>RPOG01000425.1:0-375713 GCA_008086565.1 Thalassoma bifasciatum | reverse complement strand
GTGATAAAAGTCAATGATTGAACTGAACCAAAAGTAGCTGACTGCAGCTTGTTAGTAATGCAGTCTGGAGTCTGCCAGGGGGAATAATTACACACTTTTCCATTAGTAAATTAACCTACAGTCATTTGAAAAACAAAATGACTCATTATATTTGCATTTAAATTACACAATTCAGAAAACTATTGGCTTTAAGTGTAAATGACTTCCCTTATCTGGGCCAATTAATAACTCCATGAAATTATTGTGTCTTTGAATGGCTGTATAATTTATTCAATTTGCATAATTGGATTAGAGAATTAATTGAAGTAAGACTTCATGGTCATGCTAACAGCTGTGCATGGACTTTCTGCAAACTTAAGAAGCTCTGACCACAAAAGAAAACTCTCAGGAAGCAGGATATGACATCACAAGCACGCTGATGGTGGACAAATCAGCAAAGACATTCACTATAAACTAAAGCTTTATGTAAAAAGATGGATGTGCACGTTACATCTTTTTCTCATTTTTCTCATCAAGCAAAATATATGACAGGAAAGCTGTCAAGAAACCTTATTATCTGGGGAATGATGTTGCATTTTGGACAACAGAGTGTTGCATACTTTGTAATGTTTACTAACTGTTGGCAACACCTATAATTTGGGGGGGTGTTACCACTCCTTGTCGCCCAATTGTTGAAAATTGAGTATTAAAGTGCCTTCTTTGTTGCATAAAAATGCCCATTAGTTTCCCTTTTGGAAGCCAAAACAATTGCTGAAGAGTACTCCTGGTTGGTAAACCACCTTTTGTCTGCTTAAAACATAAGAAACTGCCATCTTGGAAGCCGAAACATGCACTAAAGTGCCCTCTTGCGAGCCAAAATCCACTGAAGTTCCCCCACAATGGAGTCTTGTTTCCCACTGTCTTGTGCCAAAACATGTGCTAAACCATACTTTTGGGAGCCATAATGCGCTAAAGTGCACTCTCTCCAGCAAAAAGCTCACTTAAGTGCCATGCCAAACTTGCACTAAAGTGAATTTTGGGGAGCCAAAACACTTGTTTAGTTCTCTCCTGGTTGGAGAACCACACTAATCTGTCCTTTTGGCTGCTTCAAACATGATAATCTGTCCTCTTGAAAACCTAAACGCACACTTACATCTCTTAAGAGCAAAAACATATGCTAAATTGCCCTCTCAGAAGCCAAATGTTGACTTAAGTGACCTCTTTGGAGCCAAATTGCTCTTGAGTGAGTCTTGGGAGCCAAATCACCCTAAAGCCACCCCTTTGGTTAGTGAACCACACTAATCTGTCCTTTTGGCTGCTTCAAACATGATAAACTGCCCTCTCGGGATCAACAATGTGCACTCTATGTGCGCTTTTCTTTTTTTTTTTTGGTCCCTGCCCTTCAAATGTCTGTGCATGCCACTGCCTCCTACAGTGAAGCATGGTGGTGCCTCAGTGATGCTCTGGGGCTGCCTCGCTTCTCCTGTGTCTGAAAGTTTCTACAGTTGCACCCAGTTGGCCATCAACTGCAAGTGGTTGTGTTTTAAGATAATGGGGTCAGAAAAATCGCCATAACATTTCATAACAATTGGTTGAATATTAACGAGATACAAGGTTTGGTAAATCTGTTGTTTTCCACTGATGTAGCCATCTTTGGACATTCATGGCTCAAAGATTTTTTATTTGCTTTTCTTTATATTCTGGTATTGGTCTCTTTTTCTTAATATGAATTCACAGCCAGTGTGAAACACCAAAGACAAAAATAGGTTCAAGCCAAAGAGCAGAGCAGCAATAAGCAGTCTAATTGGCCGTCTGACAAAAGAGGCTCTTCCTCACATTGCTGCAAATGATAGCTTATTAAACGCATCAATTAACCCATTCTAAGTAACCAGTGAAATGTGTATAATTATTCTAGTGGCACACTCCAGACTGCACGCTTTAATCTGGACAGACAGGAGAAATTTCATACGCTCCAGCTACTTGACGTCAACAAAGTCCTATTCAGCAGAATCCCAGAATATCCCGTAAAGAGTCAGTGTCGTGGAGGAGCTCAGGCCTGTTTTCTAAAGCACGCGGGTCATGTGAAGAGCCGGTGCGGTCGGCTCTGTCTGGTCTCTGGCATTTTCCCAAGGTATTCCAGTCATGTTGGGAGGGGAATTCTTCAACAGCGGTCTTTCCTGTTGAAGCTGAACCATGTATGGAATACTGCTGAACAACCATGGTAATCCTGTTGAGTTGTGCATGTGTTTGGGTTTGTGGTTGAACAACTTGAGCCAGGACACCATCTGGGACCAGAAAGAGCCCGCAAAAGGAGCGGATAAAAGAATATAATATGTAATTGCTTGTAATTTAATTGAATGTTATGAAATTGAATTGCACTGAATGTAATTAAATTAGATGTCATTAAAATGAATTGAATTGAATTTAATTGCATGTAATTGCATGCAACTGAATGTAATTGAATTGAATATAATTGAATATCATTGAATGTTATTGAATTGAATGTAATTTAATGTGATTGAATGGTATGGAATTGAATGTACATTCAATTCCATTCCATTCAATTACATTCAATTCAATTACATCACATTCAACTACATTCAATTACATCACATTCAATGACAATACATTTAGTTACATTTAATCCAATTACATTCTATTACATTACATTCAATTCAGTTCAAAGACTGTTTCAAGAATAAGTTATTATATAGGAAAAAAAAAAACAGTCGTAATATTATAAGACGAAAGATGTGACATCACTTGATACTGTTATTTTGGATTTATAAATCTCACTGTTTTGAAAAATACAGTTGACTTTAGATAGTCTGAATGCTATTCTAAACAGGCCAATCAAAAGAACAGTCTGAGTCAATCTGGTTAACTGATTGGCGATCCAAAGCTGAGAAACTTTTTGTTTATCCCTTAAATAAATCTTTATTCTGATTGGGAGGAAACAAAGGTGTCAAAGTGGCTGTTGCGTACTTAGGAGTAGTGAAATAATCAGAACTTTCCCAAGAAAACACTGGGTCACCCATTTCTTTCTCCTGTGGAAGTCTGTGGCTGAATGTGACCTTTGAAGGAGGGTGTTGCTGAAAAAAGCACACATTACGAGCGAACCGTCCCTGAATAAATAGAGATAAAACTGTCTATTGTGAGGTCGGAGCAGCTCGTTTCTTCAGCCAGGAGAGTAAAAGATTTGTGACCTGCTTCTCAAAGGAGATTTGTGTCATAATTTCTGTCTAAATTCTGCTTAATGCTCAAACTTAAAAACTGGAGTGTGATAAAAGCTGAAACGCTGTTCATCCCTAACCTGTAATTAATCATTAAGCCTCATGTAGCTGAGCAGGCACACTCCAGTCAAAGTGTAAACAGGCCCAAAGCATACAGTATCCCTGTTCAAATACTGATCCCAGGGGAAGCACGGGGTTAAATGAAGGGTGTCTACATCCTGCAGATAAGTGACGGCCTCATCGGGAAGTTACAGCAGCAAAGGAAATCATTTAGACAAGAAAGCAGCACAAACAGCTCGATATCCCTGCTTTCCTCGTCGGTCTGACCTCAGATTACCGCTCAGGCTGCAGTGATGCCTTGTGTTGTTTTCTTCAGCGAACTCTGCCACAACCGCTGGTATGCCCTCTGCTTTGTCTGGCAGGAGAAAGCCGTCTTCAGACAGGAGACAACTGGTGCCTTTTTTTTTTCCGTAGACGGAGATGACATCATGCGTTTCACAGACATTCATGGCACTGTTGGACCCTTTGCTGAACTGAAACTCGTCTATTTTTGGTTATTCACCTCATGACGAGGCATTTTTCTGTCTCTGAGGAAGGACGGCGGCCCTTATAAGAGCTTATGTGGCCCCCGGGTCAGAGGTTCAGGACTCTAACAACACAAAGCAACCACTTTTAAATCAGACCACATGAATTACGATGAATCAAACAGAATAATCCCTCAAAAATGCAAGACAACATTCATGGGCAACATTTACCTCTTTACAGTTTCAAAAGTTGGTTTTTGAGGATTTTATATGAGCCTCTTGGGCTTCTGTCCTTGCCCGCAGAATTGTTTACCATGTATTTCTCTGTTTCTTTATGTCAATGTGCAAAGCAATAAATAGATAATAAATAAATATATGCATTGAAGACATTTAGGGGAGCTGAAAAGTAATTTTGAGGTTTGTGTAGAGACAGCAAAACCAAACCAAAAAAAAACAACAATAAACCCTTACATTTCATTTAATTTCTTTCTTCTTGAATTTTCTCTGAGTTCAGATTAAATTCAAAATTCTGCCTCCAATTTTTTTTTTACATGGGCTAAGGGCCACTGTTTTGTATTTATAAAATAAGGCTAGCCAGTTTATAGAAAATACATTTTTGATTTTACCTTTAATGAAATGAAAAATACTTTATTAATCCTAGTGGGAAATTTCAATTTTCAAACACCACTTTTCAATTCTGAGATATAAGTCAGAACTTTGACGGAAAAAATTTAGTCACATCAAAGTTAGAATTCCAAAAGCTCTGACTTCTAGAATTTTAGGTAATCTCAGAATTCCGAAAAAATTCGGAGAAAGTTTGAATGCTAAGATTAAAGTCAGAATTCCAGAATTCCTACTTAAAGAATTCAGCAGCTAAACTCAGAATCCTGAGAAAATTCTGAAGAAAATATTTGATGTTCCTTTTAGACATTTTTCTCAGAGTTTTGAGAGAATTCAGTGAATTGTCAAACTAGATATGAGAATATTAACAATACAACCACGTTATGAAATTAAAGTCTAAGATACAAGTGTTAAAACCGAGCCCTAAATCGGATCCTCAGTTTAATCTCATGATTGAAAAAAAGTGATTCTTAAATTTTTGTCCCAGGCTAACCTTCAAAAACAGAAAAAGACAGTCTTCACTCGCAATTTGTCTTTTTGTAATCTAAAAAACAGCTCCCACAGGTTTAAATGTATTTTATTTTCGTAGAATGTGACCTCACTCTTTGTTCAATTAACTAATTTCATACTTAGTACATCCTTTTCACAGAACAGCCTGCAAAGTCACAAATTAAGTCACACCTTCATACTCAGCTTTTATTCTGTGATTTTCTTCTATTCTTTATAATTTGCCTGTTTTTAAACACTTTGGTACCTGTTTCGTAAAAGTATTCTCAAAATAAAGTATTCATTATTATATTTAATGTTAAGTATCTCTAATGGAGCCAAAAGATGTTCTATAGGACTGAAGTCCAGGTGACATTGAATCTACCATCAAAAAAGTTGTTTTTAGGAGAAAGAGGAATAATTTGTGGTATTTGAATCAGTGTTTTGATTTTGAGTGATGTGTGCGTCGTATTCAGAGGCAAACTACTTAAAACTGCTTCAACCTTTCTCTCAACAAAAGCAAAGACAAGCTTCTTTTTTCTGTCAATAAAATATTCCACTCCGAGGTGATGCTGGTTGCTCGGGGTCACGGCCAGCTGAACACGCCGCTTTCACAGAGGAGGTGATGCTGCGTCTCCATGGCAACTCAGAGCACCCAGAGCTACACTGAGACAGCAGCTTTTTTTGTTTTTTTGTTTTTTTCTGACTGAAATGTGTCGGAGACAGCGAATAATTCAGGGTTAATTTAAGGAGAACAGATTCGTCTTTAATTTCAGGAAAACAAAGCAAGAACTGGTTTGTTCTGATTAACAGGAGAGAAAAAAACAGTCTGAAGAGACACTAAAAGCATCTTTTCAACACAGCTTCAACAAAAGCTGCTCCTTAAGATTTCTATGGAGACACAGTCCAGTCTTCAGACTCTCTGAAGCAGCTGAGGATCACTTTGAAATAAAAAATAAGCCCGATCAGATCGGCGCTCAGTGTGAAACCAGAGAACCAGAGAAATTAAAACGCTGCAGAGCTCTCATCCTCCATTAAACCTTTTTTTTTCTTTTTTTTTTTGTTATCACTGGAGGAACTCCAAATCCTGTGTGGAACTTTCTGCCACAACCAGAGCATGAGAAAGAAAAACACTGATGCTGCTTGAAAATAAATGAGCTTCACTTAAAAATAGCATCGTCATCAACAGTAGCTTAGCTTTTCATTTACTGTCACCTGCGGTTTGACCAAAAGAGAGATGACACTGTTTAATCTGTTTTCAGAAATCAAAATTAACCTTTGTCCTTTTTGAAGTCCTCTCTTCAACTCAGTTCATGTGTGTCACATGACAGAGAGGCAAACAGAAAAGCTGAGTTGTATAAACCCATAGAAAACCCACTCTCAGTAAAGTCTGTGAATAGTTTCTTCCTCGTTATGTTTTTAACTTCTTCTCTGATGGCGAGGAGCCAGACTCGCCCTCCTCTGACACCATGTGAGTCCGTTTCAGGGCGCTCTGTGCCGCCGCTTTCTCCCTCTGCTGCCTCATGTCTTCTTCCTCTGACTCTGACGACCCGTGAAGGTTTTCGCTCGCACATGGCGCCTCAGTCCGGTGCTGCCCGTTCACTCCGGGGCTGCGTCTGCTCTGAGAGCCACCGTCCAGAACCCCGGAGCTGCTACAGGCCTCCCCGCTGTCAGAGCCGTCTGTGGCTGCTCTCTGTTCAGTCCTGAGTCGTGGTGAAGTAGCTGAAAGTCTCTCCAGCTCAGTCCTCTCACTCCCGTCCTCGTTCTCGTGGCTCCCGGAGGACATCACGGGGCTGAGGCACACGAAGTCAGACGGGCTCAGACATTTCTCCTCCTCGCTGAGCGGCTTGATTTGAGGCGAGTTGGAGGAGTTGGAGGAGGACAGATCATCCACTGATATGGAGGGGTAACTGCAGGAGTCCACGGCTGAGAACAGAGCCTGCACAGACTCCGGTCGGTCCCCAGCTCTGGAGACGACATGCATGCGGCGTCGCCTCATGACGTTTCGTCGCCTCACTGCGCTGCGCCGCTCCTCATCATCGCTGCTGGAGCTGGAGGTGGATGTTGAGGGGCTGAGGGAGCCTCTGGGAAGCGAAGGCGAGGAAGTGGGGCTGGAGAGCGTGGAGTTGTCTCTGGGGCTCGGGGAGCGAGGCCTCGGCATGGGGTCGAGCCAAAACTCACTCGAATCCGAGTCTTCGTTCACCAGAAAGCCAGACTGATGCCGCTGATGCCTGCTCCGCCTCCTCTGCTGCCCCTCTCCTCCTGCTGGCTCCTCCCCTCCTGAGGCTTCGGGCCCGGCGAGTGAGGAGGAAGACGAGTTGTCGGAGTCGCTGTGGTGACCTGCAGCCGAGGGAGCGGTTGGAGCGGCGGGTGTCGCTCGAACGGAGCGGCGTCCTCGGGCGTGCAGCTGCATGATTGCCTCCTCGCTCAGATCGCTGTCAGAGTCGGAGCTCCAGCCTTCAATTTCCCGCCGCACCAGAGAGTCAAAAAACGCCATCATGCGGGGATCCTCCTGGATGGACTGGCTGACGTAGTCGTGGGAGAGACCACTGCCGCTGTTCAGCACCAGGCTGATGTACTCCTCGTGGGTATACAGGCTGCGGGACTTGTCCTCCACCCGACCGTCCAGGTCACCAAGACTGTTGGGCTGCTGGTACGGACTCCACACCTGGGACACGGAAGAATGAAGAAGTTTAAAAGGAGTGAAAGTTCAAATTTTCAGATTATCCTGTAAAATTTGTTTGCTCAGTTTGATTGCAGCGTTTTTCACCAAACCTATAAAATCCAATGCTCTATTTATGTTTTTCTTCAGTTTAAACTGTTTTATTCTCTTGAAACCTGCAGTAAATTGGAAAAACTCCAGATATTGAAAGTTCCAAATGTTTCAGAAAAAAATGGGCCTTTGCACTTACTCACAGGACATTTTGGGACTGTTAAATAAGCAAAATAGTCCAGGCAGGCATTTTAAGACTCAGGTGCTAAAAGGTTAAAAAACAGAAAGCTTATTCTTCTTTTCTTAAAGACTGTGGTTTAAGTTTGTCAGTGGGCCCGGGTGTTGGTATCTCGAAAGGAAAAGTTGCGTCTCTTATCACACTCTGCGTCTATTACGAAAACAGTGAGTCTGTGTTATTCCTTATTTCTTCCATCGACTGAGTTTTATTTTTTCAGAGACAACTGTCAGCGATGAGGGGGATCCATCTTTCTCACATCTCTACAGAGGGAAGTCGGGCGGTTGGTTAATGTGTTTGGTGTCACTGGAGATCAATGTCTCGCTTCAGGGCTCGTCTACTGTCTGAACATCCGAGGACGGACACTCAGATGTGGTCTGAACAATGTCCCCAAACACTAAATTATCCTGATGCTGCAGAGAAGACAAGATCCCTTTCCCTGAAACTCAGCTTTAGCTAAATCCATTTCTTCCACCATCATTATCAGTCTCCATGCTTGAATACCAACCTTGATGACTTTCTCCACGCCGGAGGAGCAGATCATGTAAGTGTGCGGGTTGAAGCGGACCTGGTTCACAATGGAGCGGTGACCCTTCAGGACCATGAAAGCCCCATTTACAACACGACCTGGGCCTCCTTAAAGGAAGAAAAGATGTGGGATTGTTAAATGAAGAGCTCAGGAACTCAGAGACACAAAAGGAAGACAGATACTTCTAAGATCAAGAAAAGAGAGAATGACGATTTGGAAAAAAAAAAAAAAAAGATCAGCCAGAAAGTTCACATATTTTCACTATGAGTAACACCGGGGAAAAGAAAATCCATAAATGTGTCAGGTGTTGCCACAGAGCAACAAACGACCGCATTCTTGGACCGTTACATTTCTTCCCAGAGACGGCAGGTTCACAGAGGGGGAACAGAGAATCTAAACTTCTTAGCATTGAAAGGAATTTCTGGTATTCTTAAACCTACGCCAGCTTCGAACATATTTAGGGATGGAAAGGTCAACAATTGTACAAAACTGCTCCAGGAGATTGCACCCGTCAGATGTAATCACAGCCGTAACACATTTCTCTAGAGCCTGCTTCTCCTCTTATCCCTGGTTTCTTACTGTGCTGTCAGAGACAAACTTAAATCTACATTTCTGACGAGATGAGTAAACAATTCGACCTTTTTGGTGGAAGAAAAATGGTTTTTTAACCAGGAGCGGCAGTTAAATCTCTCCTCTCAAAGCACCAGACTGCATTGGTTAAAACCAGTTATTTACTTGGTTACTTTGTTTGTGTAACTTCGTGTAACACTAGTATACTATGGGATCCTAACTAACCATTTAAAACACCAAAGCCAAACAAAACAGAGAAATCGATGCAGGAGCTTGGCCAAATAAGAACCCTGATTTGGTCTGCTGGCTTCAAAAAGAGGGACAACACTGTTTTCTGGTTTTCTTTATAAAAAAAATGCTCTCTCTCTCTCACTCTCTGCAGGGATCCTTCCTGTAATGTAAACAGAATAAAAGTATAATTGACGCTTCTTCCTAACAAACAATCCCATTGCCATAACAGCCTGTTCTGCTGCTGTTGGCTGAAGTCACCTATTGTGGCAACTAATTTCCTTTGGTTATGCTAGTTTTGTCTAATAAATCGCATTTCACTGTCATGGTACAATGCTACAAATACCCTAGGGTACAATGGGTGGATTAACAACAAAAAAGTACTGAACAAAATGAAGTGAATAGAAGAAATGAATTGAAATGTGTTTAAAAGGGAGTAGGTTTTTTAAAATACTGAAATAACCTCACGCTACAACTTAAGCATCTATTGGAGAAAACATCAAAAGAAAAGTGAAAAATGGAACAGTTTGTTCCACCTAGAACTGAGCCTGACCTGAGACCATAAACAGGAGGATTATATAATAAAACAGGCGCTGATACAGGATATCTGATGCCTGGACAATATAATGTGACCAAATTAACTGAGGGCAAACCACTGTCTGGGCTGCTGCGTATTCATAAAGAGCAGAGAAACATCCATCAAACTTAAAACGTCTGGGCTGAGCTTTGTTCCCTGTTTCTGACGCCACTCACATCTTTAACCTTGGCGAAAAAAGTTTGTCCTTAGTGGAAAGTTGTTTGCATCTGATTATGATTTCAGATGACTGAATTAATGGAGAAAACTTAGACAGAAAGACAAAATAAAGGAGTGTTTATTTAAGTTAAGACAACAGAGTCAAATGAACTATTTCAACTATTTCTACTTAGAAACTAAAATCATTCTCTTGTCTTTAAGGAGCTGATCTTTCTGGGAACAGATCACCAAACATCCTCAGACAGAACGAATAACTCACCAGCTTCAGGATCCTTCGGTATTTTCCACATGTAAAGGTTGAAGTCATCTGATCCAGACAAGATGTACTGGAGAGGGAAACGGAGAGATGTTTACATTTTTAAGCCCGCTTCGTTTGGTTTGACAAAACTTTCCATCAGGCCTCAAGGGAAGAGGAGACATTTACATTCACATACAGACACAGAAACCCTGGGGGGGCGATATACGGCATCAAACCAGCAGATTTTAATCGCACCGCCAAATCTCATGACGCGGATCAAACGCACTCCTGACGGGACATGACAGTCTGACCCTCAGACAGCTCCTGCTCCCCGTCTGAACCGTTATTAGACGCCATAAACAGATGGTTCCACTTAAAACTGTCGCTTAAGGTACATTCAGACAGAGCTAGGGCTGGAAAACACCTGGTTCTTATACATACATGGGTCTTAAAGGGCCAGCGTGGGAGATTAAAGGAGGTTTATTGGCAGAAATTGTGTTTAATAGAAATGAGTGTGCATTTTTTAACCTAATACCATCAAAGAGTTCCTAACTCTATGAAGTAAAAATAAAGGAAACAGGTTTTAATAAAGCATCAGTCTGAACTCCAAAGGGTGCAGATGACTTAGAGATGAAGGTTGATAAAAATTTGTTATTGTCACACAAAGTCTGTATGTAGGTTGTAAACTGTACAGAGCCCCCATAGGGTCACAGTGAGACGTCTTTCTGGGAAGACATTTGCGATTCCTCACAAATACTTTTTTCTCTCACAGTCCTTCTGAGCTATATTTTGACTTTTGCTCAGTCGCTCACAGCACAGCAGAAAGGAGTGAGAGGGGGAAAAGTGTTGCAAGGGGACACAAAAGTATTGTAAGGGAACACAGGAACTATGAAAGGGAAAACTTAAGTATTACAAGGGAAAGCAAAAGTTTTATGAAGGAATGCAAAAATACTGAAAGGGGAAAAAAAGTTTTCCTTAAAAAAAAAAAAAAAAAGCCCTTGCCATGACCCTTGGGAGGATCTGAGAAACTGACTTTATCAACAACAATGACAAATATTTTGAACCACATTTTGAAGGATCTCAGTTCCTCTCCTCCTCTTTTCTTTTCCTTTCTTCTTCAGCACAAATCTATTCAGCCTTACATCTGCCAAGACCTGTTTCACCATCTGGAGACACATTTCTGTCCAAGCATTTACATGTGTTTTCAACAGCGTTTTGTGCCGCTGGGTTTCTGAAATTCTGTCAAGTTTTGAATCATTTCATCTGCCAATGGTTAGACTATTGTTTTTAGTTCCCTTTGGCAAAAATTTTGCAGGTCTGTGTGAAGAATAAATGTACTTTTTTAACTTCAAGTCTTGCTCTATTCCTCTTCATGAAGCTAAAGTAAAGATGCTCTGTTGTGATTACGCCGACTGTTTGTGTTATCACTGAGGCTCCGGGGCTTGGGGACACCTGTGAGCTCCTCCTCAGGTTCCCAGAGGACACATCGAGCAGGAATGTCACACCCTGAGCCCCCCTCCCTGTGTCTGGCCCTTCGTGGTTAGTTCTTACTCTGCACCTCTGTTGTCACACTCAGCAGGGAAAATCCTCGCTCCTCTGTGGTTTTTGGTCTACATGAGGACATTTTGGAGAAAAAGGAGTTTAAATGAGAAACAGCGGCGTCATCAAACTAGACTGTGTAACTTAATTTGCGCCTTTGATTTGGTTTCTTTGGCTACATTGTACAGCCCTTCAAAACAAAAGTCTTAAAATGCTCACGTAGAAAAAAAAACTCAATTACATAAAACATAACTAGAGGCAGCAACAGATGCTCCTCTGTTCTGGATGTGATTCTTGTTTTGTTGCAGTTACAAGAAAGCAGATTGGTGAAAACTTTCATCCTTGGGAAACTTTGTGTGTAGTTTAGAGACTTTCAAATTAAAAACCTTCGAGTCAAATCTACAGCCATCTTGTTCAGTCTTTGTCTTTTCCTGTAACCTTCATTCTACCCCCTTCCCTCATGTGGAGAGGGATAATTTTTTAAGCCTCCATGAGCTCCTCCGACACCCGAGGATAATGTTATCATAACAAACATGGCGAGAGGGTAACGTCACGTCTGAGGAGCAAGGGGGGGGGCACTTGGGCTTCTGTTGTGACTCCAGCAATCACAGTCAAAATTTCATAGAAGAGACAAAATTGCTCTCCAATTGACTTTTTTTATACTGTGTACGATTTTATGACCAACCTGATCTTTGTCCCCAGCAAAGCAGCAGCTCTTCATGGTGCAGGAGTTGAAGTAGCCCTGGTTGTCGAACTGGAAGCTGGGCAGGCGGGAGTGCAGCTCATAGAGGACTGGCGGCAGGCGACGACGCAGCGCCAGCAGCTGAGTGCCCGTGCTGTTGAAGCGGACGCTCATGGCGCTCTGCAGGGACATGCTGCCTCCATAACGCAGCAATGAGCTGAAAAAGCAACAGAAAATACCAAATTAGAGCCAATACACAGATGTGTTTTTTCTATAACAGGCAACTCCATTCATACAAGATGTGATGATGATGTTACGAAACTGCAAATCAGTCCCATCGATGTTTTTATTGATCTCCTCCAGTTCAGAAATATGAAAGAGTGAAGGCCAAACTGACAAATTTAGGGCTCTGACTAAAGCCTGAAAAAGTTGGAAGCACTAAAAATAACTCATGAAAGAAAACACAATTTAAAAAAAGCCTGATAAATCTGCAGCTCACCAAAGAAAACAGTGATGAAAAGATAAAACTGATATTCCATGAAGCACACACAGAGCTCAAGCTTGAATAAACTGAAAAACCAACAGTAATAAATCTAATGTAAACTATCTCGAAGCTATTTTTAACCTTCAGACTGAAGTGAGGGAATCTCTGAGGTGTAAACAGACTGCAGAGAGGCAGAGGAGGAGGAGAAATGACTCAGTGTTTACTTTTATTAGCGGAGCTGTCATTTGCTGCTTTAATAACTGAAACCCGAGCTGACCCGAGCATGAATGTGTGAACCCACTCAGTGTGTTCACAGAGACATTTAAGCTGAGTTAACATTGAAGGTTTTGAGGGTGAGAGGGATTTTCTGGAGCTGACAGAGGAATGGAAGTGATGAGTTTGAACAGTTGGACGCTGGCGCCACCTGGTGGACAAGGATTGGAGTATGAGAGAAAATATCAGAAAAAATAGTTCTGGCTGAGTTCAGGAGAATAAAAAGGTCACTTAAATAAAGAATAAGTGATTAAGGTTTGCTATGAACTTTGCTTTGCCAACATAGAATATCACTTGTGAAATACTTTTAAGGTGTTCATCAATCTGGAAGAAGGTAATGCTGATTTTTCACACCTTCATCTAGAATTCGTGCTCTTGAAATCAACTTTGTGAATATTGACTCACATGGCAGTTATGATTCCAGACAATCAGGAATTCTGATGACAATCAAACATTTTAAAACAATTCCAGAATTCTTGGAATTATATTATTGGACTCTGAAAACGCTGAAGAATTTGGTAATAATTTCAGAATTCTATTAGCCCTCTAGAAATTGGTGAACATTGGGGAATTCTGACGACATTCCAGAATTCTAAAAACACTCCAGAGTATGTTAAGATTCCAGAACTGCTGAATGATTCCACAACTCTGTCACAACACAGAATTACAAACAATATTTCAGGATATTAAGCACATTCCATTTTAACATTCTAGGATTCTGTTGATATTCAAACATTTTGAAACAATTCCAGAATTCTGTAATAACTATAGAATTCTTAGAACATCCAAAAATTCTGATGGCATTGAAGAATTTGGCATAGTATCAAAATTTGTTAGCGCCCCAGAATTCTGGCAACATTCCGGAATTTTGATGACATTCCGGAACACTAAAAACACTCTAAAGTACGTTAAGATTTCAGAATTTTGTCAACATTCATATTTCTAATGACATTCACGAATTTTGTTATAATTCCAGATTTTGATGTCAATGAGGGATGTTTACTCAGAACTTTCCAGAAAGTTTTGAAACTACCAGAACTTTGTTAAAATTTCAGAATTGTTGAATAACTCAACTCTGTCACAACATAGAATTCCAAAAAAATATATTTCTGAATATCAGACATTCTAGAATTCTGGAATGTTGCAGAACTCTGTTGACATTCTAGAATTCTTGGAACAGTCGACAATTCCACCGGAAGATAATGGCTGGAAAAAAACGCAGAAGTCAGTGCATCTCTTCTAGACATCTAAATAAATGCAGTTGCAGAACTTTTGCAGTGTGCAGAAATTAATTTCTTTCAGGGTTGTTGGGATATGTTCAAACCTTTTTTGTGGAAATGGAAAGAAATGTTTGATAACTGTAAAATGTTTCAGGATTGCTTTGGTAAATTTTCTACCATCTGCATGAATAACAGCCTCAGAACATTTGTGTTGGGAGCGTTTAAGAATAAAATTTAACCTGCGTGGCTTGCGGATGTCCCACAGTCCGACCCCCTCCTTGGAGTTGGCCGTGGCGATCAGTCTGGGCTCAACAGGGTTGAACATCACGCTGTGAAAGGCCGATGGGTAGCTGGCCAGACAGAACGGCTCTACAGACAGAGATGAAGGAAAAAAAATCATTCACACTTTCATTAACACAGGACAAGAGCCTTAATTAAAAGACACTTTTTTCAAACCTCTAAACAAACACTCTTAAAACTTAATGTGTTCTTTGTCTGAGAGTCAACAAATTCACTAAAAGATTCTCCAGTGAAGGGGTGACTGTTTATTCTGAAGAGTTAGATTAAAAGCAATCAAAGCCTTATCTTAAATAGAAAGGATTACACTCTTTCAAGATGACGCCTCAGTTCTGCAAACAGACCTACTTCTGAAGACCTGAATACTGATCACTGCTTCATATATTATTATTAGGCCGACTCAGTCACAAGGAAGCTTTCTAAAATAGAAAGAAGTGTACGTCATGTAAAATGATCCTCTGCATTTTTAAAGTTATCAACAACAACTCTCTCTGAGAGCTGTCATAAAGCTCTGCCCCGAGTTCAACACAGACGCTTTACAGAAACTGCGTGGCTGCCTGTGAACAACTTATTAATTACTTTACATTAGAGGAGACATGCAAACCATTTCAGAGCTGCACCGGCATGAGTTAAACCCAAAATAGAGATCCAGAGAGTTTTTACCAGTTATCATTTATCCTTGAATCCCAAGAGAGTATTGACTATATTACATGTATTCTGTTTATTCTGTGGAATAGCACATCTATTAAATGTGCAGCATATTTCTTTTCTCATTTCAGAGGCCCAGCTTTTGTGATGCAGTTGTACACCTCTGCACCTGCATGTTTAGCTCTCAGGTGGTAGTTCAAACTTAAAGTAAGGTATGATGTCAATGAAGTCATCATGTCTCCTCAGTTTACCTGCGCTTGGCGGCTCACGGGTGTCCCAGATCAGGACACGCCCGTCATCAGATGAGCTCGCAAACACGTTGTCGTTGACCGGGCTGACGGACAAACTGTACACGGCATCAATGTGCAGAAACACATTCAGGGTTTCTCTTCTGTTGGAGAAAATGTTAAACAATTTAGTTAATGTAAAGTAGAGACTTCACAAAATTCAGAAGTTCATGATTCAGCCTCATGCCAGTGCTGTTTATTTTCAGTATTGGTTAAAGTTATTTTACCCACCTCTCCACATCGTGAAGAATCACTTGTTCATCATTCCCTAAAAAAAAAGCAAACAGACAAACTGGGTCAGAGAAAAATGCAGAAACACACCACAGGACTTATCTTTGGCTCTAATCTAAACCTCAGTGTCTGGTTGAGAATGATTTGTGAGCAGCTGTCACTACAACAAGAGCCTCAGATTTATTTAACCACAGAGACAGACATAAACAATAATTAAATAAAAACAATAAAGCGACTTGGAACTCCTCTCAGGCTAATCAACTGTAAAACTGTGTCCATTTGTTGAACAGCAACTGTAAAACCTGTGTTTTCCTTTAGGGGTGAATAAAGTTTATCTGACTTCCTGGTATTCACTCTCTCTCACTTTCTACCTTCCTAGCAGTGTTTCTCTGTGTCAACAACAGCTGGAATCAAACCATACAGTTCACAAAGTTTATAGCTTGTGAAAAAACTGGTAAAGGAAAGAGGAAGAAGGAAGTAAATCTTATTGTTGTTGTCTCAGAACAGGAAGATTTTCTTGCTCTTACCCCCAGAGAACACTTTCTTGTTGGTGCTGTCAAAAGCCAGACAGAAGATGTTGGACAGGTGCTCGCCCTTCAGCTTTACAGGCTTAGACCGGGCGTGAATGGCTTTCTCCATGTGCCACAGCAGCACCCGGCGATCGTCTCCTCCTGAGGAGATAAAGAGAAGAAGAGTGAGAAAATAATGTAGAGTGTAACCTCAGTTCAAGTGTTTTTGTTTTCTACACAATGCAAAAAAATGGGCGTAGATGAAAACCTTGAAACCCAAATCAAACCTGTTGCCACATAACTAATTGCTTCCATGTTACTTTATCGTTTTTTGTGTTGTCTTTGGGTCAATCTGACCTGATTTCAAAAGTTATTTTGTCATAACTTCAGTTTTATTTCATAGACTTTACAATTACATGGCTGTCTCCATGTTATTCTATCTGCATGTAAAATTAGTTATGAATATTTTTGTTGAATAAACATTTATAGCATCTTGCTTTCATTACCAAACTTGAAATTATTTCAAAGCAATATCCAGCCTACACTTTGACACAGGGCTGGGCTATTATATAATCCTGATAAATTTTAGATTAATTACGTATATCAGCTGTGAGCATATTTAATCAATAAGTCATGGCCCAAATGTGTGTGATAACAGCCAATCAGAGCCAGCGTTTTCCTACTTCCATTGGTAAGTTGCATAGAAATAAGAGCAACTTCTTTTTGATAAGGATAATGTTTACATTTCAAGGCGTCTTCATGGTACCCAAGGGGGCAATTTGTTTATTTTATATCTTCATCTTATTTAATGTGCTTTTTTTATGTCAATAAAATTTTGAACCAATCTCTTGTTTCATTAATTTTCAGTACAGATGCTTAATAATCTTAAAATTGATCAAAATCATATGATATAAAAAAAAGTATATCATGATCTTTTTTTTGCCATATCACCCAGCACTACTTTGGCATGTGCCTGTCTGTGATAATACACCAAAAAATGTACTGCTGACAATAACCTTAGTAAAAAAAATTTGAACATTTCTGCTTTTCTACTCATAATAAAGGTATACTGATATGTAAATAAGGTCTCATACCATATGTTACAGAAGTAACCATCAAATATGTGACTATATTTCAAAGTCCAACAAATAAAATTGGAGGAAATTTTACACCTTGTACTTTATAAGCAGACAGAACAGACAGTGCTGTGTAAATCTGAAGCCAATAAAAGGGTTAAGAAACATGTAACTCAACAAGTGGAATCAAATTAACTTAAAAATCTGTGCAAAGCTGTTTCAGAGCATCAACTTGTGGCTTTATTTCATGCAAACATTAAGACAAACTCTCTCATGTAGGAAACTTAAATAGTGTGAGTGAGCAGTGGAGGGTTTTAATGTTTGTTTACAGGTTAATGTGGTTGGTTTAGACTCAATAATCCGTGTTACCACCGTCCTTATCTGACAAAGAACAGTTTATGTGCAGTTTTAGAGACGGCAGAGGTATTGTGTGGCTGTTATATACTTGAACTGGCCTGGTCAGGTCCTATCAAGCTTTTATACTGGGATTTATTAGGTAACTGGGAGCTTTGTTGTGCAGAGTAAACATCCTCGGCAGACCAAAAAACATCAAGCCTGAGGCTGTTGAACACAAGGCCAGATGATGGTTTTGAATCCTCTCAGGACAAACAAAGCTTTGAGTTTGAGAAAGAAGCCGTGATAAGACTCAGCAGAAAAACTAAACGTCTCCCTCAGGGGAAACAGAGACCTCTTCCCGGACTGACATATGGGACTGGTCCGGGTCCTGCTGCCCCCTCAGCTGCTGCTGTTTGCTTTGACGGGGGCTAGATGCTAGTTAGCTGACAAGAAAGCTCTGGCTAACGCCGCGTTCAAGTGCTCCACGAATGCTCGGATTTTCTGAGTTCAAAAATCGACCTCGAATTTAGTATGTTCAACAAGAATCTGAGGATTTTGTTTTTTTGCCCGAATTGAGACAAAAATAAGACATAGTTAAAAACAGAGTCAAATTTTTGAGACAATGCTGTCAAATTATGTCATAAGAAGTCATAATTAGATTAGAATAGAATAGAATAGAATAGAATAGAATAGAATAATCTTTATTGATCCCCCATGGAGGAAATTTCCACATCACAGCAGCTCACAAATATTCTAAGTGCAAAAGATGCAACAATAAAATAAAATAAAATAAAACAATAAAATAGAATAAAGTAGAATAAAAAAGAAAAATAAGATTTTTAAAAAAAGCTAAAAATTAAGCTATAATACTAATTATAATAATAATTAAATAATAATCTAAATTTTTGGAAAAAAAAAAAAAAAAAGTCCAAATAACCGGCTTCAGTTGAAATTTTGAGATAATACAGCCATTATCATAAGGTGTCCAAATCTTGAGATTAAAAAGTCATAATCATGACATGAAAAGTTGGAATATTGAAGTTAAAAGTCAAAATTTAAAACAGACTAAAATTATGAGTAAAAAAATAAATTTTAAGATGAAATGTCAAAATTTTGAAATGACACAGTCATAATTCTGAAATAAGAAGATGAAATTTTGAGATCATACAGTCAAAATATTGCAACAGAAAGGCAACATTTTAAAACTGAAATAATGACATAAAATGTCAAATTTATGTAATGAAGTCTAAATTTTGAGATAAGTTTATATTTGAGATAATGCAGTCCAAATTATGGCACCAAAAGTAAAAATTATTAGATAAGAAGCTGAAATTCTGAAACAGAAAGTTGAAATCAGAGATAGTCAAAATCTTGAGATGAAAAGTAGAAATGTTTCGACAAAACAGTTATTATTATTTGGACATAAGACATCAAAAATCAAAATTTAAGAAGCCAAAACTTTGACACAAAAAGTTAAAATTATGAGGTTCATCTGCTCCAGCTTGCATTGTAATTACTAAATCCCCTCACACTCCAGCTCCATCCATATTTTTTTTTTGGATTTGCGGTAAAGTGCTACCATACAATAAATGTATTATGATTAGCATTGTGAATCATTTATTTCATTTTCATTACCTCTACTTTCAAAGAAAGTACCGTTTATACTGAAACATATCTTACCAAAACATACCTGATTCCAAACAGGTGAGTTATAACTTTGGTATGACATATTTCTATTATTACCTGTTGTTTCTGTGTAGCACAATGTTAAATTGTCATTCCCCTTCAACTCAAGTGGCTTGGGATTGTGATATGAAGTTAGCCCTGTTTTTCAGTTTTCTTTTATCTCATGGTTACAGATATTTTTATTTTGACCCTTCTAATTGTCACATGATGTGATGCAGTCCTTCTAAAAACATCTTTCTTATATTTCAAAAGTACTACACAAATAAAGTTGATTTATAGCAATATAAAATTTTCTCATTAGTCTGTACCCTGAACCACTTATCGCATTATTTCCTCATTCTTCATTTGTATTTAACCTTTATTTAACCAGGAAAGTCCCATTGAGATTAAGAACCTCTTTTTCAATGGAGTCCTGGCCAAGAGGCGGCAAACATTTACTGTAAAACATAATTTAAAATGACAAACATATTAGATAAAACATTTACATGTTTAGGAGGCTGTCTCAAGTGCTCTCAGTCTGGATTTAAAGTCATTCAATGAGATGAGTTCTGTTATATGAGTTCTGTTCATTGATTGTCATTATGAGCATAAATGATTAATAATTACCTCAATACTCATGGTTAATGTTTACACACATGCAATAACTTTTCACAACTTATGTCATTATCTTTGTGGCATATGTTTATTAATTGAATGTGAATTCTTAATATCTTATGCTTCTATCTAGATATCTATGACACTTATACCCATTTATGTGCTTTTCCTACATTAAAACATTTTACTGAACGGGAGTAGCTGTAACTGTAAAGGCCATGATGGGTGGAAAAGTATTTCTGATTCTAAATCTAGTTAAAAGTAGATGAATCGTCACCCCCGAAGTTGAATACCCCGGTTTCACTCGATTTTGCTCTTGGTTTGGATCAGAATTTCCCTTTTCCTGATTATTCCGACAGTCCGTGAACGCACCGTAACTCAGTTAGCCCAGGAGGGTTTCAGCTGATTGCCAGCTAGTTAGCAATAGCATGCTACCACATTCAAACAGTGTCAGTCTGCAGGTAAAGGTGTGAATTGACAACTTACCAGACACGAGCCATTCCCCGCCGTTGTTGGAGAACTCGATGGCGTTGACACAGCCGAAGTGTCCGAGCATATCCTTCTTGTAGAGGCTGGTGCAGCCTGCCAGCCTGCGTCTCTGGAATTCCTCCTTCATGAGCGGCTGCCCGGTCAGCTCCCTGCGGGACAGAAAACCCACCGAGGACCGCATCCCGCAGCCCTTCAGCTCCTTCATCTTCACCCCGGCCCCCGACACTCTTCACCGCCCCGGTTCGCTGTTGTTTTCACCGCCGCACCCCGGACATGTGTGAGCGCTGCTCGGTGGATGTTCCTGCTCTGTTTGGGCTACATTATGGTGGAAGCCCCGCTGCTGATGTCGACGTTGTTTTAGCCTGCGTTCACGTGCTCCTTCGATGCTCGAAATTTCTAGTTTCGGAAGTTTTTCGTCTCTTTCTGCTGTGTTCAGAGAGAATAAACAACACAAAAACCTCTACAGAGATATATTTGCTTTTGTTGGTCAAAAATAATTAGGTTATTTCTTTTTTTTCAGCAACGAATCATCACAATCCTTTGGTAAACAACAAACTAAAAACAACTAAGTAAGACTTAAATTAAACCAACTTTTTCCCAATTGTGCCACCATTAGTCTCGTCCACTAACTCTTCTGACTGGTTGTTTTCGACATAATTTCCTCACACTCCCCTTGTTGTTGTTGTTCGGACTTGCCTTCATGCGAGTTTCCCGACTTGAAACTATTTTTTCCAATTTTGTCAAAATCCAGTGAATACAGCGTCGCACCTCCTCTTGTCTCCTCTGTTTTCCAAACATCGGAGCAGATCTCCTCCTTTTCCTCTGTCACTCACTCAGCATCATCAAGCAGGATTTTTATTTATCACCAGATAACCTTTAATTTAATGCATCTTTGGAAATTGTTCTTGCTGCATTTTCCAATGAATGTTTTTTTCGGTTAAAGTCTACTGAACAGATATTTAATTTTGTGCAGTTTCCCAAAAAGGAAAAGAAATTCCAAATACATGCTTGCAATAAAACACTGTCTCACAAAAATTAAACGCTGCGACCAAAGTTGGCTGAAACCAAGGTTTTCCTTTGCCTTTCCTGTACAATACAATAACCCAATTTATCAGGTAAAAACAAAAAAAGGGGAGAAAAAGTAACCCTTGAATACAGGTGATAAGAGCATTTCTAATATTTTTAAGTAAATGATATCTAAGAATTTTAGTATGCAAGACTCCATGAATAATTTATTAGTTGTTTATCATAAAATAAAATCTCTTTAATCTTATTGACTGTGGTTTTTATTTCATAAGAGCTTTTATTTATTCTCAACTCTCATTCTTACCCTTTTTTATCTTTTCATATTTGTTGCATTTTATCTATTTCAACAGTTTTCCAATCTTATTTCCAATCAATGCCTTTGCTTTTTATTATTTTCAACTTTTAAAATATATTTTGATGGTGGGAATTGGTCTCTTTTCTTCAAATATGCTTTTTGCCCTAATCCTGTTTTCTGTATTGTATGGTTTTTTTAAAGTAACTGTAAAGCACTTTGGACTGCATTCATTTGTCTCATTTGTCTAAATAAAAGTTGACTGATTGAGTGAGGATGCTTTTCTTCTCATCTAATAACTCTTTTCTGAAGTTAAATTATTGGGTCTATATGTATTTCCACAAACCTCAACATCATGTGACATACAGTATATGGCATAAAAAG
Organism: Thalassoma bifasciatum; assembly: GCA_008086565.1. NCBI lineage: Eukaryota > Metazoa > Chordata > Actinopteri > Labriformes > Labridae > Thalassoma > Thalassoma bifasciatum. Next base: position 353,550 of record RPOG01000425.1, on the reverse strand, counting down.
TGAGAAACACATTATACTCAGACATTTCTTATCCAGCAAATTGCATAATTCACAAATAACACCAATATATTAACATAATCTCTGTTTATGTATCCTATGTGTGGCTTACAAATGCATTTACTCTTTCATTTTCAATTTCAATTCCTTTCAGAATATATATTTTTTTCAGTTTGTTCCAGCACCAAGAATAACGATACATTTCGTTTAGTTTTCATTTAATTATAACTAATTGAAATCAAACCATCTTTTTAAACATGATATTTTGTACTGTTGTCAACAGTTCTTTCACGTGTGGTCCTGAAAATAATTTGTATCATCTGCAAAAATATATTTCAAATAAAGTATGAACAACTTGGGTCCGAATACAAAACCTTGTGGAACACCACGAGTTACTTTTCTAGAAGATCTCACTGTGGTCACTTTTTAAGTTGATTTAAAGCTGTTATTTATATATTACAATGAGTCGAAAGGATAAAATCACCTTTCGATAGTCTTCAGTTGTGAAATGAAGCGTGTCCAAACATTTTACTGGGCACAACAACTGGTACAACTGTTACTTGGATGAAAAAGTTGACCTTTTTATTCACTGTCACTCACCCAACTTCAAACAGCTGATTTTCTTCTCTTTTTTTTTTAAAAGAAACCCAAAATCTCACAGATGTAGTAAAAGAACAATGTTAGTGTGTATAGTAGTTTTATTACTCCAAGTTTTGGGATTACAGTGGTAGTCATCAGGAAACTTTGAGTTCAACAAGCCTTTCTCTGAGAAAACATGAAAACAAAAACACTTTCTATACAGAGACACGAATAAAAGCTCGACATGAGCGGGCTTTAGTGTTCTTTAAATTCATTTAAACCCATATTTAAGAGCCAGAGTGTTACTTATTCCCTTCCTGCATAAACAAGCTTGACTGCATGTGTTTGAAATGCAAGATCCTCGCACTGTATTGATATATTTAATCGTTTGTGGAACCAGAATGAGCACCATGTTAGCCGGGGACATTATCCTTTATGTTGATTTGTCAACGTTAAGCAATTTAGGCACTTATCAAGAAATTGGAAAAAGTTATGATGCTACTAAAAGAAACTTTATAAGCAAAATATTTTTTTTAGTTTTATGCTTAACAGTAAACAAAAGATTGAGCAAGATCTACTGAATGTTAACACGTACATTTTCTAGGCTATTCTCACAAATATTATGAATTATACTCTAAACAGTCCAAAGAGGCCTCACACTGAGCGTCACTGAGTGAAAACACAGAGGATGAAATGTTTGTGCTGCTCAGATATAAAAACAGATACAGAGTCTGTCTATGTGCCTCGATGAACCACAGTCAGTCATTTATTCCTGCAGGGTCCCAGGTAGGTTCATAACACACTAATCTATAACAGACAAACATTTAAAAGTGCTTTACATTAAGGTACCTTCAATACATTCACCTCTACATTATGAAGTCTTCTATAATACCACACAGGTAATGAGTGAGCTGCAGGTGATGAGTGTTCCTTTGGCAAAAACGTAACGCTTGCTTAGAAAGGTCGGAGTGTGTCGGAGGAGTGTGAGGCTTAAGGAAGAAGAGTTTACAAGAACGTCTGAAAAGGTTGATTTTTAAATAAAGAGAATAGAAGGGGTACATTTTCAAAAAGGGAGAATTTGTGATTAAGTCATAATTTGTGAGAACAAAGTCATAAAACTGTAAGTCATATTATGGAAAAGAAGACAATGTTGTCAGTTGTTTGCAGAATTTGTTGAATTAAGTTAATCACAGCCAAAAAATACAACGTCATTCTCCCAAAATTTTACAGTATTCATGAAGTGGCGTCATTTTTTTCCAGGAAAACAATTTGTCCCCCTGATTCTAAGACTTTTTTTTTTATAACTCTAAGAATGACTGCTTTATTCTTACACCATAACTCTTACTCAAATAGATGAAAATTTTCTGACAGTCTAAAATATTACATCTTTATTCTCATGTCATTAAATTTTTGAAATTTGTGACTTTTTCTCATTGAGATATTACTTTTTCCTACTTTAAAGGCTGTCTCTTGAAAAATTTTAACATATTTTCATAACAATCATGACTTTTCTCTCAAAGGAATGACTGTATTGTTGTAGTATGACCTAATTTTTTAGTGACTTTCTATGGAGAATTTACAAATTTATACTTGTTGATCATGACTTTTTCTTGAAAAATGACAACTGTAATCCTTCAGTGTTGTTTTCTTCAAAGTTATGACTTCATTTGGCAAACAATTCAATTTTTTCCTTCGAGAATAGCAACTCAGTCCATCTTTTGGTTGGGATTTTTCCTAATAAAATGAAACTTCTCTTTCTCATAATGTTCGAACTTGTTCTGACAATTAGAGTTATTTAAGTATATTCATTACTTTAAATCAAAAAACATCGTTTTCTGGAGAAACAAGGTCAGTCCTCTATTATCACAACCTTTTCCTTGACAAATCACTTTATTCTTGTACTATGATGCCTTCATCTTAATGACTTTATTCTCATATTATTAAGATATTAATCTTGGGATCTCTGAATTGTCATTCTTTGATGTGATTGTGCCTGATTAACTGAGTGAACAGGCTTAAATTATTGGTCAAAACTTCTAGAAATAGAAAACTTTTTGCTTTTTTTTGTCCTGACAAACAGAGAGTTGTATACCAACTTTATAAACTTTGATTTGGCTAAAGACAGCAGCCAATTAGCTTAGCTTAGCTTAGCTTACACATCAACTGTAAATGGCTGTCTCTGCAGTTTGGCTCAGTATTTGTACAAATTAAATTCAGTATGCATAATGTGTTGATAAATTACCATAAAAGTTGCTGGTAGGACATTTTTTTTAACTTTTGAGCAGAGTTGGGGAAGCTGTTTGGTAGTTAGCTTAGCATCATTGGTCATTGTGAGCATTGCTCTGTCCAAAGATTAAAGATAAAAACACCAAGAAACTATATTTTATGGTGTTTTGTGTTGGAACAGTTTAAACAGGACTTTCCTATTAGGGTAATAGTTGCCTGTAACAGCCTGTGAGTTCACATAAGTCCCAGGGGCTGCTGGGGAAAAAAAGCACAGGGACAGCTATGTACGCACACGAGCTAGATGTGACCATTTTCATCTTTCTTCAGTCGCCATGCTAAGCTAAGCTAAGCTAAGCTGCTGATTACAGCGAGAATTTTCTGAGCTGTGAAGACTTTAAGGCCATCTTATCTTCTTTTCCAACTTTATAAGATGAAAAAATAATTCACTTAAAAGTTCAGATACTGATTGAAGTCTGAATCACAATCAAAACATTTTAAAATTTTGTGCTGTGCAGAACTTTTCCATTTTATTTTTTGATAACTTGCTTTGAAGTAAAACTCTTCAACCTTTCAGCCTTTTGACCGGTGTGAGAAAAATAAAAAGAGAAAAGGTTTTATGGGGTGAAAATCAGTGCCAGGTTATTATTCAGAACCATCATTCACACAGTTTTCAGTCTATTGCACATAAAGAGTCTTTTTTCTCCTCTTCAAAGTTTGAACAATGAATCGAAAACAGTCTCTGAGAATCCAAAACGTCGTCTTCATGGTTTGAAACGTCACTTTTCTCCTCATAACAAGGCAGCTGCTCTTATTCTTTAAATACGCTCTTGATTACATGTGCTGTGCCTTAGAAAATCAATAAAAAATAAAAAAAATAAAAAATAAAAAAACAGATGGCAGAGGGTGAAGCTTGGGCGCTAATGGAGTATGTTAAAGGTTAGAAGTCTCTTCTAATTATTATTTCATAGGTTTGTTTTCTCAAAGTCTATAAAACATCAGCAGGATAAAAAGCTGAGTAAAGAAATATTCTTGCCTCAAGATGTTTTTACATAAATAGAAAATTAAAAAAACACGCAAAAGATTAAATAATCAGACAAATGCAACAAAGCAGGAGTTTAAATTAAGACGGCAGTAAAGAAGAGGTGTACAGCGGAAGAGTGTGGAGGAGGGTTAAAAAGCTGTTGGCACGAGGGGGGAGGTAAAGGGGATGCTGTCCTCTGTGATTCAGTCTCTCAGGTGCTGCTAGTACGGGCCTTTCGAGTGTCCAAAGATCCCGATGGGAAAATGTTTGACGTGTGAGGACCACTGAGCCGCCAGCTGGAAAAACTTGACGTCGTTCCACTCGACGCCGTCGATCAGTACTGCAGGAGAGAAAAACAAACAATTTACGGAGGAGTAACAGTTTTATTACTGTAGTTAGTGACACTCAAACCAAAGTGTCTGAATCTGAACAGTTTAAATTCACATTTGCATCTTTAAAGTGACTGTAAGGAGAATTTGTATAGAGGGGACTGTAGTGACTCCATCTGGCCCAAGGACTCGCAAAAAGTGTCACGATGTATTTGCTTTGAAAGTGAAAGTGAAAGTAAATAGGATCTTCTTTTTCACATCACTTTTCTTCGGTCAAAATAACTTTTTACCAGATTCAACATGACGAGGTTACATAGTTATCAACAGTTACCAACACAGCACTGTTGTTTGAAACATGACAACAAATAAACTTTGTCAGTTTGTACCATAGTTTAGCAGCTGGCTACATCAAGCGCTACCAACACTTTTTTAGCCCTTAGCCCTTGTTTCGCCTCTAGCTGGTATTTAAGCCTTTAGCTCGTGTTTTAGCCTTGACTTTGTGATTTAGCCATTAGCTTGTGTATTAGTCTAAAGCCCACGTTTTAACCTTTAGCTTGTATTATGATCTCAAACTTGTGTTTTAGCCTTTAGCCCATGTTCTATCACTTTCCTGTTCAGCTTTCTTCTGCTCTTCTGTCCTTCTTCCGTTGGACAGTCAAGCTCCTGTTTTCACTATTTCATCAAAATAAATGACGAAACTGTTTTCAGCAGAGAAAAAACGGTCTCTATTCCAACTGCTTAACTTCGTCAGCCTGTTTGATGTTGTCGTTGATACTTCGACATGCTGTGTACCAATTTGGTCAGACACATCCAGTCCCAAGGTTAGGAATTAGCACTTTGAAATAACCTTCTTTGGCGCTAATAACGTCATTTTAATTTCATGATCTGACATATATCTAAATATGAGACTTTTTCAAGATTGCCTAGAAAATCCTCACAGTCCCTTTAAATGTCGGTATAGATTCAGCAGACTGGAAAAAGACATGTTCGTACCCCTCAGCATGGTCTGCTGGTGTTTGGCAGTGCAGATGAGCCGGCTGATGCCCTCGATCACTTGACTCTTGGACTCCACCTCCTTGTCTTTGCTCTTTTTTGGCAGGAACATGACTGGCAGAAGGACAAACAGAGGCATGCTGGGAGTTAATGAGGGTTCAGGATCTTTCTGCTCCCTTGGGGATTAAATGACATTTGGCGTTTTGGTTCAGCGTTTGAGGTCGGGTTGTGAGAGATGCTCGTACTCTACGTGGCACAAATCCAAAGAATGCTTCCTACCCTTCTTGTTCTTCTCCTTGGTCACCACAGTCATGGACATGGTGGGCTGGGGGCTGGGTTCTGCACCCCCCAGTGGCAGCCGGCTGACCTGCAGCGAGCGGAAATTGCACTTAAGAGTGTTTTTGGAGGAGGAGTCCCGCTTCTCCAGGTCCTTTTTTCTTTCTGTTGGAGCAACCCAATAATCCACCTGCAGCCCCATCAGCTCCGCCTGACCTGCAGAGCTGCAGAAGAATCAAAACAGATTTAATGGATACAGTTATAATTCAAAATTAAAAAAAACAATAATAATTTGCATAAATTCCCACAGAAAGACAACTAAATTTAGCAGCTGAATTAGCCCCTCCCACCTGTAAGCACAGAAGCTGGTGTTGACGGAGGGGGAGGAAGGAGGGGTGGGTGATGCCTCTTTGAGTGCGGGTGAGACTTGAGGAGGGGTGGAGGAGAGAAGAGAGGAACCCAGAGGTGCTGCATCATCTGAGTCTCCTGAAAGACGAAAAGGTCAACCATTAATCATCAATGACGGATTTATTAGAGGGTAAAGTGACAATTTTTTTTGGCAAAAGATGTGCAAAGTGTTCAATGCAGTTTTAAGACTCTTTAGTGCATATAAAAGTGCAAAATGCATCCTTTATATATCAAGCATTTATGTATAAAGAGGTCACTTGCCTGATGCTGCGGATGTTTGCTCCACGATGCCGACTTTTACCATCTGCAGAGATCGAAGAGAGAGGAGCAAAGATGAGAAAAGAGCTGAAAATTCAAGGTAATAAAGCCATAATTTGAGCAGAAAGTCAAAATTATGAGATGATATGCTGATAAAATGAGAAAACAGAAAGGACAGAATCATACTAAGCAGTAGCTTCACTGAAATCAAACTGTAGAAAACATTTTTCCACCAAGTGGACCAGTCACAGAGTTATGCTCCATGCTGTTACAAAACAGTGACACTTTAAAGGATATGCACAACAGGCTACGTATGTAAACCTCTTTGTTGGAACCAAGAAGAAAGGTAGCAGACAAGGGAAATGCTTATAACTGCAGTTCCTTTAGTGTCCACTTGGGGCTGGCTCTGGAAGTGCCAGAAATGCCACACACACCCAATGAAAAACGTTGATTGTGTATGTGTTAAAAATGTTTTATAGTGAATATAGTTTAGGAGATGTTACAAGTTTTACTTTATGACCTGACTGGTTAAAAAGTGCAAAACCTACTAGATGAATAATTGTCATTGGCTGGAGAAAGAAATCATAAAAACAATGAATATTTTTGGTGAAATTGGGAAATAAAGAGAAGACTTACCCCAATGAACGGGATGAATTTCTGACACGAGTCCTCGTCAGGGCTGTGGAGCAGCAGCAGGAACACAAAGAAAGTTCAGGTTATAAAACTAAGTCATGAAAAGAGTCACAATGAGGGGAAATTAATCAGGTCTAAAGAAATTAAAAACTACATTTACAATGCAAAGTTTCTACTTTCAGCAGCTCTAAAATCTAGAGATTAGTAACTACTCAGGATTTTTGATTTCCAGTGATTCACATCTGGAAATGCTGCAGTCTCCAAGAGTCATCAAATGCCAAACAGAGCATGCTGCACCTGCCACCAGGCTGTAAACCTTCACTGACACAGATTCTGAAGCAGAAAGCCAAACATGCAAGATACAGAGCCGATCTGAGAGCTCGGGAAAGAAAAGCCATCAAGGTACACCTGGGTCCACCAAACCAAAGTCAGAGAGGCATTCAGGAGGCAGCAAGTCCATCAGGAGAACAAACTGAGCTACAGAATCGTACAGAAGTGGATGAGCAGGAAGAGCACCAACCTACATCCAACATTTCTCCAGCTCAATGCACCACCTGTGAGCGGCGCTGCATCGCTACAAGCCGTCCATGAACTATTTTCCCGTCAGCGACCGGAAAAATAGCCTGAATGGTTCTAAGTCTACGTTTTTCTAGAATGTATTTGATGATGTGAGAGGTTGTTGCTCTTGCCTTGAAGAAACCTGCCATCGCCCCCCCAGGGAAGAAACAGAGAGACTACAGGGAGGAGGGGAGAGAAAGAGAGAAGACAGTCTGCAGGAGGTCACAGTTTGAACGTCATCAAGGCCACTTTCTGTTTTCCCAACACAAAAACATCTCTGCTGAATCAGACTCAAAGCAGCCAGAGAGAAAGAGAGAAAGAGAGAAAGAGGGAGGGAAGAACGGATGTCTGACTGCTATGTGAGTGTTTGATGCTCGTCTCGCTTTGCAGGGATGGAGTCAGACAGAAAAGAAAGCTTCTGTCTGATGGTTTTGATCCACCTTAAAGGGGACTTCTGGTATTTTTACCCCTGGTTCCCATTTTGTTGAAATAATTTGGGTTCCAATGACTGACAGGTACGTTTTTTGAAGCCAGTCGTTTTGAGACGCTGTTATGGCTGCACAGACAACTGCATCCAACCAGTTTATGTCCGTTAAAGCAAAAGTTTTCATCATTGAAAAACTCATACTGTTATAAAAACCATCAATGGAAAGAAAAAATGAAGGAAAGACTTTCTTTGTTGAGGAATATGATGCTTGGGGAACAAAAATAACAAGTTGTAAACATCCTCTAAAAGTCTCCAGACTCTAGTAATATAATCAGGAAGGATTGATCATGTATAGATGCTGGTGGTGTGCAGTATAAGGCCAGTATTGTCAAGATCATTACCAATATAGATACTTTTTACATAGAAAAGCAGCTTGCTAAAATTAATGGAGACTAACCCACAACCACCAAAACAAATATTTTTCCTAATGAATTAAAGTAAAAAAAAAAAAAAGCTTTTCAATCAGAAAAAAATCATATTCTTTAATTTTTCTGCTTTATTGTAAAACATCACATTTGAATGTTCATGGATATCAACAATTATTATATTCCTGCATTAAATGTATAATTTTGATCAAATAGCTTGTACAAACTGGTAGATTAACTATTAAAGAAACATAACAAAATTAAGAAAATCAGCAAAATACTGATCATTTTAAGCATCGATCTCATTCTACAGGTATTTATCAATAGTGATACCAATATTGGTAGCCAGTGTTTTTCTTTGCTGGTTTGTTTTGTTCTATTTATGTCCCTGCAACACAAACAAACTGACTAATAAACGCAGTCATAGACCAAAAACTCCTTTATTCTGTGAGTTTAAAGCATCTCTTGTGCTAATGCTGTCTTGCAGCTTTGAGGAGATAATTGGTAAAACTGTGTCTGTGTCCAAAAATAAATCATCTTTTTGAAGAAAAAGGAGATCCTTCTGTCTTAGATATTTCTGGAACAATTTGAGTCTTTCAAGTGGCGATACTTTGACGGGATGCATGTGCTTGATGGTGTTTATTTGCAGTCATTTCTGCCTTTGTGAGGCTTTGTACTGAAGGAAATCCAAAACATTTGGACACCTAACTATATATATAATAGGAAAAAAACAGGAACCAGGTATAAAAACTGGGATTACCCTTTAAATGTGCAGTTTTTAAAAGATGCACATGCACATAAATCCAGTTAGATGGGAACTTTAATTAAAAACATGCACTATTCAGAGGGTCAGTATGATCCCACAGCTACGGCAGAACGAATATCTACAGGACAGGAAGGAGTGGGTTAGTTTTACTGAAATGCTTGTATTTTTTATCTAACTGACGCTATTTTTTGCACTAATGTTCAAAATCTTTACACCTCATTTAAGCATGAAAACTTTGTTTCTTTGGCTCTATTTCAAATTTAAAGGTATAGCTATGATTATGTGGCTGCAGCCGAGCACTGAAGACATGAAAGTCTACTATGACACATTATAATGGTAAATTTCTGACTATCATGGAGGTGTTATGCAGGTTTTCTACTCTAACAGAGAAACACACGATGGGGAGAAAACAGCAGGGAGGAAGGAAAAGAGGGGAAAGCTTCAGAGGAGGGAAGAGGAGCAGATTTTATTTGGTCTCTTGCCTCTTTATCAGCACGTTTTTTATCCTGCAGTCAGCCCTCTGATGTCTCATCAGTGAAGACCGTTTGAAGTAGAAACTAACAAGTCTGAATTAGTTTGTCTTTGTTCTTTGTTTCCCTCACTGACGCCAAGAATAATAACTTCCACAAGAAGAGCACACAGACGTGGATTAAGAAAAACTCACTTCATTTCATGAAAAAGTTTACAGCTTCATAATAAAATCAGTGCAACTTTAATTAGTTCCAGAAATCTTTCTAGCTCTAGTTTGAACAGATTAATATATTATCATTAGGCTCATCCATTCATGGAAAAAAGGTTTTTAGACAGCTGTTAAAGTGGCAAGCTCCAGAAAATGCTCATTAAGTTCAGGGGAAAATGGCTCCAACACAGAGAGAGAGAGAAAGTGCATGAATCACCAAGCTACATGAGAAACAAACTCAATCGACCACAATACCTTACTGCAAAATCAAAATGAAAGCTCTTTTTCCTTCAAAGACAGAAAAGAAAAAATACAACAAAAAGATAAAAAACATGTTATTCACAGACACAGTGATGGAAAGACAGTGATGTTAACAAGACAGACACCAACACTCCCACTCATACTCTGCACCATTAGTAAAAACCTTCATCTGCTTCTCAAAGGAGGTTGAACATTTCAACATTTTACATTTAATCTGCTCTTTTTGAGAGATTCTTGGCTGTTTTTGTACCCTTAACAGCTCATTTTAGCTGACTATTAAGCCAAACCACACTAACAACTTTAGTACTGTGTCTTTTGTTGTTTTCATGCTACAAAGTGTTTCTTATTTCCATTCCAGTCCTTTTATGGAGATTCACCAACTGGTGGTGTCATAGTTTGAGAAAATCTCATGTTCATCTCACTGAGATCTCGTGTGATTTTTTTTTAACACACCTTATCAAAGAAGCCAGGAGTAAAAATCAGGGATTAATCCAACACATGTTGAGCTCATAGTGGGAAACATGTAGAATTGACACAAATTTTAAACTTGTTTTTAAAACTGGAAAACTACATCACAGATACTTGTGATAAATCCTGAAAACAAATTGGTCAAAACTTCCCAAAGGAGTGTTTACAAGTCCTTTTACTACTTAAAATACTTTATTTATATTATGCTGGTGATACATAAGTGTAATTTATTAAAAAATAACTGAGTAATGTACTTTTTAGCTCAACTGCAAGCAGAAGACTGATATTTTGGGAAACACAAATTGAATTGTTTCGAATTGAAAATTGATTCATGACTTTCAGAATTTGAGATTAGTCCTAATTTCTGATTAGCAAAACAAAAAAAATTGTAGTTCCGAAACATGCAACTTCACATAATAACTGTCAAAAGGGATTCTTTATTTATTTTAGGTATAATCCAAAACTAAAATATATTGAAAAGCAGATTATGCATCACTTCCTTCTCTGAACAGTTCAACCCCCTTTGAAAAGCAGCTTTGAGCTCTGCAGGAGAAGCATTTGTTAGATGAAACCCTCCTGAAATAAACCTTTCACTCACTCAGAGTTTCTCATAAAAACATATCTAGATTCCCACTCGTTCACATTTCATTGTAAATATTCACAGATCTGTTTGAAACCTTTTGATTTGCAGTGAAACAGGTGAGAGAAGTCGTACCTCTTCTGTTTGTAAGTGAGCATGGCCTCTGCGATGGGGAGCTGATGAGCTCCGTTGGCTCCCACCATGTACTGAGTGACCCTCGACACCACGTCTGGACTCTCCTGGGCTGCACAGGTGAGAGACATTAATTAAACAAGCGCCCACGTCAAACAGAATAAAAAAGCACAGTTTGGTTGATATTTGAGAGCCCACCAACGACTGGAGCTTCTGCTTTGAGAAACAGGTCTCTCCAAGCAGCGTCCTGGAACAAACTGTTGTACCGATAATCGATAGTGCCGAGATATTTGGAGACCGGATGTGCACCTAAATCAAACAAATAGAAACAGGAAGGTCAGACATTAAATGGTTATGTCCTAATCTATAAAGGCAGGTATATGTCACGAAACAGGTTATCATTTCTCTAATTACATGATTATCATTGAACAAGTCCTAAAAAATGATATATTGGTATTTACTCAGGAACATCTTTAAAAGGTGAACTGAAGGTATTTTCAGTGACACTCTATGTTATGGTGGCTGTAATAAGTTATTAGTAATAGGTAATAAGTCACTCATAAGACGTTAGAAGGCCTAATTAGTTTCTTATTAACACAAGTAATCCTTAATAAATATTATTAGAGGCATAATTCATACCTTAATTATGTCTTAGAAAACATTTACAAGCACTTACTAGAAATTTATTAACACTTTGTATGCTACCATAAACATTAATGAGATATTTGTTTACATTTACTACACTTAATAAGGAATTAATCGTAATAAATACTTTGTGCACTTATTAGGCTCTATTAAACATCTTCTGCAGGAACTAGATGGAAGGTAGGAATACAATTCATAAATATTATTAAGCACTTCATTATGCGCCTATTACATGTTAATAAAGTTCCTCTACAGGTACCTCACAAGAGTCTTATAAGTGACTTATTACCTATCAATTACAGCTTATCACAACCACCTTAATATAAAGAGACACCGTATTTTCCCCAGCGTTTCCTTTATATGCTGTTTACTCCACAACATCAGAGCTGCAAATGTTGGTTTGACTCAACGACATCTAAATGTCTAACTAAGCAGGTTTTCAAACTCATACTGAATTTCCATGCTGAATTTAGGGCATTTATTTCCCCATGTGGTCTGAAAACATCTCTTATTTCTTTAGATACGCTTCTTCTGCTCTGATGAAAATTCAACTTTTGAGACCTATGGTACTACTTGAGCTGTTTAAGCAAAACTTTGAAGAGTAAAAGAAGCAGTAAAATGCAGCATACACATCAATACAGCAGTCATAACATCTGGAAAAAGTTACTGCAGTAGCAAAGGTGACACTTCTCTGCACAAACAGGAGACATGACGGGTTTTTAAAACAAGGCTTTGGCTGTTGCTCACCCAGAGGGATGATGAGGAACCTCATGTATCCCAGCCAGTCTGGGGTCTTATGTGAGAGATGGTCCACGAAAAGCCTCAGGACAGCACTGAGGTAATGCTGCGCCCCGGCCACCGCTATCTTTATGGGAATGGGCGTCTGGGAATTACAATTACAGCTGGAGAAAGAAAACAAGAAGGTAGTTTCACTAATAAAAAGAACTAAATATGGGATTGAGAAATAAACTTCAGTTAATAAACTCCTCGTAGCTCGTGACGGGAGACGTACAATCTCTGTATGCGGGAGACGATGGTGTTGAATGCAGCCTGGATGTCGGCCGTGGTGCAGGTGCAGACAACAGGAAGATGGTGGTTTTGTAACATATCTGAAAGATACTAAAAAGGAAAGAGGGTTTTGTAGAGCTGAAATTACAAAAAAAACTAGGATAAAAGTCATAAATCAGTTGTTTGAACTACTGTATTGATTTCAATCCAGCTCCAGCTTCAAGAAATATTTCATCAAGCAAGAATTAAGGCTAAAAACACAGATTTCCATTTTGTTACCTGGCCCTGCCAGTCTGACGTGTTGATGAGGATGATGCTGTCAGGAAGGTGGTTATCAGATACCAGGATGTGGTTTAATTGGTCATACACAGTCTTTCTAGGGATCTGGAAGGGTAAAGGAGAAAAACCTGGCTCAGAAAAGGAGCTCATCTATATTTCTGGGATCTGTACTTTAAGAGTTTTTTGACTCTCAAATATGTCATATTCAGTCAAATTCATGAAAATTTTTCCAGAATAAGGATAATTCTTCCAAACCAGACATCTTTACTTTCAGGAAATGTTGCACAACAAAAGCTTGAGGGACAGTGCTGCAGTTCTCTCCTCTAACCTGTAGGTGGCAGCGTGTGTCCATGGACCTCTCGTTGTCCAGGCTGTTGGCCCTCTCGTTCTGCGGCCTGCTGGCCTGGCGCTCTTTCAACGACGTGCTCCTGCCTCGCCTCCCAGCCAACTTTGGTTCCTGCCTGTAAACAGCAGAAGAAGAAGAAGCAGGAGGGAGGACTGAGAGTCAGCAACAAATACAAGAATTGAAAACCTGATCTACATCAAATTTTACTCCTTTAAATCACAAGTAGTCTCGACAAATACTATAAATAACTAGGGATGTATAATTATAAGGGGAGAAATGTATATTTTTTGGAGTGTTAAGACTGTTTTAAAGCTTTTTAAATAGATCAAAGTAAAGGGCCCCACAGCAATGGACTAAGGCGAATTCATCCAGAGATTAGTCGTTAAAACGGGGCCCTCGTTAGAAAACATCAAAATTCCTCATGTAAGCTAGTTCGGTAAATCCTTTTGAAGAACTGTAGAAGCATTTAAAGGAGGCTTACTTGCTTGCTTGCTATTAGTGTGAATTTACCTGTTGGATGAAATGATGAGGGACTCCGTCTTGGTCATTTTGCCGCTCGGTGGCAGCCTCTCTAAAAACGTGTCCATGTTGTCCATCTCCAGCTCCGTGGTCGGAGTCACGGCCTCCGGCTGCTCCTGAGGAAAAAAAAATCTCTGTGGTAATTTAACATGATTAACAGCTCAACAAACTCTGTCTTTATCTAACGTGGATGTCTTTGAAAATGTTAATTTCAGTTACTGTCTCTTTAAGAAACTTCAAAGTCCACTGGAACTTAACATTCCGGAACCCTCTTTCACTGTTTCCATGCAACAAAGTTGTGATTCTTTTTTTAGAATGACGATCTGACCCCTATAAGGAGATTTAAAGATCGGTGATGTCATAGTGTTGGGAAATCTTGCGGAAATCTTGTGAGACTTTTGTGTACAAGAGTTTGCAGAAGTTCCATATCTTGTATAATTTTCTCTTGAATGAAAACATAAATCATTCTTCAACTAGTTAGAGCATCTTTTGATCAACATTTGTCTCCAGACGGTAGCCGGGGTTACAAGTAGGATAATGTATAGAGAGCAGGTTCTTCTGCATTCTCACTGATTCTAGGTGACATAACCACCCATTCACTATTCATCACCACTTACTTATTTTCATGACATGGTCTTTCAGAGAAAACAAAGTTTGATGTATCCAATTTGACTCTTTGATGAAGACTTGCCGTCCCAGTTTCTGTCCTGAAGCAGCTCAAAGGGTTGATACTCACATAAGAGATGTTATCAGACACATTGTCATCTGGATATTTGGCTCCTCCGCTCTTCACTTTATCTGGGTCAATCTGGAATAAGAGGGTGAGCAGAAAAACAAGCATGACATGGATTAGCTGGAGCCACGGGGCTTTTATTTTGAAAGAAAGTGAAGAATTGTTTCTTTTAACATCCTGTCATAGTTTAGGAGGAGCCCTGCAGGTTCACAAACAAACTTCTGATCATGTTGTAACTGGTTTAAACCTGCAGACTGGTTGAGATTTCACTTCTCTGTTTGGTGAAAGATGTTCCTTCAGCGAGACAATTATTGCCTTTCTGCCTCAGTGAACGTACTGATCTGCTCTCAGCACAGTTCAGTGGCTTTGCTGGAGTTAATGGTAACCCAGTTTGTATTACTAAATATTGGAGGTTTGCATGTTTTGAGAGAAGCATTAGGTAAAGTTTTTATTTGAAACGTTTTAATCAGCAGGAAGAGTCACTCTGGACTGTTTGTGGTGTTGTGAGTCTCACCGGGCTGGGAGGCTCCCTGTGGCTCCGACTGCTGTGGATGCTGCCAATCTCTGTTTGGGAGCTGGAGAGGGAGAGACCTTCGAAATATGGCCTGAAAGAGAAGAAACAAACACAGAATGCAGTTTACTGAGATATGACAGTGCTTTTCAACCAGAAGTACCACAAACTTTTAGCTTTCATTAAGGAACTAAATGACTGTTGCCAACTGTTGTCTGTGTTTCCACTGCAGCCTAGAGCCCCAGTAAGATTACACAAATCAGGGAGAAACTTAATAAAGACCCTGGTTTCTGCTGAAGAAACACACAAAGGGCTTTTACAATGGCACGGTTCTGTGTCGGTTCCGGTTCTTGAACTAAAATTTGAACCGGCTGGCGTGTTCAGGCCAGAAAAGAAAGTTGGTTCAGAGCAAAAAAAGCTGGTTCTGATCTGAAGCCAAAAAAGTTGTGAAACTTTTGAGACAGCATATATTGTTTATAAAACACCTTGCTAACAAACCATAGCATGACATTTCCCTCTCGGCGTTTTTATATTTAAAAGGCAGTGCATATTGACCAAAAATAGTTGAGCAGCATATGAAGTAGAAAGAAAAGATACAGTTGTGCCTAAAAGTTTTCACCCCCTCCAACAGAAGTTTCTGATTTTTTTGGCCATTTCTCAGAAAACAAGAATGACAACACAAAAACCTTTCTGTCACTCATGGTTAGAGGTTGGGTGAAGACTTTTATTAACAAACAACTGTGTTTACTCTTTTTAAATCATAATGGCAACAGAAACTTCAAAAATGACCCTGTTCATTTTTTTACACACACACTGATTACAAGCAAATAGATCACAGGTGAGGATGGTTACCTTTAGTAGACATTCAAACACATTTGTGTTAACTTTTGTTCATTTATCAGGACAAAACCACCAGAGTTGTGCAAACTTCTTAACAGGGTCATTTTGGAAGTTTCTGTTGTCATTATGATTTAAAAAGAGTAAACCATTTTTTTTTCAATAAATGTCTTCACCCAACCTCTAACCATGGGTGATAGAAAAGATTTTGTGTTATCATTCATATTTTCTGAGAAAAGGCCAAAAAATCAGAAATTCTGCTGGGGGGTGTAAACTTTGGGGAACAACGGTATGTACCGCAAAAAGTAAAATAAAATAAATACTCTACCACTTTGCTGGTGAGTTGTTTACCTTCACTTGAGTAAAACAGAATAAAGCCCTCCCACTTTTGTTCTGCTTAAGTTTGTATGATCGCTGGCTGGTTCACTTGAAAGCACCAGGATTCTGATAATGTAGAACAGGACCAGAACCTCGCCAATGTGAAAGTTCTTGAAGAGCTACTTAAAAGGTTCCAGGGGAAAAAGTAGCTATTGCATTGATTTTTTGGGCAGGTCTTTTCCTTTCTCAACTCACTTGAGTTTGGGTTTGGGTGTACTGAGGACGCTGTCATCATCATCGAGCTCTGGCCCGCTGTCGCTCGGGTTCTCAAACTCAACGCTGTCCAGGTCCAGATCCTCCTCCTCCACCTCAGGAGGTGGTTCTGCAGGGTCCTGCTCTGAGTCCAGCACCTTCAAGCATCCAGTCACACACACACAAGCAGAGGCGTTTAATCTTCGGTAGCCACCACCGGAGGAAACTATTCCCAGAGCAGCAAACACCCACCTCGTCTGAAACTCTGAAGCGCTTCAGAAGAGCCACCACACGCTGCTTAAAGTTCTGCTGCTAAAACACACGAGAGCAAACACAGTTAGTCTGTGACCTACTTCTGGTTTCCTTCAGTGCTCTCAGCAATCCAATACTGAGAAAGCAGCTCCTCCATATCACTCATTTTACCGGCAGTAGATACATTTGCAGGGTCAGCTTGGTATCGATTCTGCAGCTTGTGCTTGTGTAAATCAATAATCAAGCAACATCAGGCCTCGTCTGCTCTCTGGGCTTTCATGTGCTGCTTATTCAACTGCAGAAAGTCATAAAAACTCTGAGCAAAAACAGGCCCAATCTGTCCCATTCAGGCGCTGAACGATGTTTGATAACACGTCTCAGTCTGCAAATGACCTCGGTGTTAACTGAGAATAACTGAATAGATACTTCACTGCTCAGCCGCTGAGGTTAGAGAGTCAAAGATGCTTCTGTACAATGCATCTGGACAGCTCAATCTTTTTTTTTTCCCAGTCAGTGATTTTGTAAAACAATAACAAAATGGCTAATTTCTACACAATTTTCTCAATTGTTTGATTGCTTGAGTAAACTGAGTTAAATATGATGCATCTTTGCTCTTAAATCAGAGCCTTTTTTAGCGTGACGTATTTGTCTCTTACTCTGGTGATGGACGGAGTCCGTACAATCGACCGTCTCTGCTTCTTTGGCTTCCTTACATCGTACTCATCATCCTCCAGGTCCTGAAAAGAAACCACAACAGAAAAGTTTATTCTTGCCACTGAAAAGTCAAAAAATATATTTACTCCCAAAATTTTACAAATATTACTTTAGAAACAGCAAAAACAGAAGAAGTTGGCGAGTGTGGGGGATTTTTTTTCTGCAAATATCACTTTAAATTTTCTTTTAGTTCAGCTCAGCTCCAAGCAAACAAGTCTCATGTTTATCAGATCTAAGTCTGAGTTTTTCTGTAAGCCTTGGTGGTTAGGAAAACATTTTTTACAAGACAAGTTCTTGACATGTGCTCCTAAACACTCGAAATTAAATTCTGCAAAGAATAATTTTCTGAGAATCCTTGGCTGAAAAAAGATTGGTACAGAAAAGACGGGCGGGTAGCTCAGCTTGCAGCCCCTCACTGCCAAATGAGAGTTTAGAAAACAGTTTTTAATCTAAAATGCTTTCAATCAAAGAGTATACACAATACACTGCAAAGCCCAATAACTTTGTTGGCCCAAAATTATGAGTAACCATCACTGAGCTACCAAAATCTGCAGTTTTTCTACGTGTTTAGAGTAGCACTTACTTGCTTGAGAATTTATCGGAATTTATCAAGTAGTTTCAGTTTAGTAATTTTAGTGGCCTAGACTACAATAAAAAAATGTAAAGTCAGATCAACACACAAAATCTGTTTTGCTTTACTAAGGTCATAAAGCCATGCTTACTAAGTTTTTTTATAGGAGCAATCCGTTTGCATGTTGTTGTTTTTTAAATAAACTTTACTAATTTGGCTTTATGGAGTAGAAACAGCCCCAAAACAAACTTGTAGCAGCTTAACCTGCAGTTTCAACTGATTTACTTTAGACTCTTCTTTGAAACTATTTCATTTCATGTTCATCTGCAGACAATTTGTCTATCAATAAATATCTCAAAAGCAGTCAACATTTCAGAAATCTTACTCTACAAACAGGCCAAACACTGGGAAACAAGCAAGCAGCGGCTCAGATTGCAGCACCTCTGACCTCCTGTACCGTTTTAAGTGTTGCAAGAAAAGTTCTCCTCTTCCATAAATCAACCTGACCTGGAGGACTTTCCGTGAATCCCCTCCTGACCTCTGAGAGTCTGTTTGAGTCTATCACTCCCAGGTGCACTCACCTGTCCTTGCACGGCGTCATCGCTGGCCTCCTGCTCCGAGGAGAAGCTCTCATATTCCTCCTCTGAGTAGTTATCTGAAGCAGAAGATGAGCAAGGAGATTAAAGGCTGTGAAGTACAGACGATAGAGACCTCATACATATTTCATTGACCCTTTAAAGTTTGACACAAGGCCAGATGCTAAATATACATGATGCTCACGGAGCTGAAGGTTACCTGAATTTAATCACTTCTGGATGATCAGAGAGGAAACAAAACTCCCTGAACTCAGTGATACCACTCATCGAGCACATCAGGGCTAAAAATTCAGGTCAAACAATCCTAATTTGGAAGGTCAAGGTTCTTCTAAGCAGGAGCGGGTAATTTAGCCTTATTATTACAGGGAATAATAGTTTCATACATGCAAGATTTGTATAATTTACATGAATTTTGCATTTCTGAGAATTTTCTTTTGTTAGAGATAAAACTAAACCCTGCGTGTGAGTACCAGAACATTTGATCTTCTGTCCTCCCTGCAGGGCGGCCTCCTCGTGGTCGATGGGCTGACTGGAAAGAGAGAAGATCCAGATCTCGGCCACTTTTCCCAGCATGTCTTTCTGGTTGCTGCAGAGAGGAAGCACCTGGCCACCTTCAGTCGGATGCTGCATCACCTGAAAGAATCAGAGTCAGAGTCAGTCATCCCTAAAATACTTTTTCAAAGCTAAATCAGGTTTGTTATAAATAGCTCTCTTTGCATAATGTTCAGTGCATTTAAGGCGAAGGCTCAGCTGAAGCGTTGTATTCACTGAGAGCAAACTCCCGTCCATTGCAAGAATGTTTTAACACTCTGGAGAACCAAACTGGGGTCACTCCAGGACAGCGACGCCCCAAATCTTATCTAATATCTGCTCCAGTTCACTCAAGTGAGACCGTATCAGCTCTGCACGCTTTCCACAATATCATTTTGTGTCAGAGCTGCTTTGTGTTTCAGAGCTGAAGAATTGTCTCAGTCATGTGCTTAACCACAAATCAGTGTTCCCACTCCTTTTTTATTTCCCTCCCAGGCACTTAATTGTGCATTTTTGTCTTTTCTCAGCTGCAGAGATGTGACCTTAATAAGCTCCACAGAGCTTTGTGAGCCATATGGGAGCTCCAGCATCCTCTGTTCGGCAAAATAACCCTCAGAATGAAGTCCCCTCACCATAAATTCATGACTTCATTAAGAAAAGACTCATGCTTTAACCACTGTGTGAGATCACTTCATACAGGGAGTCTTCCAGCAGTTACTCACTGGTTGTGAAGCGTCAAATCATAAAAGCAAATTCATGATGTCGTGATGGTGGATATCACACAGTACCTCAGCCATGTCAATAGATCCCACAGCCAGCGTCTTGTAGCCCAGGATGGTCCGGTTCTTGTATCTTTTCCGCCTCTGCAGCATGATCTGCAGCTTGTTTCCTTCTCGCTTTAAGAAGTGAGGGTACTGACAGGGAGGGAGACAGGAAAGAAAAACTGTTACTCCTGTCAGAGATCTGAATAACTTAACTGAAAATGATATTTCATCTTCCTTTCTAATTCAACCAATTTTTGTAAACTGATGTTGTTTTGGTTTTGACAGGGTTAGGGTTATATTCCCTGGGTTTAATGGTTAGGCTAAGGGTTGCTAGTGTCTGTCTGTGTGTATAAGTAATAGGGCTGAACGATTATGGAAAAAGATCTAATCGCGATTTTTCTGTCAGATATTGCGATTTCAATTCGATTCACGATTTTCTTCAAATCAAGCTTCAGTGAAGATTTTACAATGTACAATAACATTTACAAACTTGACAGAAAATAACATCAAACCATTAAATCATCAAAAGTTATTACTCTAATGCAAGGATGAACACTGAGGACAAGAATTGTTCCTAAATGTATTCATTAACAACTTTGCATTAAAAAAGTCAATATTTTGATATAATAGTACAAATTTTAAGATATTAAAATCAAAATCTTAAAAGATAAAAGTTAATACTTGATTTAATGTTCAAAACTTTGAGTAATTAAAGTTGAAATTTGGGGAAAAAAAGGTCATATATTGAAATAAAACAATAATATTTTATAATAGAAAGTCAAGTTTCTCGCTGAAAGAAAAACTTAAGCGATAAGAAGTCGAAGTTGGAAACAAAAGTCGATCTTTAGAGATAGTACAGTCCAAACATTGAGATATTTTTGTCAAAATTCTGAGACAAAAAGACAAAACTTTGACAAAAGACAAAATTTGAACTGAAAAGTCCAAGTTATTAGATTAAGAGACAAAGTTTTGAGATAAATAGTTGAGAATATGAGACAAAAAGTCAAATTTCAGAAACAAAAAAGTCATGGTATTGAGATATTAAAGTCACAATTTTGAGACTTTAATATGATCATTTCTAATAGTTTTTTCATCCACAACACACGTGTGAAAAACAGCTGACAAAACAGACCCTGGATCAGTCAGTCAAAAAAAACACAGCTTTGGCGATCACATGGTCACGATATCTGGAATTGTGATTTCCATCAGCTAACGATAAATCGTTCAGCCCTAATATGTAGGTGAGCAGATATACAAGTACATTGAAGCCTTTATTCTACACCTAGATTTCATATTGTATAGATCCACCCTCCAAAGTGAGTAGGTTGGGTTTATGTGGTCAGGATTATGAGGTCATGTTTAGGTCTCTGTTCAAGCTTTCTTCTGCTTTTAAAAACTCTCTTTTGTAGAATCCTCTGCACCCTGTCAGAAAACACTTAAAGACCTTTCTGAGATGTAATATATTTGAGAAGATTTTATTGCAAAGGAGGAATGAAGCTTGATTTAACAAAAATGAAAGGGTTTCTGAAACCAAATGTCTGCAAAAAAAGAGAGTCGAGGTAAACCAATCAGAGCTCCTCTTAAAAGATCAACGGGTCATTTATTCAGTAATGTTTGTGAAAGGAAATAGAGATAGTAGATTTCCTGGTGTTTTCAGCAGCCTTTATCGTTTCTGAAGCCACTGTTTATTTGTACGTCAAGAACTTTGGGCTGGATTCGATCACAAAAAGACTCTCAGAGAGAAGTTAGAGACAAACAACTTCACAGACCTAAGCAGAGAAAACAATGCTCATGTAGCTACTTTTAACAGCTCGGGTAGGTAGTTAAGTGCATGGTGATGTTTCTCTCTCTCACCTGCAGTGAAAAGGTGAGAGCCAGATCCGTCTCCACAGACCCACTGGGTGGCAGCACAATCTCATGGGACCTCAGAATCCGTTTGGAGCCCTGGAAAAAGTAGAAAAAGGTGGGTGTTGAAGAAAGTGTGAGATCACCTGGGAGAACTGTGAGAAAGAGTGCAAAACAAAGTGCTGGAGGAAATACTGTTTTTGTTTGTGTATGTGTGTGTGTGTGTGTGTGTGTGTGGCAGGTTTGTACATGCCGAGTGTTTGTTTATGCAGCATACCTGAATTTTAACTGCGATGACCACAGAGATGAGCTCTTTATCAAGCTCTCTCATCACGACCAGCTTCTTCAGAGTCAGACTGCACAGCCTGTCAAACACAGAGAAGAAACACATCTATAAGCTTTATTAAAACCCACAAACAGAATCATTCACCAAGAAAATCAAACAGTGTTTTCATTAAACTGTGTCCGACGAAGCACAACACAAGCGGAGTCAGGGGACACAGAGTCGTCAGGGTTAATGAGACTGTGAGATTGTCTCACAGCTTTAAAGAGGTGATGATTTGTTGTTTTCATACCAGACAGTCGAAAAGGTATGGGAGCCCATTTCTGCCAGTCATAAAAATAAAAATGAAAAATTAGTTTTGTTCAGATTTTTTTTTTGGCCACAAAGAGTCAAAATTTTGAGGGAAAAGTCAAAATCCCGAGATAAAAGTCAAAATAATGAGTAGAAGTACAAATTTTGAGATAATTAAGTAAAAATTTGAAGATGATACAATTGAATTTTTTTGATGATAAAGTCAGGATAATACAAAAAATTCAGTTTTTTAAAGAAAAAGATCAAAATGATGAAAAAAGTCAAAATTTTGAGATAAAAGTCAACAGCATGAGGAAATTATAACTAGATATAAATTCAAAAATATGGAAAAAAAGTCAAAATTTGAAGATAAAAGTCAAATTTTTAGTTAAAAAGCTGTCAATTTGATATAAAAAGTAGAAGTAATTACATAAAAAGTCCAAAAATTAGATAATGTCGGACTTTTCGGATGATAAAATCCAGAATTTTGAGCTAGTAAAGTTGAAATCTTGAGATAATAAAATTAAAACAATGAGGAAAAAAGTCAATTTCTTGTTTGTTTTTTTTTTTAATTTCAAGTTATGAGATAAAAATCCCAATTTTGAAAGTCAAAAATATGAGACAAAAAGTCAAAATTTCAAGATAAATATTTGGCAATTTTACTTTGAACTCATTAATTTGACTTGATCTTAACATTTTTACTGATGACAGCCAAAAAAAAAAAAAACCCTGTACAAATTCAGTTTTTCATTTCTATACGTTTGTTTTGGGGAAATGGGCTTCTATGAAAAGGTGTCAGGTCAGGAAGTAAATATACAATATGTCTGATGTTTGTGGTGGATTTAATTACATTCTTTCTTTATGGGCTGTGAAAACATTTTGGAATATGAAAAACCACAGAATCTGTCAAGTTTTCTACATACTAAAAAACCAGTATGAATATGTCATAAACCTTAAATTAGAAATTAACAAGCTGTCCTCTCAGCATGAGCAGGGGTAACACTTCCTCTTTATATCAGATGGAAGCTCCCGGATCCAATTAAACCGAAGGAAATGAAACATTAGTAGGTGTATGAACTCTTCTTTCCCTCTATGAGATAATCCCTGAACCTCAGGACATAAAGAGGCTGTGAGGTGAGGGGCTGTGCTGCATATTTAAACGACTTTCTTTGCTGTTTCCTGATCCTTTCCTCATCAGTGAATCCCAGAAATCTTGTGGAAATTTGTCCCTGAATCACAGCAAAGTTTCTAAATTCCTCCACTTGTTAGCGAGCAGCAGGGTGAGCTAAACCCTCTTCTTTAACTCGCTGGCCTCTGCCAGCGGAGAAGAACAGAAACACAGAAACACAGAGACAGGATGGTTTGTGGGACATGCAGAGGGGCCTTTGTCAGAGCAGCGTGTGCACTTTAACAAGCCTGTCACGATTTTTTGAGACACTTCTTCAGCCGACTAAAAGAGAAAAGTTTTTTTTTTTTCTAAGAAGCTTTCCTTTGGTGGCACTCCAGCTACTCGCCATCCAGAGACCGGTTTTCAGCGACCATTAATCATCCAGCTTTCTTTTACAGCAGCATTAAATGGTGTTAGCGTGGCTGGTAGTCAGAATGACATCACTCCTACATTATTCTGGGGCACAACAAACACAGTATTAAATGTCACTCAGCAGCAGGAATGGGTTTATTTTCACACAGAGTGAAAGATGTGGGTCAAAACTGCCGTAAAGACGGAGAATAGAAACATTTATGGAAGTCCTGAGAGGCAAATGTGAAAACCAACCTAGGAATTCTTTTACTACTTGTTGGCAGGGGTGTGTCTGGACTTTTTTTAATGGGGTCACCAGGGCATGCAAGCACACACTTTAGACGTAATCAAGTGAGAAGCATCTGTCCTCCCTGTCATTATCTTTTACTTGACACGTTCAGTCCCATTTTATCCCCTTACAAAATAAGTGCATGCATATTACTCCTCAGATACCATACATAATATTATGATTTTTTCCCTCATATTTACATTATTACATCATTCATTATTTATGTTTTTATTAATGATATCTTACATTTTAAAATGTCCTCCTCACCTATGGTTTCATGTTTGGCATCCGCTGTCTGGAACTGACGTCCATTTTTGTAAACTTCCTCACCATCCATCCCCAAATGTTCTCAATGTGATTTCGATCAGGGGAACACAAGGATGCTCCATAAGTGTGAATACCTGACAGAAAATGATGTTGAATCCATATTTTTGTGAAGATTTTGGTTTTTCAGGCTTTAACTTTGCTTACTCAATTTTCTTGTCTCACTCCGATTTCTTCTTTTCATATTTTGAAACTCTACTTAGAACCTTTTTAAGATCCAATGGTGTAAAATGTAAGTTTGTGCATTTTGTCCAACTGGTGCATTTTCTGTCCTTCAGTAATGACTGAAGAATTGACCTTGAATGAAACACAACTCATCTCTTCTTCTCTATTTTGAGAACTAGAGGCATAAACTGATAAAGAGGTTAAGCTGTGAAATAAAGAGGACAGCCTTCCTAAAATCTCTCAGCGTGCTAAGTGACACGACGCTGCAGAATCAATCAGCCTGGAGAGAAAAGAAAACACTGAGACGGAGCGAGAAGAAGCCGTGACAATGGCAGGTTTGAGGAAGACTCCCAGCAGCCTGAATGAAGAGCTTTCTCTTCTCCACGACCCAAGAAACCCCAGGCACAACGGACACAAGCTGATGAAGGCTCACATTGTCTGCGGCCTGCTCTCTCACAGACAATACGCTGCATTCTTCTTCTACTGTTTTGTATTCTACCCGGCTGTCATTGGTTCCAGGCCCACAGCAGCATCTATTCCAGTTATGCAAGGTGGCTGCATGTTGGTATGTGTAGGAAGGGAAAGACAAATACCCTCCTGAAGCAGCTCTTAAGTTACACATCCTATAAGAAATATCATCAAATTTTTGAAAAAAAGTGGTGCTGACCCCTATGCTTTTGATTGGTGACAAAAAAAATTGAGGGCAGATTATTTTCTACGGCTGAAAAATGGTATCTTTGCTCTTATTTTAACCCCTGATGGAAGAGTATCCACCCTTAATCTTGGTGTTTCTACTGGCCAAGCTTTGAAAAACTTTAAAAAATGAAACCAATAAACCAAACAGCGATCAAACTGCAGTTCATCAAACAGCCACTGGGGGCCAGGTCTAAAAATGAGTCAATCTCTATGTGACTACATGTTAAATATTCCAACTTTACAGCAGGATTTTGTGAGTTTGTTGCTGGTTTCACAGCACAGAGCTACATTTACCTACAAAAATCATTCAAAGCCATTTACTAGGTATCAGTCAGCCACTTGAGGGAGCTCTAAATGTCTTGATTCTTTTAGGCCACTTTCACGTTATTCATCTTTTTTTCTGGCTCTGGTAAAGACATAATATATACGTTTTAAATATATATTATAGACTTAAATGATATTTAAAAGGGTTATCGTCCAGGCCAAAAGTTTGGACACACTTTCTGATTCAATGTGTTTTCTTATTTTCATGACTATTTACATTGTAGATTCTCATTGAAGGCATCAAAACTATGAATGAACACATGTGGAGTTATGTACTTAACAAAAAAAGGTGAAATCACTGAAAACATGTTTTTTGATCTAGTTTCTTCAATATATCCACCCTTTACTCTGATTACTGCTTTGTATAATTTTGGTATTCTTCAAGAGGTCGTCACCTGAAATGGTTTTCACTTCACAGCTGTGCCTTATCAGGGTTAATAAGTGGAATTTCTGGCTTTATCAATGGGGTTAAACCAAACTAAAGAAAAAAGAGCAACCATCTTTACTTTAAGAAATGAAGTCAGTCAGTCCAGTATATAGTCATGAAAATAAAGAAAACGTGGGGTGCAGATGGCCTAGAGGATATGGCCGCACACCAAGAGGCTTGCCCTCGAGCGGGTGGCCTGGGTTCAATTCCCGCCTGTGGCCTGTTTCCCGCATGTCATTCCCCACTCTCTACCCCCTTTCCAACTCTATCCACTGTCCTCCTCACCTATCTAATTAAAGGCAGAAAAGCCCAAAAAAATATCTTGAAAGAAAAAAAGACAACGCAAATTGAATGAGAAGGTGTGTCCAAACTTTTGGCCTGTACTGTACCTTGCTATGAAAACACTTGTTCAAAACTGGAGCTAGAAGAGTTTGGAGTTTTTCAAGATGATATCACACCTTCATCACATTTCAACCTCATCAAAATGTCTGAAGCAGTGAGGAGAATCAGCCTCAGCAGTCAAAGTGGTCTCCAAGATCTCTGTTCCCACTCTGATACAAAGAACAGTACATCTGAGGTTTCACCGAGCAGCTGCCGCCTTATTTCTTTGCACCGAGGACTCAGCATTTGTGCTCTGTCTGCCTTCACACACACACATTCAACACACAGCTGCTATCTTGGCTCTGCAGCAAAGAAACCTGTTCCCTTTTCGTCCCATCTCTGCAGCGTCAGACGGGCTCAAACACTCAGCCTGCTGCCTGCACCCCAGCCCCTGCCAAACCTTTATCCAGAGGCCTGAGCGGCACAGATGCTCTGGCGGAGGCTGAGGGGAGGACCTGAGAGAGCACAATAACAAGCACTTCACCTGCCAAGAACAACAAACCAACAGGAATCTGTTTGTGTGTCAGTGAGGCGAAGACGAATCAACAAGTGCTGAATGTAAACACACGAGGGAGGAAGAACAGGACCTGATGATAAATCACTGCAGTCCTCAAGCAAACTAAAATACGGGAGGTCTGACGCATTTTTTCACTGAACAAGAACAAAAGCTGATTATTGTAAGAGTACACTCACTTCCCAGACAAAGTGCTGACGTTCATCGAAACTGTGCTCCATTCAGCTAAAAGCCAATGAGATGAGAGAAGCACATCATCTGCAAACAGCATCATTTTCTTACAGTAACGGTACATGACCAACAGGGGGAACAAGCCTTCTTTGAAAAGGTAAAAATTGGTCCATGAAATAGCCCAGAAAGCAGGGTAAGGAATATTTGAGGCTAAAAATGTTGTTTGCAGGTCAAAAAAGTTTTAATATGAAAAACAATCCTGATAAAATTCTGGGCCAATATGCACGCTCAGTCATTACATTTTAATGTAATTGATGTGATTTTA
Source organism: Thalassoma bifasciatum (assembly GCA_008086565.1). NCBI lineage: Eukaryota > Metazoa > Chordata > Actinopteri > Labriformes > Labridae > Thalassoma > Thalassoma bifasciatum. The sequence continues at coordinate 326,104 of RPOG01000425.1, read as the reverse complement.
TGTCTATTTTGTGAACTTTATTCAAATTTTGCCAGACATCTGAATTTTCTTTCAGGGATTAATCAAGTATTTTTCTGTTCTATTCTATTCCAAACAAATGAGACCATTAGTCTTAATGCACCGTTTGGCCTGTTTGGCAATAGCATTAGCCACACGTATGTCTGCAAATAATTGGACTCTTAACTAACTGCATCATTAAAGTGAGGTGCAGAACACTGTATGTCGGTGGAACCTCCTGGAAAATCCCTTCCCGACAAATTCTGGTCGACTACTACTGATGAACAGCGTTAAAAATGGTGAATGTAACAGTGTGCGAGAGAGAGAAGACCAAGAAAAAAACTGTCAGCAGGAGAAATGCGCATTTTATAACAAGAGTATAGAATGAACAAAGCTGTTATCACCTCTTCAATCATCAAAGAAAACAAACAAAGAGAAATGAAAAAATTGGTTAAAGACCTTGGGCAGGTTAAATGCACAGTGAAAAATAAAATAAGCGATATGAAAGCTGCTTTTTGGAACAAGCACCACAGCGATGCCTCAGTAACTTCATGAATAACTTTACAAGCTGCTGTTTGACAAACTCCAACATTTCACCACACACATCCAGGAAGAACCCAGATGCATAAAAGGCAAAGACCCAAGCAAACTTACGAAACTGGTGGCAGCAAACTTTGCTGGTTTGAGATTTCAATTGCATCCTTATTTCATCTTCTAAATCTATATTTGCTGTTTTTCTCAACATAATCATGCTCTCCAATGGATTTGTTTGGTCCCTAATTCAGATTTCGTCCTCGTCAGTGACACATGAGCATGATGTCCCATTTTTATACAGCTGAAGAGGTGTGGTCATCCTGACGTTAGCGTCTATGAGTTGGGGACTGCTGCTCTTCTGGGGCATTAACCTTGCTCGTGTACTGCCAATCCATCTTTTTTTTCACCATTGGTACGAATGGTCTATTTTCATTGCTAATGGCTGGTCATGCATACAGGTCCAGATCCTGACATTAAGAATCTTGACATATTTTCCCCACATCACCCCTAATGGAGAACATTTTCCCAGAGGACCTTCAGGATCTGTCTAGCCAAGGCTCCTTTCACAGCCTTTTGCCCCATTCTGGATCGGAAAAAAAAGGAAAAAACGGCCTTGACAAGCGAAACTAAAATCCCCAAATGAGGAAAAAATGTCTCCCTTAATCTGTTTTTGCAACAGTCTTTGGTGAAACTCAGGTATGTGTGTAAACTAAGACCCCAAAGAAGAATCCAAATAAACTCCAGAGGTTCAGTTTCTCCCCCTCGATCTCCTCCTTCTTGTAAAAATGAAACTCGGGGAACCGGACACTCGGAGCTCTGCAGCACCACACTGCATCCTTAATGAGATTTCACACTTCTCACTGCCACTTCCTGCTCTCCTGCACCAGACCAACCTCACAAACACAAACTAACGCACACTCACACACACACACACTCTGAAGCACTTAAAATAGATCCTCCAACACGATGTAGAATTGAGTTAACGCTGTAGCTAATGTCATGAAGGGAGCGCTCTGGAGTGGATGATTGTGTTCTGCACCAATTAAAGTGAAAAGGTCAGATTTTTTTGAAAACACAAAAAAACTTATCCTGCTGCCAAAGACAGACTAAAGCAACAGCTCTTTTTTAAAGTGCACCACAAAAGCACAGTTAGGAGCACATCAGGTGTGTTCCAGCTTATCAAAGAGTGAAAAAGCAATTCAGTGTTTGATAACAAAGCATACAATCTCATCCTGTGAGAGAGGAGACACGTCGTGCTTTCCACAACCTCCAATCTTTGAAAAGAAAAATCCATTTTCTGAATCTGCTGGATTGAAATTGGATTACGGCCGACCTTCAGCACTTCAGGGCTGAGAGGGAGAAAAAAAGGGAGAAAATCAGTTCAAAGCTCGACAAAGTCCTGACTCTCCTCACCTCCAGCAGCTCCACGTCATATGCAAGAACGTTATTCAGGCTGAGCGGGGACATCACGCTGCAGCAAATAAAAGTCAAACACCCTTTTTGAAGGATCACTTTTACATAAGTGAGTGCTTGCTGAGGGATGAATTCTCTAAATATTTGTCAAATACTGTCACACAGAAGTAGACATCTAAAGACCAAGTTTGGCATCATGATATTGATGTTTCAGTAGACTTAAAGAAGGGGTATTCTGCTTTTCCATATTTTGAATATAAAGTGACAATGCTGAGTATTCGCACTAAATGTTTGAAGATTTTCATATTTTGTAAAAGTCTCTGAACCTGTCTGTAAACTCATCACATTAGCCTGTTTTCTTTGCAAGACTTGCTGAAATGATCATGTCATCACATAAGGATCTCAGTCTGTCCATAGCTCCGACCCCAACAGGCCTCTAGAAGGCTGACCAATCAGAGAGAAGGGGATTTGTGGAGCGGAGAGCCTTAAAGAGACAGCAACCAAACCAAACCATCTCAGACAGAGGTTTGAATGAGGTTTTCTTTAAGGGTCATTTACACGATGATGGTTTTAGAATGGGGGCTGCACAGTCCAGCCTCACAGCAAAAAGGTCGCTGGTTTGATTACCCGATCGGACTAGATGAGCCGTTCTGTGTGGAGTTTGCATGTTCTCCTTGTGCATGTGTGGGTTCTCTCCGGGTACTCCGGCTTCCTCCCACAGACCAAAAACATGCCCACGTTAGGTGAATTGGTTATTCTAGGTGTGAGTGTGTGTGTGAATGCTTGTTTGTCTATATGTCAGCCCTGCGATTGACTGTCGACCAATCCAGGGTGTACCCTGCCTCTCGGCCAATGACAGCTGGGATAGGCTCCACCCCCCCTACCCTAAACAGGATGGACGGTTAAGAAAATGGATGAATGGATGGTTTTAGGATGACATGCAAAGGTGTTGTTGAGTTTTGACCTTTCGTTTACATGGAAACAGCATTTTAGCGAAGCTTTGGAAAGCAGCCTTCAGTGGTGATTTATCTGAAACACTTGTGTTGCACACAGGAAACTAGAGTTTTCGGTCAAAACACCGACATCACGCCTCACTGTGCACATGCTCATTACACTTTCACTGTGGCAACTTAACTTGCCATAATCGAACAGGACAACAACAGGAACATTGGTGGACGACTGTGCTGTGCTTGTGCTGCTGAATCTGCTGACTGCCTTTCAACAAAATGTGCAACTGTTGCACCATTTCTGCAATCAGTGAAGAAGCACTCAATAGATCCTCCAGATAATCAGTCCACTTCTACTTTGGCCTCTAAACAGTCATCGTGTAAATGGCTCTTACAGTTATATCACCAGGCCTAGCATTTTTTCACTGCGTTTTTTTGCGTTTTTGGGGAAAACATTGTTGCGTAAAAAGGGCCTTAACACCAGAGTGAGAAAAATGAAGATTTTTTTGAGCTGTGAATCATACGAAACTACAACTGAGGCACCAGGGTGACAGAATGAAGCCTAAGAAAAGCACATTACCCCCTTTTGAAGACCCTAAATAACAAGAAAAGTTGTGTAAAATAAAAACTGTACTGATTTCTGTTTGTAGTCTGAGTAGTATCGGTGGAAAGCAACAGCAGGTGTCTTCTTTTGTAGACCTTGGGTCGACAAAGTTTTTGCATCATAATGTTTTTCTTGCAACAAATTTAAGACCCATTAATGGCAAGAAAATACATTTATTTTCCATTTTTTCATATGAGCAGCTGACTATTTACACTGAAATTGAGACTTGACATAAACAGATGAACCAGTGCTCCTGATGTTCACATCTGGAGGGACAGATTTTTCTTCCTCTTTGATATAAGCACACAGTTACCTCTACAGTTGCCAACTGGATGGTAAACAATGTAGTGCAAGGCAGATAAAGCTTTATTTGAGGTTGTTTCATGTTATCTTATGGCTAAACTAGGAATACCAAAGAGTTTATTGTCACTCCCAGGGGTGGTTGTGTGTCAGACGATTGCGAGGGGGTTACATGATTGTGCAACAGAGCTACATGAAGCTAGGGGGCAGCATCCAGAAGTGCTACATGCTAAAGGGGTACCTCTAGCATCATTTTTTTGATGCAGAAGTCTATATTTGAAGAATCAGAAGCGAGAGCTACTCTTTCTTTCTCTCTGAAGACATTTCTGTCAGTCAGATGATGTGACCTCAATTCTCACATCTCTGGAGGATGTAAAAAACGAACATCCTCTCGTCACTGTCCGTCTCTCCCTCTCTCTCTGTCAGTGCTGTCGATCTGCGTCAAACCAGCTCCAACCCTGTGACTCACTGAGAAAAATCGAGAAAACAGGTCTTCAGAGACTCTCAGGAAATGGAGTGAAATTTGAGCGAGAGCATTTATTCAATAAACGGAGAGGAAACTCTGAGTTGCTCTGCAGTGTGACGGAGGAGGGCTTTCTCCTGTCAGGCAACACATCATTCACCTGTCAGAGGATGGAAAATGAAAAAATGTCATGACTGTCTTTGGAGGACCCCACTTTCTGGATGATACCATGTTTTTCAAACTGAATGTCAGAAATTAAATGTGAAAGTTGCCATAGTATACAGCCAAACCACAGCAATTGGTTTGATCAACTGAGGTATGTTTGTTTGCAGAAGTTTTTGGTTTTTCCTCACTTAAACATGCGTACTTTATTCATCCTCCAGCCTAGCAACCCTGAGAATGTGGGGCGAAAAAAGCCTCTGCATTGTTACTGCAGCCCACCTACTGTGAAAACAGCTCCTACGAGGCGATTTGAATTCGCTCCTGTGGCGAAGTGACAACACCAGTCATTTGCATAGGCATGCACGCAAAACCACTCCCACTCCCACTCCCCAAGCGATGCTGCTTCCCCCCATTATGGTGCTGCAGAGTCAAGATGTGCAAGGTTTGGTTTCTGTTTTTATAGAGCACTTGCTTTAGTCTCCTGATCACTTGTTGCAGACACTAAAAGCACAAGATGTTCTGTGAAAAATCATCAGTATTAACGAATCCATTAACACACCAAAGGCAGAGCGCTGGGGCAGTTTGGGGTTGGTTGTTTTGTCAAAAGTCACTTTCGTATGTGAACACCAGGACCTGTGGTTGCCCTATATTTTCAACAGAAAATGTGCCGGCCTTGGTTGTAGCTAATTTGTTTATGCCCACCAGTCACCTTGGACAACAGGTGCCGACCAGGACAGACAGGAAACAACTTTTCACTGAGTTTATAGAGGGTGAAGATATTAGAAAAACTTCTTTGTTACTTGGAGGTAGACGCTAATAATAATCCAGTTTGTGAAACTTTCAATGTCAGATTCTGGATAAAACCATTTTGCGACGCTGAAGATGACGACCAGCCAAAACAAAGCAGCAGCCACTGAGGAAGATGAGGTCCAGATCCATAATGAGAAGAAAGCTCAGCCTGAAGTGGAGCTAAGCTAAATACTATGACATTTTTGAATGAGACTTTTTTGGGGGGTGCTGAAAGAATATAAGGACATTGTTTTGACTGTTGTAAATACCTGAATCATCTTATATTTTTCACCGTTAATGGCTTTTGGAAAACATTAAAGTTGTTAAATACTGATGTGTCATTTATGAATGTTGTACAAGACACATTTACATGTATGTTTGCTTATGACAAATATTAATGCTTATGTTCATGATAGTTAAATACCCACAATTTCATTTATAATATCATGCCATAAATATTGCATCTAACATTTCGAAATGCATGTCTGCTTTTGACAAAACAAAGTGTTTGACATTTATACATGTTATGACCGGGTAAATCAAGTAAATAATAATGATAATCCCTTTAATTTCTGAAAATTCCCATAGATCATTTCCAATTTTGAAATTTACTTGTATTTTGCAGCTCTTAGACCTACCCACTCAGATCACTGCAAGGTTAGAAAATGAGTTTAAAATCTTGCTTAAAAGACAACTAGACCAAGACATTATTGCAAATTACAAAATCAAGTTTTAGAGATTTGCATACGGTTCTTTTCTCAGTTTTTTGTACACTTGAGGTATTTCCACATGTGCATGAAACTTTTGAAAACTGACATATACAGCTTGTTTCAGGTGCAGGAACAGGGGACATTTTTTCCCTGGCTTGACCCAGACTTTTTCCTTCAACATCTTTAAAAAAATTACTGGAATTTTAGGGTCAAAACTCCTTTAAAAAGCGATTTTCAAACTGGCACTGATGCTGTTTTGAGGTTTTTGGTGGACTAACATATTTAAATCTGTCTCAGTTTGTACTTCTGATTTGAATTTTCTTTACTTTTGCACTTTCAGAGTTTTACCTCCAGTAAAGAGGTGAGTAATAAGACAAATCTACTGATGTGAAAGAAAACCTGTTACTGGTCTAAGGACAGTTTGTCAGTGCTCTGACAGGCTGCGTTCAGTGCACTTAATTTAGCTTTGACTCACACTGTTAAGTACTGTTAAATGCAGCTCACACGTCCATCATTCACCTGTTCTCCATCACAAAGAGCCCACCTGCTCACCACAGCGCTCTGAATGAGTCATTTAAAAGCCCATTAGGTATGTACGTACTGTATGTGAGCGCAAAGAAAGAAAAATCAGACCTCAATTATTTCCCACTGCTCGACCCACACATCTGCTCTGAAATTACAGCCGTTAAAGACTGATTTTCTCTGCAACACTTCAAGAAGTGCATCAGCTGAACACTGCAGATGTGATTGTGGCTGCTTCACGCCAATCTGCTTTCCCACCGACTGTTTCATGTCGCACACGATGAAGCTTGCAGAACACATGTTGTGAGCAGACTGTACAAACTTTTGAGTCACTGTGAAGTCACTCATTGGTTAGTTTGTGGTTTTATAAGACCCTTTTAGCCTTCATTGAGTTTATTTATTAAAGCTTTAAAATCCCAATGGAACTTAGATGAGAGACTGAGAGAAGCTACATTTTTGAATGTAAAACATTAACATATGTGGCTCACTCATAGGCTAGAAAGTACGTCTGTATGCCCTTGTTTTTCCTGCAAATTGAGATTATCAGGTGAGCATTGACTGCAGATGTTCATTTATTAGACTAAAAGTCATGATAATTGAAAAATTATTACAGCCTTCCCTCCAGAGAACATTTATCTTGATTTCTGTGCACTAGTCAACCCAAAATAAATCCATGACAAACACTGAAACAGCTAACCAATCAGATGCAGTGAGTATCAATATAACTTTTTCCTGCTAATTCTTCAAGAAGACAAGCAACAAATTCAGGAAAAAATAATATATTGCGAAATTTGATTAAAAGCACATCGAGATGGATTATCTGTTTGATGTTTACATGAAAAAAATCCACAAAATATACAAATCTAAACTAGAAAGTGGAAATTAGCTTATATATTTTAACATGGAGCCTGATGGGGCTTGACTCACATTTGGAGCCAGCCTCTAGTGGACATTTGAGGAACTGCAGCTTGAGGTACTGACTTTGTAGTTCAAGTTCTTGATCTGCAGCTTTGTAAAAAGTGAAAAGAGGATTTATTAGTGCTTTGATGCCACAAAAGAAAGAAAAAAGAAAGCGAGAGAGAGAAAGTATAGGAGGTAGAGGGAGAAAAGTCGAAGAGTAGGAGAAACAAGAGCAATACAAGAACAAAAAGGTATAAACAGCGAAAAACAGAGAAGAGGGAGTTGGATAGGAGGCATCAGGGGAAGATGAAACTAAACTGAAGATGAAGTAAACAGAAGGATGACATCTTTAGGTAGAAGGAAAGGGGAGAGAAAATATGATAAATAGAAGACAGAAAGAGAGGGAGAAGAAGAAGCGGAAAGATAAATCATGGATGAAGAAATAAATCATGATAGAAAGTCAGACAAAAAAAAGGAAAGAGGAGAAAAGAAGATGCAGATGAAAATGGAGAGAAATAAGAGAGAAAATATGTTGAGGAGTAGAAAATTAAGACCAGAAATCAGAGAAGAAGAAGAAGAAGAAGCAGGGGTCACATTGGACATGGTGTCCTGGCTGCTCGTCTGGTTCAGGCTGAAACCTGAGACACACACATCACAGAGAGATACCGCACTCCAGCTATTTAAACACCGCACTCCTACACACATATACATCTTCACACACACACACACACTCAGAGCATGGTGAGCGCTCGTCCCTGCGTCAGAGCAAGTGGCAGCTTACTCTGAACATGCTTCACACTCTGGGGCTGGATGTCTGACATGCCATACCAACACCCTCCAGTCAGTGGCCTCAACACTGCTCCCAATGCATATAGGAAAGTAAACAAGATCCATCCATCCGTCCGTCCACGACAAACGCCACTTATCTAACTGTTCTCCAGTCTTTGTCTGGTGTTCAAGAAGCACTTGAGTCTCGTTTTGTGACTTCCCACCATGTTTAGAGATGCAGAATGTCCCAGACTTTTCAGAAAAAGCTACCATTAGCCTGGTGCTCCAAGATGTATCTGTAATGTTAGTGAATCCTGGTTATGTCCTACCAGTGCTCATCTACCAGGCAGAGCACACAACCTGGCTCTTCATTTTGTTGATAGACTCTCAAGTTTGAACCAATCACTGCGAAATAATTGCTGCATGTGGGTTGGGATGAACATTTTCACAAACAGCTTAACCTGTTTTTTAACCTTTAGCCCATGTTTTAGCCTTTGGCACGTGTTTTAGTCTTAACCTCTTGTTTAAGTCTTTAGCACTTGTTTTAGCTTTTTGCGCGTGTTTAAGCCTTTAATCCCATGTTAAAGTCATTAACCCTTGTCTTAGCCTTTAGTTTATTTTTTACCCTTATGTTTATGTTTTAGTTTGTAGCCTGTTTGCACCTTCGGCTCACGTTTTAGCCTATGGCCTGTGTTTTAGCCTTCAGCTAGTATTTTGGTCTTTAGCCCTTGTTTTGGTTTTTAGCTTGTATTTTAGCTTTTAGCTTGTGTTTTATCCTTTAGCTTCTGTTCTAGCCTTCAGCCCATGCTTCAGTCTTTCGCCTTTGCAACATGAGATTACTCTCATGTTGAGCTTTCTTCTGTTTCTGTCAAACAGCCCAGCTTCCGTTTCCACTATTACTGCAAAATAAATCGACAGAATAGTTTACAGCAGAGAAAAACACAGATCTCTCTCCTCACTGCTTAACTTTCTTAGCTTAAGTGGTGTTGTCATAGAGGCGTAGACGTGCCATAAAACTTTGGGTCCAGCTCGACCCAATTGGGGGACTGAGAAATGCAAGTTAGAAGTTATAGCTGATAATCTCATATTAAGTTGAAGTTTATGATCTACTCTGACTTTTTCCAAGTCCTCACTGTCCCTTTAAATGCCAAAGTAAGATCTTTTGGACTTCCTTTACTAAACAGCCTTATTTCCTTGTGCTTGTATTTGATATTTTTAATTTACCATATGTTGTTTACCAAAAACTGCAAAATGTCTGTCTCTTCATCCAGAAAGTGCTGAATTTGTAAAAAGTATGAAGTGACTCATGTTGGGAAGGATTAAGAGTGATAATTGGAGTCTTCTCCTGTTTTTCTTCCCTCCTGTTGGCCGGTATAATCCCTGTGGAGTCAGGCACAGGGAGAGATGCCAGGAAGAGTTTGGATAAAGGAGTAAGGGAGGGTCCCAGGACCTGGATCAGCCAGGACTACCTCCACAAAACTAACCACAGTCTGATATCTACAAGGCTGCAGGTTTGTGACGGACGGAGCAAGAGGCCGGAGGCAGGTAAAAAAAGTAGAAAGGATAAAGGGAGAAAGAGGAAACAAAGATGAAAAGGTGGAGAAGAAGAGAGACTGAGAGAAGAGAGAGTGAAAGTTATATAAGAGGAGTCAAAGCGCGATCCAGCAACAGATCTGACAGCCAGAGCAACTCTGTCAAGATTTTGGTTTCAAGCTCTGACATCTGCCAGACTACAACTCCCAATTACTGATGAATGTGGAGACGCTCTCACAGCATGAATACAAACTCAGACAGAAAAGCTTATTTTTACTCAACGTTGACTTTATTATTGACTGACAACGCTGTTAGTGCTGATGTTTGTGCGCTGTAATGCGGAGGAGTTTAAGACTGACAGCAGAGGATGAAACGCATGGAAAATATGAATGAGTGAGTGAGTGAGTGAAGACTGTAGGATCAACCGAGTGTTTATTCAAATATGTAAAGATGGAAAGATTTAAGCAGCAGCCGACAGGATTAGAAGGAGGCTATAAAAGTGTCTTGTGTTTGTTATACATCTGGTGTGTATTTACCAGGGGATGTGTTTCAAATCGTGTAAATTGTCTGGTTGCTTAACCCGTTGTGACACATACAAGTCTAACAGAACATATCTTTACATCTGTGCATGCTGTCGTCTATTTTTGGCATAAAACTTTTGCTACACATCAGTACAATGCTTTATATCTCAAACTTTATGCTATATACTGGATTTCTGCAAATCTGTTTGAAGAAGTTCTCTGGGACATGTTAAAAACACTATGTGAAAGTGTAAGTCCCCAGATTTTAAATGCATTTTCAATTTATATTCCATATCTGATTCCAAATGTACTGACAAATTGAAACCTAAAGGGACTGTGAAGACTTTCTAAGTGATTGTGGACACAGGAGCTGTTCTATCTGAAAGAAAAGGGACAGAAGAGCAGAAGAAAGCTCAGGAGGAGAGTGATGGAACATAAACTAAAGGCTAAAACATGGGCTGAGCTGTGTGTGATAATGTTCATTCCAACCCACATGCAGCAGTTGTAATGCAGTGATTGGTTCAAACCTGAGAGTTTATCAATACAATGAAAAGCCAGGTTAAATTATCTCTGTTTGGTGGATGAGCACTGGTAGGATTCACATGTCATGGACACATCTTAAAGCACTGGGCTGTGGGTAGCGTTAAATACAGTCAGTTTCTTAACTATGGTAAATCATTGTATTATGTTTTTATTTATGATTTACACAATGTCCAAACTTCATGGGGGGGGGTATTTTGAGATTATCTAGTTCTCATAGGGTCTTAAAGTCAGGAAAGTATGAAGCATAGACTGTATAAAAGATGGACGTAGTCTCCGTGACATCACCCATCTGTTTCTGAAGCTGTTTTGAAGCAAAACGACCTGCACGGCCATATTTGAATTGGGATGATCGAAGAGTGCCCAAACTTACAGCCATTGGGCGCCCGTCAGTCACATGATCCGAGCTGTGCTTCTCATTGGGAGAGCTCTCGATCTTAGACCCCGTTTACACGACAACTGTGTTCGGGTGAAACGCAAAAGTTTTGTTGTGCTTCCAATCCAGAGTGGAACTTTTCCAAAACGCCGTATTCACCATCTCCATGTTAACACTACGCCAGGTAAACCTTGGATACGCGGACGTCACGCTCAGCTCTGCGCGTGTGCAATAAGCCTCCACTGTGTGAGGCACGAACGGAACAATAACAACAAGAACAGCGACCGACTGTTTTGTTCTTCTGCTGCTGAATCTACTGCCTGCCCTCTATCAAAACATGCATTTATTGCACCATTTCTGCAATAAATGAAGAAGTTTAAATATAAACTCCAGATTACTGGCTCACCTCTTCTTGGCATCTACACTGTTGTCGTGTATATGGCTTCTACAGTTATATTGCCACCTACAGGCCGAACATGCACACTACAGCGTTTTCAGTCCCTCAGCGTATTCGTGTAAACGCCGATCTTTTTCATTACGTTTTCATGCGCATCAGGGTGAAACGCTGTGATAGGTTGTCATGTAAACATGGCCTTAATATCTTCCAAACTGCCAAGATAGAAAAAAAAAATCACCCCTAGTAGAGTGTGTGCCGTTAGTGAAATTAGCGATCCAGACGGGAGAAAGTTGTTGTACCAGGCTGTAAATCTGCTAATTTCTGCTCTGAAAACAGTCTTGGTCAGTATGTAACTTCCAATACTTTCAAGAGCCAGCCTCAAGCGGTCACTTGAGGCACAGCAGCTTTTTAGCACTTCCACATTGTCTCATATTTTCAGACTGGAGGTTGCCGCTTGGCATGAAAGCATAAATAACTATTAGAGTCGCCCTCTGCTGGTTGTCAGAGGAACTGCAGGTTTAAGGCACAGATGCACTGGTTTTCACCTTCAGATCACGTCCCAAATCATCTCTGGTTTCTCCACAGATCACCCAAATTAACAGTGCTACGATTAGCACATCAGCTTTTAGCGAAGCATCAATCGCCCAAGCTGTAATTTAGCCTGAAAGTACCGCAGTGATTTACGCACTGAGCTAACAAACAGGCCTGCCAACACCCTGATAACAGCGTGTCACAGAAACACAAACACATGTTGAAATACAGTACAGCCAAGCTTCAATGTGGGAAGCAAACAAAGCATTCAACCACACACACACATAGACTTGTTCACACACACACACACACACACACACGCGCTATGATCAATCTGCCGTGGTTCTTCTCATTATTCAGACGTGTGCCGGGGGCTCTCCAGCGCTCAGCTGCTCATGCAATATTCAGCTCTGGGATTTACCGGCTGGCTGCAGAGACGCTGTGGTGAAGTGACAGAGCAGTAGAGGAGTGTATGTGTGTGTGTGTGAGAGAGAGAGAGAGTGTGTGTGTATGTGTGTGTGTGTATTCCTCATGAAGGTAGGACACCCTAGGCCTAAAATAGATTTGAGTTCAACTCCTCCGACAAGAGAAGACAGCTTTGACAACAGGAGTATGAGTCTGTGAATGAATGTCTCTTTAAGTACAGCACACACACAAACACACACACACACACATACACACAATAGAGTAAACACACACAAACAAGAAAAGAAACACATACCCTCACATGTATAACCAGGGGGTAAAAAAGTAAGTGATTCTTTTTGCTTTCTGGTTATTTAAAAGAAACCCTGACATGGTGAGACAACACTATGAGGCAAAGCTGGTTACTAACTTAAGAACATGTTGGTAAAGAAAAAACAAAACATACATTAAAAGATTTTTTAAGCTTTTAAAATCAGCCCTAGTGATCGATTTTTATTCACAGATGATTTGACATTAAACTTAATGCTTCAAATCACAGTAAGTCAGTGTTAAATATTGCAGAGTTTCTTTCTTATTAATCACATTTCTCTGAAAAGACTAAATATTAACTTGTATTAAATATTATATAAAAGGAAGGCGTTTCAAGACCCTCCTGAAAAAGTAGTTTCTGTGCTTTATTCTCCCCCTGATCAAGGCTTAACTTTAAATTTCATGTCATATTTCATTTCTTTTCCGCTTCAAGTTTCATTTTTAGACATCTTTTATGTTTTCATACCCTGGAGCTTTGTTTTCCTTTTGAAGCTTTGGCAATCTCTCTTTGTGCTCATTATTAGCCTGCTGTGCAAATTAAAAATTCAAATTATCTGCCTCGCACACACTCACACACACGACTGGATGTTGTTTACAACCATCCAATTAGAGGAATAGTGTTTTAAATGCAGCTGCTGTTTTCTTTTCCTGCTCTTGTCCTCTGGTTAATTGTGCATGCAGCTATAAAAATGCCAAACGTCTTTCGTAGTTTTATCTGCCCTTTCTTTAAGTTGATTTTTCTTCCATTTATGAATGAATGGAACAGAAAAACGCGTATTAGTCTGTTTGTCTAACTTTAACTGTTACTGCTTGCACATATTTTCACTCCTTTAATGCAGTTTCCTCCCTTTTAATCCAATTAAGAAATACCAAAGCCTTTATTTTCCCCTCTGTGCTTGAAAGACAGAAATGTGAAGTATCTTCCTCCCTCCTTTGGATGTGATGGCATTCTTGAGAAAGCCTCAGTCCTTTCATGGCGAAGCTTGTTATTGTCGTGCAGACGGAGGCCAGAGGTGTGAAAAGGGGAAAGCAGAACTGTAAAAATCTGCTGCCTCTGTGCGTCAGCCTTTGGGGTTTAATGATCTACTGACACAGATTCAATAAGCAAATATGAGCGTGCTTTATGGAGGCCAGGGCAGGATGGAGTTTAGACTTTAGCCCCCAGACCTCGGTTTATTATTCATGAGCAACAGAGAAGTCGGCGGTTTATGTACAAACCTCAGCACACACATTCAGCTCACTTCAAAAGGAGCGTGTGTGAGTACATGAACATTGTGTTCTTTTATTTAGTAACTGTATGTGAGGCTATAGCGTTATGTGTTGCTCTAAATGAAGGATTACATGTTTTTACTATCAGTTCAAAGAGGGTTTAAAGGGCTGCTCTATATTCACAGAGACATTTATCACAGTAGCATTGAAGCATCATACTAAACATGGGCAAAGTCTCAAATCAGAGGGTAAATGAATGTCTGAGTAATCCTTTGAAGGCTGAGTCCTTGAATGCTGACACTTCAGTTTCAGAGCTTACCTTTGCAAGGTTATGAAAGGTATCTTCTATTCAGTTTGTGTGTTCTTTGCTTTAACAGCATCATGAAAAGAAAGCCCAAAAACAACTTATAGAAATTGTTTGCCAAGTCTGTGATGTCCTTGTAACCTCAAAATGCAAAACTCATAAGTATGATAACTTTAAAAAAAAAACAAGTTGGAAAAACAGTCACCCCGAAAACAGTGTGTGCTGATAAATGAGTTATTCAGACCAAAAAAGTTTTAAAACCAGGCTGTAAAACTCTTTTTTTAATGGGTGTATATGTGGTTTTCGGTGTTTCTGCAGTCGGCCTCAAGTGGACACTAGAGGAACTGCAGTTTTTATCACTTCTGCATATATATACTTAGACATATGTTTAGATATAGATGAATATTTAGATGCTTGGTTTCTCCTCCACATAGACCTCTGCTAATGTTGTTGACCAAATAGTTACCAGAAGCCACAGCCCCTCTGGATTCTTATTGGTCAAAACCCCTTTACAACTTTCAGCTGGTGCATTTTGTGGTGTTTCCTCTAACTAAAACCAGGACAAGTTCCCGATTATTGACTTTACCACTTTTTGGTACCCCTCTGTTGGGGTGCCTGACATACCAATCCGACTCTTAGAAGATGGAGCTGGAAACAATAAAGTCCATTAATTGGTCGAAAGAAATCATCACTTGCCATGTGACAGTGGTAATAAAGACAAAGCTTGATTGGGCTTTGTAACAAAGAGCTACATGCATATAACAAAGACAGATTATGTAGCTGACGTACACTTCACCTACTAAGAGAGGCACAGTTGGCTGTGGAAGCGCAATCAGGATCTGGCTTTTCCAACCCAACTCCTACCAAACTGTACTAATCCATACTCTGGATCATTTTGGGGAAAAGGGCTTGTGTCTCCACATACTCCTAAAACTTACCTCTACTACCCTGATGTAAACAAGCACAGATGACAGGAGTCTTGGAAGAAAAACCAAAGGCAGCTGGTGCTAGCTCTGCAAACGTTAGCCAGTTTGACTTTATTCCCATAAAGACTCTGTGACCCTGTTTAGTGATGTTATCAAAATTTTGTTCAAGTGAAGATAATTAAAAAGTCAAATGAGACAAAATAAAGTCAGGGTTTGTGGTTCGCACCAGAAGGTGTTTTGAGGTCAGTCTGGGGTTATTTCAGTCTAAAATAAAATGATAGGGAAAAACGAGACGAGGTCATGTCACCCTGAGGAAACAGATCCTTCTTCCTTCAATCAAATACCCACCATGTAATTTCTCACACGCCTCCTCCTCTTTGACTCCCCTGCGCCCTGCGTGTCGTCCCTAACGTCCCTTTGACAGCTCAATAATTGACTGCTTATCTTTTATTAATAGAGGGATCCATTAGGCCACAGAAACACGTCTGGGGTTCCGTCTGCGGAGACAAAGCACCGCCGGCCCCTCGGATCAGACGCCTGCTCTTTGTTTTTGTCTTTGGCATCTGCCCAGCGTTTCACTGTTACACGGCTTCTTCATTAGTCACATGCTCAACCGAGGTGTCCTCAGTCTGGTCATGTTACCCACAGTGCAAAGGAAAACATCAATATCAAACTGTAGAAATGATCAAGTTTTTTCCATACGCCATCAACAAAATAGTTGTTTAGTTTCTCAGAGGCATTTACAATCTTCTTGATATTAAGTCTTTTATGGTCAAAACACAAACATCAGAGTATGCAGAGCAGAACACAGCCAGTGTTTTACCAAGATACAAACTTGAATACCAAAACAAAAATGCCAGAAAACAAAGACAGTCATCGATCAAAAGATCAGATTTTACTTTCATCAATCTCTGACTCAGGCAGAAAGACAAGACGCTCTGAGGTCACTGCTGCTGAGGAACTACAGAGCGCCTGAGAGGACAAAAATAGATTATTGATTCAACAAATATTCATATGAACGGAAGCGTGCTGAATTCACAAGAGAAGGAAAAAGGACCCCCTGGGGTTTTTCATCAATAAGATAATTATCTCGGATTCAGAAGGGGACTTTTTTAAGAAAAATATAAATAGACTGCTTTTTTTTAAATGAAGTGATCCTGGTTTCCTTAAGTCCCAACAGTCCAACTCACGGCTGCAAACATGCACTGAGTGGTCAGTTTAATATTTTGTTTCACAGAGATTCATCCTCTGGGAACTATGAATATCTTAATAAAATTTGAGGTCAGCATGTTAAACTGATAAGCTGTTAAAAACAATGCACTTTGGAGAGCAACATGTTAAGCCGAGGGATCACCAAAGCCAGTATGATGCATCCTCTTGGGATCATGAACATCTTTACCAAATGTTGTGGTGCTGCAACTTATGTTTTTTTATGAGAAATAGAGTGTAGGGGATAAAACTTTCCTTGGCTTTTACTTCAAGAAATGGTTAGGGAATCACAACAGACACTGAGATTTAGGCCCAATTCCAATTCCTTTCTTAACCCTCAATCTTAACCCTCAAGCTCAACCCTCAATCTTAGTAGCCCTCAAAACCAAGTGTTAAGGGCTATCTTGTGACTCAGAAATGGGACACCCCTTAAATGCAAGTGAAATTGTTGTGGACTGTCTGTCAGTTATTCCTTCGGTTAGCGTGATCAAAAAAATATCTGTATAAACAACACAACCACGGACATATTCAGCTGTCACAGCATACCATAGTTTATTGAAAGGTAAACACCAGCTTTAACTATCGTTACATAACTCCGTGGCTACAGGAGATGACATTAGCCCGGTCATCTTATACCATTATCGGCACAAGCATGTTATATAGGCTGTTATCTTGATAAAACAATTACATTACCACGGAGAAAAAAGACCATTTTGTAACGTTAACTAACTTTAACGAAAGCAACATGGCTTGTCCGCACCGGACGCTATTGACAAAAGATCGTAAAATAAAAATAAATGTTCTGCAACAACGAGGTAAATAATCCATAAAATGGGTCTAAATAAGATAATACAATGGTTTTCGTAATATTTATATCTCCATTAACAAAGAAAATACTATATTTGTAGCTCGCCTTCTCTGACGCTTTGGACGCCATGTTTATTTACCGACAATACGCAATGCATTCTGGATGTCCCTTAGTCCCAAGGGTGGTGTCAGAAAATCTCAATATTGAGGGAGATACAGCCCTCAATCTCGCCCCTCAACCTCAACTTTCTGAGAATCCGGACAGCACTTACACTTCGCGGGAGTGCGCATTTTGAGATTGAGGGTTAAGATTGAGGGTTAAGACAGGAATTGGAATTCACCCTTATCCTCTGTGGACAATGAAAATCTCCATCCGAATTTTGTGCCAATATGTCTAAGAGCTGTTGAGTTTGTGCAATGGAAAACTGTGGAAATTAACTAAAAAAAAAAAAAACATAACAGGAAAGCAGAAAGGTCACCAAAGCCTTTAAGATTCATCCTCTGGGGATTTTGAGCAGCTTTACAAAATTTTGTGGGACTCAACATTAAAGTAATTGAGTAATCGAGTGTAAAGGTCAAAATCTGTCCCTGCTTCTTTCTTTAACAGAGTGGACAAGGTATCACAAGAGGCACCAAGATTCATCCTCTGGGAACCTTTCGCACTTCCTCCCTGGAATTTTTAGCAAGTTTTGAGGTGACTGATTAAGATCCATCACAGTGAGATCTGATGGAAGATGGAAAGTTTGCCTTGTTTGATGCAGTACAAGAATGGACAGGCTGACATGGAAATAATTATAGTGTATCCTCTGGGGACTATGAATACCTTAAAACAAATCTGAGGCAAACATGATAAACAGCAGTGGGGGCTATTCCAGATGTAAACTGGTAACACTTTGAGAGCTGGTGGCACAACAAGTTAAGCCAGGGAATCCCCAAAGTCACTTCACTGAGGTCTATCATCTTGGGATCATGAACATCTTAACAATTTTTGAGGTAAGCTATTTCTGTGACACCAGGGTGGATATGTCAAAACTGTGCCATGATTGAGGCTAAAATGGAATAATCAGACTTCCTTCAAGATGTGTCAAGATTCATCCTCTGGGAACAACGAAAATGAGTAACAAATGTGAGGCAGGCAAGTGAAAACAGCTGCTAAGCTTTTTTAGATGTAAAATGGTTAACTTTGGTAAGCTGATGACATAACACATTTAGCAAGGGGATCAAGAAAGTCAGGGGGATTAATCCTCGGGAGATCATGAATATCTCTGAGTTAAGCTAAAGCCATGTTTTTGGGAAACTTGGTTGGATATGGCAAAACTTCACCTTGCTTATTGCTATTGTGGAATAGTTAGGCTACCACAAACCTCATAAGAGGCTCATCCTCTGGGAACAATGAAAGGCTGCGCTGAATTTTGTCTCAGCTACGGCACATTACCATCCTTTAGGCTCATATCTCCTGAAGTGTTACTTTATTGACAAAGACAAAGATAGATTCACCCCTGGAACACTGAACAACTGTCATACGAGCAATTAATCATTTGGCAGCAGCCTGGAGTGAATAAATTATGTACTACCTGCCATAAAAACATTTACAGGATCAACATCGACGAGTTTCCCAACTGACACACTAAAGTCAACAAACCAACGGCTGTTAGTGAATCAAAACAATACTATCGAGCAGGTTTCACCCCTCTGAGTTAAAGCACACAGATCATTATCAACCCGTCTGTGAAAACTCGGCTGCTGCTGGTTTTACGGCCTTCAGCACCAGCAGAGATCACAGCGAGCGAATGAAATCCCAGAAAGGCAGCGCGGAGAGACTCATCATATAAAAACTTCAACAGGGAATTCAGAGTTATTGAAGCTGCAGAGAGGCAAACACAGACCTTTAACTTCGTGTTTCAGAGTCTGGAGGAAAGCAGAAGATGATGGGATTCAACGAGCTATGAAGGAAAACCTTAATCCCACAGTTTAATAAATGAATACAGGAAAACAATTTTTAAATATTTTGTCTAGACCACTTTATTGCAGCCGATATCAGAGTGTCGGTCCAAAACTTTCTTGATAGCGATGATTGCTTTAAACTTTCAAAATGTACACTTGCTAGACTTTCTGTTATTTTTTGGAAGTTTGTTTCTGTCTACATACAATGAAGGATTTCAGTCAAATAATCAACCTGTCATGCAGATCATTTAAGCCCAATTTTCTTTGTTTTAAGGTTTGATGTTCAATTCAATGTTTTCTGTAGAGAACAGGTTTTGGGCTTTTATTTTGAAGGCAGTTTTGCAGCTAACCTATGATAAAACCTGACATAAACAATTAAAGCTTTGTGAGGACTTTTTATTTATTGACAGTTGTAGTGACACCTGCAGCAAGAATTGGTTGTGTTTTTCTAAGACAAGGACTCCATTTCCCATTAGCACTATCACCCACTACAAAGTCGTACAATTGTTTTGAAGAGCAGATCTTCTTTTTAACACTTCTTGACTATGTTATAGTTTTCAAGGATGCAAAGTGATGACATGGATTTATTTGTAGTCACATAGCCCTTCTGATTGAAAGGTGACAACGGTCAAACTTTGTACAATCAGTTTATAGCGTAGCCATATTTAGCGCTACTCACAGCTTGGTGCTCTAAGACGTGTCTTCGTCTACCAACTTCAACCTCACCAAGCTGAAAAAACATGACCTGGCTCTTCATTTGATTGGCAGACTCTAAAGTTTTAACAGAACATTGAACTACAACTGAGAGTTTTCTATTTATCTGGTCTTGTGCTGCTCTTACGGTGTGTTTCATGAAGACCCCATGAATAAATCCATTAAAGAGTCCAAAGGGTGCTCTATCTGCAGCAGCTGAGCCCCTTTTGTGCCCCTGCAAAACCAGAATATTGGAGGAAAAGTAGAAAAATAAAGAGACTTTCAATCCTGTACTCAACATCGTACACACGTTTTGAGATGCTGGACCCTCACTCGAGTTCTAACAAATGTCTTGTGTGTGTTTCTGTGTCTGTTAAAGCGCTTGTATACCCTTATTTTAAAGGTGTTATATAAATACAGTCACCCTGCTACGATGCACACCACATCCTGGTTGCTGCACCTTCTGTGTGCTGCAGGATTCACGCTTCACATGACGTGTACACACACCTGAAACTGCACGCTCAAACATCTGATTCAAGGTTTAAGGTCATTTGACAAGACAGTGACAGAGGCTTTTCTGAAGTAGTAACTAAAAAAAATCTCTCTAAGATGCGGTTACCTCCAGACCAAAGTAGGTTACCACTTTAAAGCTTAACAGGAATACATTGACTCTCCAGTTCCAGTTTGATTTTCTTTAATTAGCATTTTATCTGGAAAAACTCAAAAATAGCCACATCAACTTCCTCTGATGGTTTCCAGTCTCCTTTTTTTTTCCACAAACAGCTGAGCCATCTCTAACGCTCTGTGAAGACAGCCCTCAGCCAAACACACAAATAACAAGCTGTTGAATACTGAAGAGGCATCCACAAAGGAAGAGCCTAATAATCAAATCTCCTCACTTCTGCCAGAAATCCTCAGCCAGGATATCTGAAGGCAAAGAGAGAGAGAGAGAGAGAGAGAGAGAGAGAGAGAGAGAGGGAGAGAGGGGAAAACAGTGGAGTATGACTGACGTAGAGAGCTACATTCACTAAACCAGAAGAATTTTTTTATGTATAATGAATGCAGTCCATTAAAAATGCAAGACAGGGAGATATGAATTCTTTTTTCCTCTGTAAGCTCAGAATAACAGTGACCTAGAAACTTAAATCCAAACCACAACGGTGATAAAATGGATATCACCTCCTGGGGTGTGCGTCTCCTTGCATGTGCCGTTTACTTTGAACATCTGTGTGTGTGTGTGTGGAGAAGTAAACGTCACAACAATAAAGAAAATGTAGGTTTGTAGGTTATGAGTCTGCACTCGTGTGTGTCTGTGTGTGTCTGTGTGTGTCTGTGTGTGTGTGTTTGTGTGGTTAAAGCAGCTGACACAGAACGGAGGCGGGTGAGGAAACACGGAGCAGCCAGCTGAGAGCAAAGTCGTTTTTTAATGTTTCCCAGCCAAAGTGCAGAGAACATTAAACACCCCGTGCCCTTTGAGAGCAGCAGAAACAGGAATACAAATGAGAGCTTTATACGCAGCGTCAGATCTGCTGCTCCGCTCTGCTCCACCCATGATGCCACGCTGCTGGACACCCACTTTAATCATCTCCAAGACAAGAAAAGACGCCATATCAGCTCATCTGGGCACGCCGCTCGTGTCCAGGACTCCTGAAATGATTATAAAACAAGGCCCTCATGTTTGGTTCCTGATACATTCATCCTGTCTGATGGAAGCACTGATACACATTTGCATATTATGTTCCCAGAAACACTGAGGGCAGCCTCACCATGAAAACACACACTGTTTGATTGTAACAGCTGATATTCAAGTTCTTTGAAGCCACTGTGCTCAAAAATACAAACACACATCATCTATGAAAGCAGCTTTTCATGATCCATATCCACATTTAATCCTGTTTTCACACCCTCCTCGTTAAATACAGCATCTTTATCACTTTGAAATAACTGTTAACCATTACAAGAAGAACCAAATGTTCATTCTCCTGCTTTCTTTTGTCCTTTATCTTTGTACCTGTGCAACTCAAATGTTTGCCATTTTTACAAAATATATCCCAAAAAAATAGATCTGACTTGTCACTGCTGAGAGTTACTGAGAAACAATATTAAGAAATAACCAGTTTTCCCACTGACAAAAATCGAGCCGTCACAGGGTCTTTAAATATGGGGCCTCTTTTGTAGAAGTTGCTCACACTACAAATAACAACATTACTCCACATTTAGCCCTAAAACATCACTTTTTATGCAGATTTAGAGAAATATTTGTGAAACACTTTAGTGGAATATCATATATAAATGTTGAATGTTTTACTTAATTGTTATATCTAAAAATCCAATTTCATTTATATAAATGTTATACATAAATGTCCTGATTCTAAATATTTAGCTCAGAATACATATTTATCAAAGATTTCTAAACTTAAGCAAAGATTTCTAAATATTTATTCAAAGTTCAAGATTCAAGATCCTTTTATCATTGTCATTATGCGGGCATAACGAAATTTTTGCCAGACTTCCAGCTACAGTATTAAAAAAGTAGAAAGTCTAGAAAAAAATATACCATAAATAGGCAATTTAAAAATGGAAAAACAAAGGAGAAGTTAAGTTAATAAAGTGCACTTAGTATTTATCTAAGATTTCTAAAAGTCAAGCAAAGATTTCTAAATATTTGCTAAGATTTGTAAATATTTAGTGAGGATTTCTAAATCTTGAGCAAAGATTTCTAAATATTTAGCCGAGATTTCTAAATCTTTAGCGAACATCTCTAAATATCTAACTCAGATTTCTAAATGTTTAGCTCAACATTCAACATTTATATATAATATTTGACAAATATGTCTCAAAATTTTTTCTCTAAATCTGCATGAACAGTGATGTTCTAGGGCTAAATGTAGAGAAATGTTTTAAAAGCAATTGCTGCAGCAAGAGTCCACAGATTTGAGGTTTTACAGCCCGTCATGAATGAAGAGAGACTTATCACTGGAGTGGGGAACGTGGTCTCATGACTCAAGCTGTTTGTCAGTCATGTGGCTCGCCATATTGAATACGCATCTGGTGTATTTCAGCCATTAGAGTCTGAGTTTCCATCTTTTTTTTTTTTAACCACTCTCGGACCACCTGCTTCCTCAAGAATCAGGAGGCAGAGGTCGACACCTTCCAGGTTGCGCCTCCACTGTTTGTATAACTCTAAACTGCTCTTTAAACTGTATCTTCAGGAACATTTATTGCCCTGGTCATCACCTTGAATCCAACTTTTAAGACAATTCTCTCACATGCAGTCAAACATTCAATGTCAAGCACGACTGATGTAACTCACGCAGCCTTTGATTAGTTGCATCAGGTGTGCTTGAGACAACTCGACTTAACGTTTACACCCTAATAATCCTGAGCTGAGTTATCATACTTATTAAATTCGTCATGACATCTGACGTCACCAGTAATTTTCACTGTAAAACACAACTTTAACTTCCTTTACAAACGTTTGTAACCAGCACTACTCGATGATTTTAACAGGAACAAACTAAATAGATAACGTTTCTCTCTTTGAAAACATTAAAAGGCTCTTTTGCCATTGGGGTTGGAAGTTTATTGAGTGCAACTGTGCGTTAGCTTTAAACAGACAGCTGAGTTTGCATATTCGATATTTAAATCACATTTTTCTCTGAGATATTCCTTAAAATAAACAAACCACATCCAACACATCCACTTGATTCTCACATTTAGTTTATGCAGAGCTGAAACACACCCCCAGATTAAAACAGTTCTGGTTGAAATCTGACCCTTTTAGCCACTTCAGTCAATAAACACTTTTATAAATGGACAGAGTGCTCTGTACGTCCATTTTTAACCGCCCTATAACACAGACACATGTGAGAGCGATGATGTGAGAGCCTTCCTGTGGGCTCTTAAACCACACAACACACACAGATATGTGCAGATTCCTCTTAATTTTCAGAGTGCTCTATAATTACCCCAACAAAGCTGGGACACTTTTCTTTTTGTTATGCAATTTAAAGTCCTTTTAACAAACCCTCCCTGTGTGGACATTGTTATCTAGGACACTCCAGATTCTGCTGTAATGGAATCTGAAGTGTCTGCTGTTTGTTTAATCCACCATTAATCCACGTTTTGAACTCAGACACAACACAAAACACTGAAACTAAACTGTATTTCAATGACTGGGTGAGACAAGAAATAAAACTAACAGATAATACTGTTCAGTCTGTGAAATAAATAAAAGTAAAAAAGCCTTTAATGTTGATAATAATAAACTTTGAAGCTTTAACTTTGAGCACATCACTGCTTGTTTCTTATGGGGTGGTCTCTATCGTCATCATGCAGACTTAAAACAATAGTATCTTCTCTCCTCCCCTCTTATCTCTCCACCTACATTGCACAGAAAAATACAGGTGCTCATAATCTTTGTTTATGAGATCTTATGATACTGTCTCTTCAGAGGGTCAGGACTGAACTTGAGGGGAAAAAACATCCCTTTAGCTTGAAAAAGCTACAAAAAGACTTGAAACTTGATGAACTGTGCTCAATGGGGGCTTTAATTTTTCAATAAAATATTCAATTTTGAAATTTCAAAAGGTTGTAGCTTGAAAATGATTAGAGATAAAGGCAAACTGTAAAGGAGAAAAATCATCAGTATAACCCATAGACTGTATAAAACATGGACGTAGTCTCCGTGACGTCACCCGTCTGTTACTGCAGCTCTGTTTTGAGGCTAAACGGCGGGCGCGGCCATATTGGAAATGGGACGAGTGACGAGTGCCCAAACTCACAGCTATTGGGCACCCGTCAGTCACGTGATCTGTGCTGTGGCTCTGATTGGGTAAGCTCTTAGTCCGGATATCTTCCAAACGGCTGAGTTAGAAAAAAATTCACCCCCCTCACAGTGGGAGCCGTTAGCAAAATTAGCGATCCAGACGGGAGACAGAGTTTGTACCAGGCTTTAAATACGCTGATTTCGGCTCTGAAAATGGCCTTTTTCCCGTCTGCTAACACAGTACTTCCGGTGCTTCTGGAGCCAGCCTCAAGCGGTCACTGGAGGAACAGCAGCTTTTTAGCACTTCCGTGTTGTCTCATTTTTTCAGACCGGAGGTTGCCGCTCGGTATAACCTAAAGTTTGTGAGGGGAGTAAATTCACTCATCTAATTATGGCATCACCAGGCAGCCATATCTGATAATATAACTTTTACAGGTGTTCTGTAAACATCTGTAAAAGTATAGCAGCAGACACAGCTTTTACCTCGTCTACTATTACCTGTACAAGAGAGCACAGTATACCAAAGCAAATTCCTTGTTTGTTCCATGGATATATATAAGAAGGCTAGATGCTTTAAGGCGCAGTCAACAGCGTCGTTACCGTGGCAACCATCTTGGAACAGGCCTGCTCTGTACTGTGGTCAATGGAAAGGATGATGATTCACTCACTAAAACACTCGTACCATGCTCAATTCTTGACGGATTTACAAACGGATTGGTGTATTACAAACCTTATTCACGTGGCTATGATTCAGGCTGAGTTTTTGAATTGCAAAAAAAAGATTTGAACATTTCTTAAGTTTGCAAGTTAATTAGCTAAATTTCTGCATTTACAAAAAACCAAGCTGTTTGAAAATCAGCTGAAAATTGAGCAATCTGCAGTTATTTCAAACTCCATGCTCCATTGACTGTAATGTAAAGAGTGAGCGAGCAGCCCTGTCTCAAGATGGCCGCCATCTTTCGACGTTACTTCCCATTGGCTTACGGCACACACGAGGCATCTAGCCTTCTTATATATATCTATGGTTTGTTCATTCCTTGTATGTTCATACCTGGCCATTAAAGTTGATTCTGATTCTAATGAGAAAAATCATAAGTGTGACCCAAAGTTTGACATGGGAGCAAAGTCACTGATGTACAGAACATCTGTGAACATCTGTAAAAAGCACAGACAAACTTATCAAAACCACTTTCAAGCTTCATGTTTTTCCTACAGGATCTTTCTGAGTCCCAAACTGTGTGGTGTGGATCTGGTCTGTTTGAGTTACGTGTGATACCACAAGCTTGAGTGTTGACCACAGCACCATTTTTGGACAACCAGCTCCTCGATTCAGACGACTGTAGCGATAAGCTCCCGTTTGTTGGAGCATAATATTTCTTTTGCTGGGTCACACATCACAAGGTAACCCAATTTTTCCTGTGCTGTAAATCAGGCGTTTCATGTCTACTATCTGGTGCGAGGAATGTTATTCAAAAAGACAACCAAGCTCTATTTAAAAGAAGGTCAGTCAAACAAAACATTCTTTCCAGATTAGGGTAAAAAAAAGAAGTCGCCCAACCTGAGTGAATGTGAGTCACTTATTTCTATAATTAAGACCTCTCCAGCTTCGCTTCATGTTTGTGTTGCAGCAGATTAGCTGTGGTGGATTTCTCAGCATCTGGGGGGCCAGAGAGGTTATGTTTACAGGCTTGTAAAGTGATGCTTATTTCTGACTGGCAGCGATAATGAATGCTCATTTCTAAAGTCATTCAGGGGAAGAGATGAAGGGTTTAAGCCACCGATGCCAGCCTCAGGATTTTCACTGTGTCCATCTGTCCGGCCAGTACGTGAGGGAGGAGTCCGGTGGGAACACGAAAGAGGTCGAATGACTCAGCCACCCAGGAGAAGTATGCCAGACGTGGCACAGCAGCTTTCCTAATGACTACAATATGTTAAAACCTTCCTAAGCTCTCTTCCCGGCCACAAGTTTTCTAAAAAGGAGCCTGACCTACATTTCTTCTCCATGCTCTGAATTCAGAAAAAGTTCCTTAAGCCGCAGCGAAGGGAGAGCTGAAGCAGCCGCTCCCTCTTCTCACGCTGCCTGCAGGTCGGCCTGCAATTAACTAAAACTACAAGATTTAGAGAAGCATTCATGGGGGATTATTTTACAAAAAGTATCAACATTAATGAGAGGAAATGTCTCAGAAAATGTGTGATAAAAATGCCAACACTGCAGCAAATATCTACCGCTTTGAACGCAGCCAAAGTGCAAAGTAAACACTGTTGCTGTGGAAATCAGTGACTCATGTATGACAAGGATTTCCCAGGAAGTCAGTGTATGGAGTCGCAAATCAACAAAACGACAGCATAAGGAGCAATAACTCCGCTTGATGTAAGAATTCAAGAAACAACTCAACATGTCAGGACATAAATCAAAGCACAGCTCTGGAATAAGTCTCAAGGAGGAATAAGACAAACTAAATGCCTCGAGAGCAATGTGTCAATATAAAACGACAAACTAATGGGATGCAAAACTGAGCGGAGGATGTTAAATCAGCAGTTGCATCATAAATGAGGCAGAAAATTTAATCCCAGCTTGAGAAATCCTGCAGGAAAGCTCCATGAGATTAATTTCCTTTGCATCGGGTTGACTTCCTAATTAAAGGCATATCTGGGGATGAAAATTTTCAGAAGGAACTGATGCTATTTATGTTGATATTTGTCAATATTCAGCTTTAACTACCTGAACATAATCTTCATCAGGCTCAATCTCCTGATGAATCTCTCTCTGCTTTTTCAGTCCGTTAACCTCATTTTCTGCAAAGTGTTGCAACATGTGGAAAAGTAAACAGACCCCAGAAGGCTCTGTGTAATCATGGAGCTATTTTCATAATCAGAGCTACGTTTGGAATTAAGGCCACCTCTGCAGCAAACAATCCCATCAGGAATATGATAATGCTCTTTAGTGAGGAGGTTTTTATATTAACAAATGAGATCTGAGGGTTTCAGCTAATCAATGATGTGACACTATTACAACCAGACTGCATTAGCTGTGGATGTAAAAGTGATACCCTGCTACAACTCTTCTATATAAACTTAAGTGAATAAAATCTAAATCTAGATTCCAGATTTAAACAAAGGTAAACAAACTGAAATGTGTGAAATGATCCAGACCTCTGAACGCCTCATAATGTGGATGTGGCGCCACAGAAACACAAACAAAGCCTCAAACAGGATGCAAATGGAAAAAGAAAACAGCTGGTTGAAACGCAACATGAGAGCTGCAGAAGTGAAAGATAAAACGAATCACATTTCATCTGCAGCGACTGGTACATATGAAGTTGAAGAAAAACTCAAATACTGTCAGCAAACTAAGTATCAAAAATCAAAGCTTAGAGCTTGATTGGAAAATAACACATTAATCCAACCATCTGGGGTTTACACCTTTACTGTAACCTTTGATATTTGTCAGGTGATTCAGCTCTTGACCCTGAATTCATGATAAGAAGTCCAGGTTTTTGAACATTGCAGTTTCTCTTCTCACACTTGAGCATGTCGTCAGCCTCATAACATTATTACCTAAGCCAAAAAAAATTCAATAAAATACATAAATTGGCAAAAATAATATACATACAGACAATAATGCAAACTTAACATAATAAATAGTGATGAAGTTTGATTCTTTTAACCATGACTTTGGCAATAATGATGAAGCCAACGATGTTGACAAGGGTTAAATCCATGTGTGACAGTGTAAATGTAGTTTTTCGAAGTGTTGTCAAATTCTGTATTTCTGGTGAGTCTCAGTTTCACTCTTAACAATAAGTTAAGAGACTCAGGACCTGATTCACGAGAGAATGGTGCAGCGTGGAGCCTTCTTGACATGCGCAAATGCACTGTGTAAAAAAAACTACTGAAATAATCTTCCCACCAATTTGTAACTGACAAACAAACTCATGATCAGTTGAGCAACTATAAATCTAGAGCTTCGATACAACGCACAAACAAAAATACTCCACATTAAACTGATAAAGTGAGACCAACTTAACCAACAAGCGTAATAAAGGTAGTTAAGATTTGACGTAGTTTGCAACACAGTAGAACATTTTGTGTTAATTTAGCCAAAATATCATTTTTTAGGTGAAGTTTTTAGTTTGAGTTTTCATTTTTACAGTGCCAGTCAAAACAACATAATCTAATTCACAAAGCACATGCAAAGGGTTAAAGCTCCACAAACCGCACTCAAGTGTACATCCATGCATTTTTAGAAAGACTTACAATGTCTAAATTTATTCAAAATGATGTACAGAGGCTCCTTTCTTACAAGCTGCTGATGTAAATTAACTGCAAGTTTGTCAGTCTGCAACTATGAGTCACTGCTTGCACTGGTATCACTTTATGTTCAATAAACAGACAAAAAGTAAACTTAAATAAGTCTCATTGAGTGTCACATGCTATGCTTGGGTTGTAACAAAGCAGGATTCCTGTAACCATTGCCTATATTTACAGTGTTTTAGGTCTTAAATTCCATTCCAGGTGGCATTAAAAAGGTCTAAAGAGTCTTCAATATGACTTGCTGAAACCTGCAGATACCCTGGAAAATGATAAGCAGTATTTTCAATAAAGTTCACTCTTTTAATTGTTGCCAATAGTCAAAACTGTGTGTTCAGTCTCAGTTTCACTGTAAACAGAAGGTTAGGAGGCTCAGTCTGGCTCACTTCATCAGTATTGGTGCATTTTATTCACTTCAGATGTCAGATGTTGGGAGCAGGAATGACATCAGATCTAAGTTGATGTGGTTCCAAACTGAAACAACTAAGAAATTGTCAAGCCATTGGTTCCTGTTATTGTTGAATTCCACTTTGTGATACTTTTGGGGTAAAAACATCTCTTGATTTTTTTGATATCTGAACTGCATCTTGGAATTTCTATAATCTGAGGTCAAATAGGGTGAAGCATTTGGAGTTTGCATGGTTACACTTCTTAAGTTGGACCTCCATTTGCGTGCTGCACCTCCCCTCTTCTGAATCTTTTACGACATGCACAGCCATCACGCCAAATCAACACTGGAGACACATGTTCCTGTATGCACGGTTCACAGCGAGCGTATCTTATTACTTCAAACATTAGGTGGTAGATTAAACCGAGTCATTAGATCTGATAAATGAAACCTCGCTGTTTGAAACCCATCACCATCCTGCATCTAGCTGCTGTTTTGTCTGCTCTCTGTCACCCAGGTCTATTTAGACTAAAGTACAAACCGAACAGAACGCTCTGCCCTCACACCGAACATTTACAGCCACTCCTGAATCAGCCAAGGTTGGCTTTTTTCTCCTCTGCATCAGAGCTGACATTTTCCTTCAAGTCGTGAACACGCTGCCGAAATGAGGAAAGGAAATGTCATCCTGAAACATCATATCTCAAGCGGCACATGTGCTTGTCCCCATTTTCCAATTAGCCTGAATGTAATTTGGGGAGTATGCTAATGAAACATCAGTGCTGTAGATCCATGTGTAATACCGCTCAGTAATACAGCTTCAGCCCCGGAGCCCAAAGGTATTTAACTCATGAAACACAAAAGAAGTCTTTCATTTTTCAGCGCGTTTCACCCAGAGAAGATTATCCTTTTTCTTCGTTGCTCTGCAGTTTCTAATATGCAGCTGAATACACAAATTCAACCTCAACATCACCTCCTGGGGTTGAACTTGGATATTTGAGGTAATCTGTTGTTTATGTCTGCACTTTATCAGCTGTACATTATCTGTCTGACTGCTGCAGGCTGGAGTCCCTGTCATGGCCTCGTCTGTCCCGGCAGCTGAGCCAAATCAATGCCAACTATCTAGTATTTCACCTCTATGAGTGTTGTTATCTCAGTGCAAGAAAAGTGTGGAAAAGCAGAAGAATGCATACAAATAAAAATGAAGGAGTCCAGCAGATATTTCAGACGCTGGATCCTCAAAATTAAACTTTCTCCACAGGGGAAATAAAAGAAAAAACAGCACACACGCAGTCAGGCGTGGTGCAGGGCGCTGAAGCATGAGGAGAGTCAGCTGGAGGCAAATTGATCAGCCCACAGCATCACAAAGCATCTCAAATGTTCAAGCGTGTATGCGGAGCGGAGGAGGAGGCGACTGCCCTTTCCCGTCCTGCCCTGTCTGCCCTCCAGGACGCGCTGCATCAGCAAGATGAAGGAGGAGGAGGAGGCCGGATACCTTACATAAGGCTTTCTGACTTAACATTCAAAGAACATGGCAGGGAGAGTGAGTGGACAGAAACATCTGCATGAAAACAAGCAGCAGAGTCAGGAGTCATGTCAGATTGTGAAACACGGACATGAGAGAGAGAATGAGCCTCAGTCAGGATGAATCTTCTGAGATCCTTTCATTGGGAACGTCCTCAACTATTGGGAGACATTCATGGTCCCCAGAGAAGCAATCTTTATCTTCTATCTACTCAATAATAGACAGCTGTGTATTAAGTTACATAAATTTACATACACTGGCAGAATTTATGATTTCTTGGCCATTTTTTCAGAGAATATGAATGACAACACAGAAACTTTTCTTTCATTCATGGTTAGTGGTTGGGTGAAGCCATTCATCATCAAAGAACTGTTTACTGAAACTCCCAAAATGACCCTGATCGAAAGTTAATATAACCCAGTTCTCTTGACGACTTTTGTGGTAGTTGTGGATGAGGGTCTTTCTTTTCGCTGATGGTAAAACTGTGTTGTTAGTTTTTCTTTGCATCCCAAACAATGAAATGTTTGTTGCTCTACCTGACCATGGTTCCAACAGAATCCCATATTTTCCACTTCTTAATTAGAGTTTGAACGCTGTTCATTGGCATCCTCAATTCCTTGAATATCTTTCTCTTTCTGTCTTTCTTTCTGTTTCTTTCACATCTTCATATTAATGACTAGAGAATGTTAAATGAAAACCTGGAGGTATACATGAGCCCAACAGAGCATTGCATTTAATGGTGATAGACACCACCATCACAGGTATTAATGGCAGGATTACTACACCTGTTCGGTTGTTTTAAAGATGGCACATGCACTACCATTCAAGACAAAATACGCAAAAAGAACGGCAGAATTAGATTTAGATTTAGATTTAGAAGACCCAACGTTTGATTTTCTTGCTCATTTCTTAGTGGCACCGTTACCAATCACCATTTTTATCGCTGTATGCACAATCAAAATTAGTTGGATTGGGATTTTTCCAGAAAGTCCACTGGACTTGTGACCTTCTGCACCTGCTTCACTTTCAACTGGCCAGTTTTCTGCAGTCATGCATGCAGCTAACACTACACTTATGCTGCAGCCAAATGGTAAATTCCATTACGATAAGTTTTGACCAATAGCCCTGTGTGTGTACGGACTGAACGTGCATAGAGACCCAGTTTAAAACTGTTATCAACCAATACTAAAGCAAAGGTATCAGTACTTGAATCAGGTCTTTAAAAGTTGGATAAGTGCATCCCTAGACAAGAAATGCACCATCCACAGATGTGTGAATATGTTTAAAAAAGGCTTTTTTTTCCTGCTTTCTGTTGCTTTAAACATTTTGAACACATTCAGAGAGGAGATGTGAGGAACAGAAAAGAAGGGAAGCAAACCATCGAGGCCGGGAGTTAACGGACACAAGAAAACAAGAAAGTTCCAAAACCTTCAGCTCATTGATGGCTGCAGATATTATCAATGTTCTGATAAGTAAATGTTCCCATGTTGACACAATAAACCAGCCTGGTTTAAGAGTATTCCTCCTAAACATCAGCACGTTAGCGTGTTTTCCTTAGCCTTTAGCTCAAAGCGCCTCTCAGTGCAGCTTCACATGGCTGCTGGTGTGACTATAGGCTCTTGAGTCTTGTGTAAACTCTCAAACATTGGTACAGAACAGGCACTGAGTGCAGGACAACAAGAGGAAGGGGAACATAAAACAATGAGAGGCTTTAACTGGCCCTCATTCATCCTACTCTAAATTCCCGCAGTGTGAGCATCCCAGGCAGCCATGGGACAAAAGAGCAAGTGTCTTCCTGCGGCTCAAAGCGACATCTCAGCACTCTCGCCTCCAACAGGCCCAAATATGACAGCCTACTGGGTCCAGCTGCCACTCGAGGGCCCGTTCAATCCCGGCTCTGTCTCGGAGATTGGCCCCATCTCGTGCAGCACTTAGCCTCTCGCCTGTGGGCCGATGTGCAGAAATGCAACTGATGCCCACTTCAGAAATACCGCTTCTCACCGTTTGCTTGTCAAAGCAGAACGGCTTTGGCAGGAAAATCCTCAACTTGGTTTATTTCTCTTGCATGATCCAAGGATGAAGTGGCTTTTTAAAAGACACGTCCCATCTTTAGAAAAAAGCGTGCAATTTTTGGAACATATTCAGACGCTCACAGCGATAAAGAGGCACAGAGGGTACTCATTTAAATGCTCCTCACGATAAGATGACTGAACATAAAAGTACCTTCTTCGTTCGCTGCCAGGATATCAGCCAGACTTAAAGAGAAGCTGCGGAGGAGTTTAATAAGGACAAGCCTCTGTGTAACCTTCGTGTATTCATATTAAGAGCAGCAGCAGAAAACATCCTCATCAACTAAATGAGCCCATTTGCATTTCAGCTGCAAGTTTCCTCTTTGCATCCACATCTGGATTTCCATGTGATTATAATTCAACCTTCCTTTAAGAGAGGTGATTAAGCCCTCTCCCTGACCTGTGCTAGGTGATTATGAAGCTCGTCAGCATGGAGCAGCACGTGTCCTGATGTGACTTGAGGAAACGTGAGATCAATGCAGATGCAGCACTTCCATGAGGCTCGCATCTGAACAGAGCGAGGCTTCAGAGACCTGTGAGTGAGCGGTGCTTATTGCTGTATAAAAAATACTGGAGAGATGATGAAGCTAATGAGGGAACACAGTGTGCATGTTCAGATTCAAAGAACTACACGTGATCGATAAGTGATGTGTCGTTTGTGAACGATTCAGTCAAAACAAACAGATCATCTGGATGAACAAAACTGAACTGAATCACTGACTGAAAAGAGTTGTTCATTTCTCATCTTCAATCCCCCCCTCCTCTCTCCCATCTCATATTTCTTTCTTTAGACCGTAATAGTTGCATAAGCCCACCCTCTTTCTCCCTTTCATGTCAGTGTATGCAAAGACTGAACCAACAGGATGTGAGTGATCAGGAATCCTGTTTTGCTCAGGTCCCTCCAGACTCAAAAAAGTTGTAAATATTTTAATAAACATCCACTAATGACAATAACAATTTGATCTGCTGAACAGGGCTTCGAATCTCTCGTTTCCTCTCAAGCAGTTGGTGTTTGATTCCTTCACTGAACGTACAAAAGAGAACCATCAGCAAAAATATGTGATTGTTTTAGCTGCTTTCAGTTTGGAAAATTTAGTTTTTCCCCACTGAGTTCTCAGCTCATTGGCTTATTATTCACCACCTGCCATTTTCAGAGCAGAACTAAACATTCGGATGTATTCCAGCTTGTTAAAGTTCCTGTGAGGACTTTCTAGATGATCGCAAAAACATCTGATATCTAGACACATGCCTGGTCATAATCCCCAGTTTAAAATGAGATTATCAGTGCTATAATAGGCTGTTTCTAAATGCTCATTCTTAGCTTTCCGATCAGGTCAAACTGATCCAGATTGATTTTCAGCACGGCTAAGTGTCTATCAAAACACTACGTCGGCTATCAAAGTTTAGCAGTGAGAAGATATCTGTTTTTCCCTGCTGAAAAAGATTTGTGTTATTTCTTTAGTGATAATCGTGGAAACAGGAGCTGGACTATCAGAAAGAAAAGTAACAGAAAAGCAGAAGAAAGTTGAACGGGAGAGTGATTGAGCATGGGCTAAAGGCTAAAACACAGCTAAGCTTTTTGTGAATGTGTCCATTCTTACCCACATGCAGCCGTTATACTGTTCAAATCTGAGAGTCTATTAACAAAATGAAGAGCCAGGTTAAGTTTGCTTTGCTTAGAAGATGAGCACTGGTAGGACAAAACGAGGATTCACTAACAATGTATGGTACTGATATGTCTCAGAGCACCAGGCTGTGAGTAGCGCTAAATGTAGCCAGCTACTAAAGTATGCTATAAACTTACAAAGTCTGCTGCCACATTTTAGACAACAGCGCTATGCAAATGTTGATAAATGCAAAAGTGGTGTTAAAGATCTAGTCTACTTTCACTTTCACTCTCAAAGTAAATACATCACAACATTTTGCACAAGTACTACAGCAAAAGGTTGTTGCAGCAATCCACTTCATATGGATTCTCCTCACAGCCACTTAAAAAACTATAAGAGTTTGTTTCCAAGATGCAACATGAGAAATTGTCTCTAATTACCCCCCGTATGTGGTGTTATTATGACTGAGTTTAATTTGTGTTTTTTGCAGCTGTGACTTTTTTGCATTAGTACAGATTCACAAACTTACAGCTCTAATAAAAATATTTCAAAACTTCTCTGCGAAACTGTCGTTTTCTGGTATCTTTGTGCCTTTTTGTTGAAATTAGATCGATAATCCACCCTGGACATGCTGAATCCACAGGGAGATAAAGAGTGACATTAAATGTATCTTACAGGTCTGACACCTGCTGTCTGACAGTGATGATTTTTGGACTGCAGAGGAATAAATGGATGTTTTCCTGTCAGTAAACCGCTGAAAGCCCCTCCTCAGCCCCTTTATCCTCTTTAGTTAATGCCTTCAGTGGGTATTACATTGCATGGCTTTTAACTGAAATAAGACTAATTCACTTCCAGGAAAAGCACAGCTGTGATTTCCATTCAGCAGAGTGGATCTAGAGGTTTTCTGTAACTGAAACAATCACAGGTTCAAATCCCCCCATGTGTGAGTTTGGAGCCTCTGCAGAGTCACCCTTACTTTTTGTGTGACGTTAAGATGCGACATGGGCTCTGAATTGACCGCTGCCTGTCAGAGTTCAGACAGCAGGAACCTGGCTTGTTAACTCGATGTCAGATCAGACGTCTCATTGGGTGGTTTCAGCCTCTCAGGGTGGATAAACAAACTGACTCCTGTCCATCTTTAGAGGTCAGTCTGTTCCTTCACCTTCACTTTGAAGAGCAGAGAGGAGTTTTTTCTCTTCAAGGTTACTCAAGACTCCTGGGGATCTTGTTTTGTTTGTTCTTAGATCCTCCTTTTTAGATTATTCTCTTATTGGTGGTCAGTGATTAGCTTTGAGTAGATTTTTTTCTCTCTGAAATGTGTAGGAGAAAAGAAACCCTTACACATGGAGAAGATTTGACAAATTTATCATGGGTGCAACCCACGTACTCAGCTCTGCTGCTCATCCCACGAATGCATGTTCCTTACAAATGTGACACCATTAAAGGGAAAACAAACAGGCTTTCCAATGGCACAAGATTATTGCCAAGACTCAATGTGGAATATTCTACAAAAAACAAATTGCCTTTCCTTTTGCATCCTAACATTCATCAACTTCATCCAACCTATCATTTAAAACCTTAACGTTACACATTTTATCAAAAAGGAAATGCAGCTTTAACTAGACAATATCAACATGTCTTATCTACAGTACAAACTGTATGGAGACTTGCTGGTTTTAGGTGCATAGAACTGAGTAAAGATAATGTTTAAATACTTAACATGTACGCCAAAATGAACATCAAATAAGTAAATCTATTTGCACATTGTAAATTCTTGTTTTATGTTAACTTCTTGTTGTAAATTGTAAGCGTGTTTCATGCCCCCTTGGCCAGGTCACCTTCGCAAGAGGTACTGATCTCTGTGGGTTATTTTCCTGGTTAAATAAAGGGTAAAAATAAAGTACAATGAGCTAAAATAGGGTGACCAAGCTTCAGCTCTTGCCCAGACATGTTCTGCTTTTTGGATGTAAAATTATGTGAAGTAAAAATTATGAGACAAAACGACCAAATTTTAAGGTTAAATGTCAAATTTTTTACTTCGGACAGGGAAAATAAAGCTCAGCATAGTCAGTTTATCATGTTTATATTTTCAACTGGCAGAAATGGGGGTCTACATATTATTACTTTGGAAGCCAGGTAGGGGGTCCTATTTTGAGGTTTTTAAAATATGGTAAACCTATCTAAAATTATTTTCAAAGTCATTTGATCTGTTGAAATAGATGAATATTCTGACAATTTTGCAAATAATTTGAACCTTAGAGCCTTGATTCAGGAGCTACAGCACCTTAAATATGATATTCTTGGATTTTTAATGACTGAAAATATATATATATATGCCATAAGAGTGTTTAGTTACAGCCCTCACCACAAAATCCAGTTGCAAAATCTTAAATACCAAGACTACAATGAGTCTAATAATCCACCCTGAGCAGTAAATCTGCGTCAGTGTGAACACAGCCTGTGGGTCTCTGGGGTCACTTGAACCAAATGGTCTCCATGGTGCAGCCTGGCACAATGACCTGGCATGAAGCTGTCAGCTGAGGGGATGCATCTGCAGAATAAACACCTCCACTGAGGCTGGCGGTGGAAGATTTGTCCAGAAGTTGTAAGCACACCTCACCTCATTAATGTTAAATATGATATGCAAACGCTGCAGATGGCTGGTTTCGCTTTACCCCGGTGCAGGGCCTGCGTGGGCATCCTGCCTGGCACGGCGCAAAGAGCTAGCTGCTGGTAAGCCGCTGTGCAGCTGGAGCGGAATGACAGCTTGCATGTTTGGCGCATTGGGAAGAAGAAGCTGGCTTTAAAGTTTAAAAGGACAGAGACTCAGAGAGAAAGGAGGGTCTTACCTCGGGATGCAGTTCGGGGAGGATCCGTCTATCTCCCAGGTGGCGAACAGGTTCATGGGCACGGGTCTGTTGAGAGCCCCGCTCCCGGGGAAACTCAACCGGCCACTTCTCTCCGCCATGGTCCCGAGCTGCGGGTGGGACTGTCCGACACCGAGCCGAGGAGGAGGAGGAGGGTTTGTAAACAGCAGACCGCTCCTGTCTGCTTGTGTGGTGTGGGGGGGTTAGCGAGTCCGTGGGGTGAAGACGCTCACGTTAGTGCGGAGTGACCGGCGGGGGTCGAGCTCATTTCTCCGGGCGGGTCGGTGTGGTCCTGTTTGCGCCGCGGAACTGCAGGGAGAAGCCGAGCGGGAGTGAACGGACCGACCGCTGAGCTTGTTGTGCCTACCACGCTGCCCCGGGAGTATGAGGGGGGAACAGTGCCACGCGCTGCTGACAGAGGGAGGGGCAGGGAGGAAATTAAAGCCACACAACTGAATATTATCCATCACCCACTCTGAGTGATATTAGCTTTCAGCATAGTCTGCATAATATTCGGGTATAGACTGTTTTCCAGACCGCCAACTACACCCAGATTTAGTCTGCAGTAAACCAGGGGTGTCCAAACTGCGGCCTGTGGACCGGATACGGCCCCTTCCTACATTTGGTCCGGCCTTCATAACAATTTCAATAGTGCAGCTTTAAGATGAAATTTTGAGTTTTTCTAAATTTCTTTATTCATTTTTCAATTTTCTTTGTTTATATATATATATATATATATATATATATATATATATATATATATATATATATATATATATATATATATATATTTTTTTTTTTTTTTTTTTTTTTTTTTTTTTTTTTTTTTTTTTTTTTTTTTTTTTTATATATATATATATATATATATATATATATATATATATATATATATATATATATATATATATATATAATTTTTATTTCAGTTATCTTAATTGTTTTTTTTTCCTTTTTGAATACAAATCAATTCAACACAAATCTTTTTTGTAATTACATGAAAAAATAAACTGTACATGATTAGAATAAAAATATCACAACAAAAAAAGGGAAAGTGTTACATGAATGATATATTCATATATTTGTATTTATATATATATCATTCATACACACATAAAGACACAATAATAATAATAATAATAATAATAATAATAATAATGATAATAATAATAATAATAACAATAATAATAACAATCATAATAATACATTTTGATTCAAAACACCTTTCAAGACACCCAAGGTCGCTCTACAGAAGATTAAAAACACAAAGCAAAATAGAGTTTAAAAAACCAACATACACACATAAAGACATAGTAATAATAATAATGATAGTAATAATAATAATAATACTTTGTTTATGTCAGAGTGCCTTTCAAGACACCCAAGGTCGCTCTACAGAAGATAAAAACAAATTAAGCAAAATAAAGTGAAAAAACAACAACATAAAAGCAATTAAGTAAGGGACCATTTGGAGCAGTTATAGACAGGTAGTTCTATATAGACGAGTTTTGAGTTTAGACATACACACTCATAAACATACATTTAAACACAATACATTCACACATGAGATTTAAATTACTATATTAATACACCAACAACTTGGAAGATGTCCTACAAAGTAAATGCTCTTGTATTTACAGATTTTTTTTTTCATAGGGTTGTTATTGTTATAGTGGTTTATAAATGGCTGCAGTATAGAGTAAAGCATATCCATCACTTCTCTCAGGGTAAATTTGATCTTTTCTAACTGCAAATGTTTCAATACATCTCTCATTAAAGCTTGAAAAGCTGGAGGATTTTTTTTGTTGTTGTTGTTTGTTTGTTTCCAGTTCAGCAGAAGTATTTTTCTTGCTTCTGGCATATTGTAGGTCTTGCAAGTTTTTGCAAATTGCCTACTTTATACTGAATTTCAGCCAAAATCAGTAGGCACCGCTAATATAGAAGGCAGTTTGGAAGACTATCATAGTCTCTGTTATATCATCTATTTGTTTCTTAAGAAGAATTTTGAAGCCTGTTGTCAACAGGGGGTCATACTAGAAATGCAAACCTAAACCAGCTTCCTTGTTCATATTTTAGGAAAGTAGGCGACTAACCACCAAGGAAAGACTGTTTTCAGTGGTAAACCATTGTTCTGAGAAATTAAAACCAATTTTGTGGCACTATTTTGCTGCCATACATGAATCTGAGCTTGAACTTCGCCTTCTGGCACCAGTCGCCCCTCATACATCTCCTCCCAGGAAAACGTCATTGAAAGGTTTTCAGAGCTGCATTTTGGCGACCTACAAAGTGTTGGCAGGTGTCACCAGTGCAGGTCTCTCTCTTTTTTTGGTTGTTTTGTTTTCTCTTCTGGCTCCTCTTAACTCGTTTCAAACACTTTTTGTGTGTCTTGTTATTTTTGTCTCTGTTTGGAAAGGCTGCTTCTCTTTTATGTGGAGCTGTGCCTTTGTGGTCTGTTTTTGAGGCTGTATTTCAACATTTTTGTCTTCGAAGTGATTCATTTTGGAGAGGGTTTTGTCCTATTGTGTATATTTTATACCTTTTTTTGTTGGTTCACATCCTTTATGCATCTCTTTTCCTTTAGTGCATCTTTGGATGGTCACTTTGTGTCTCTTTGTCATGTACTAAATTCTTATATTGAGTCTCTTTTTATCTCTTTATTCACAGTTTGTGTCCCTGTTTGGATATTTTGTGCCCAAATTAAGAGTCAGTTCATCTCGTTTGTTACTTTAGGTCTTTCACTGGTTGTCTTTTTGAGTTTTATTATTTTTTGGTGTTTGTGTGTTGCTGTGGTTGTTTCAAGTGACTTTTTAAGCATTTTTGTGTCATTTCATCACTTTAAAAAAAACAACAACTTTTTTTCTATCAGTTTTTGTCTCTATTTTATGTTATGATGGATTTTGGGTCTTGCTTGTTTTTGTATTTTTGTTGTTTCTGTGTTGCCATCTGACTGGTATGATCCAGAAATTTTGTATCACTTCAATCATTTATAAGTTATTTTCTTTTTTAGGTGGCTTCAAATCACTTTGTGTAGAATTCTATCAGGTTGTATCTATCAGTAGACATTTAGGGTCTCTGTGGTTATTTAATATTTATTCTCATTATGATGCTTTGTGTCTCTTGGTATGCTCTTGCTATGACAATGAATAAATATAATTATCAGTATTTATTTTTGAGTGAAATGTTTATTCACGAGTGTTGAAAATGTCACCAGGCCATGAGCTAATACTGCCCCCATGTGGTGATTAATTGCACTTAAAACAAGAAATTACCTGAACTGTTTACATAGATAAAATGTTTTTTTAAGATAAAAACATATTCTCATGTCTTCATGTAAATGTATGTAACTCTCCCTGAAAACCAGCTTTGCTAAGTTGTTTTATTCTCTACCTCACATTTTCTTGATACCCTTTGTTTTGTAAGGGTGTGATAGTCACTCCAGGATTATGAAGCGGTGAGTAAGCTGTTGTATTAATCCATGTGGAGCTTATCAGTAAATTTCATCACTGAGGTCACCTCTGTGAGACACACCTCTTTCTGTACAGTCAGAAGTGAGTAAAATGTGAAATTATGACACTCCTGTGGATCGGTTTGTGTTTCGTTAACAAAGATCAGTCAGAAAAGTTTGTGAAAGCTTTATTTGATTAAACTGCAGACTTTATTAAACATGTATGAGTCTCACACATTCAAAAAGTATTAAGAAAAGTCCTTTCTTGACATGACTAAAAAAAATGAAGCATTTAAGTGTTATTAGTATCAAATTAATAAACTTAGAGACATTTCTCTCTGCTGACAGACACCTGATACTGCACAAAGCCAGGGCTGAACATGACGTTAACAAAAGCAAAGAAAACTGAATCAACACATTGTCCAGACAAGCCTTCTTAAAAAAAGAAAGAAAAAAAAAAAAAACACACAAGAAAACTGAACCATCAGCAGAGATGTTTGCATTTTACGTTCACACATCAGGGCAGTGAATGCAACACGTGCAGAGAAGCAGAATCACAGTTTCACAGCAATGCCAGGAGGTCGTGTTACAAACGAAAACACCAACGTTTGGGGGGGTGAAGCACCCCCGCCTAACCTGACACCGCTCAAACACTTAAGAGGAGCACAGACGAGTGGATGGAATCAAAGAATGGCAGACGGCTGAAGACTGCACGTGTGACGGGAATCATCACTGATTGAAATGTTTCCCCATTTCATCTAACAATCACATGAAGGAGGATTTTAAAAGGAGTTATGATGGAAGGGGAAAACCCATCCGATTCCCACAGACATTAAACGAATGATTTAAAAAAAGAAAAACTATAACAAGAACTACAAAGATCGTACTTCCAGAGAGACCATGTAAAAGGCGATTATCCCCCTTCTTGTAAAATACAAAACGAAACAAAAAAAGCAAACAGCTGTGAGGACGATGGGATCACTCTCTCTGTGTCGCTGCCTTCAGGTGAGCAGGTCTCAGTGTTTGCTGTCGGCTGAGGCGGAGCGGGATCGTGAGCGGGATCGAGAACGAGAGCGGGATCGTGAGCGGGAGCGAGAACGGGACTGTTTGGCCTGAGCGGGGATGGGAGAGCGTGAGCGGGACCTGGAGCGAGACTTGGAGCGGGATTTGGAGCGAGATTTGGATCTGGACTTGGAGCGGGACTTGGACCTGGAGGGGGATCTGCCGGCGGCTTTGCCCCCGCCCGATGATCTCTTCTCTGGGGTGCGGCTCGGGGATCTTGAGCGGCTCCTTGAACGGTTGCGGCTCCTGGAGCGGCTCTTTGAGCGGGAGTAGCTGCGGGAGCGGGAACGGGAGCGGCTCTTGCTGTGACTGTTGGAGAAAGGAAACATTTTTAAGTACTGTCCTCAAAAGTAATATGGTAAACAAACAGAGGCCATATTCAAAATGTTCTGCACTGGCTGGATTCAGATCTTCTGATTTTAGTCCAAGGAGTCTGTAGAAGCCCATTTACGCCAGTTAAAAATGTTTAAAACAATCTCACCAAATCCAGTTTTCATTTCCTCAGTATTTTCGTTCAAAATTTTAAGATATAAAGCAAAATATGAGATTAAGTCAAATTAGAACTTTTTTATCTCAAATTCTGACTTTTATTCCTCATAGTTTTAACTTTCTCAAAATTTTGAATTTCTATCTCCATAATTTTCCTTTTTCATCATTTTGACTAAAATTCCCTTAAAATTTTTACTTTTTCCCCATGACTCAAAATTTCGCCCTAACTCACTCATGATTTTGACTTCAATCTGGAAGATTTGAGGGTTTTTGTCCCTCATAATCTTGGTTCATGAGCTCAAAACATTGACTTTATCCTAAGATTTTGAGCTAGTTTTCCCAAAACTGACTTAAATATCTCAAAATTTTGAGATAATACAGGCCTAAAAACTCG
Organism: Thalassoma bifasciatum; assembly: GCA_008086565.1. NCBI lineage: Eukaryota > Metazoa > Chordata > Actinopteri > Labriformes > Labridae > Thalassoma > Thalassoma bifasciatum. The sequence continues at coordinate 283,351 of RPOG01000425.1, read as the reverse complement.
AAAAAGAGCAAAGTTTTCAATTTTGCTTTTTTTTAAAGGCAGCAATGGGCTACCATATGAGACTAATGTGAGGAGGAGTTTACAAAAATGATGTTTCAGATTTTCAGCATTTTAATCTGCTACAATTGGGAACAAATTAGTATTTTGCATGCGTCTCACCTTCTGCAGTCCTCAAACAGCTTCAGCTTGCGGCCGTTCAGTTCGGTCCCGTCAAGCTTGGAGATGGCGTTCTTCATGTCACTGCGGGATGCAAACTCGACCACTCTGAGGGAAAGGAAACTTCGGTTAGCACCAAAGTCAAAGGAGACTTTTGAAAATGTTTGACAGACAGGAGGGAAATCTCACCCTTCGTTCTTTTTGGTCCTGTGAGCGTCCACAAAGGTAACTTCACCTGCTTTTCTCATCAGGTCTTTCAGGTCCTGTTTCAAAGCATAATGTGGGATTAGTGAAGCAGAACAGAACGTGAGGAGCCGGTGAGAGCCTTTTCAGACCTGGAGGGAGAGAAGTGAGCAGGCAGCAAGACACCAGCACACACACTGAAACCTGGCTATGGCTGACATAAGCTCACATTTCAGGGAAAGAGCATGTACACCAGAGAGAAAATGCCTCTGTGTGGACAAGTGTTGGATTTACTCAAAACAGTTTTAAGTCCAATTCATTGGCGCCATGAATTCGCTTTTCTAACTCGCCACCTTAAATGACACGAAGTAAAAAAAACAGCAGTAAGAGTCTGAATGTAGCTAAGACTAAAACTTGATGCTCTTTTGCAAACAAGCGAATATGTATGGGGGTCCTGTCTCAGAGTGCGTGGGATGACTTTAGACTGTTTCTTGGCTGTTGGGTGACTTTCATGCTATGGGGAAGTGAGAAATACCTGACCAAGAGCACAGACTGTATATAAGAAGTGGACGCTGCTGTGAGCATGGATCGTTGTGCTTCAGGACAGCTACCCGTCTGTCATAGTTTTGGCTGTATTTAAAGGTACAGTGTGTAGTTTTTAGATGGCATTTTGTATGAACAAGAGTGCTAAATTCTGTGTTACCATCTCAATACTGAAATTGTTTTTGCTCAAACGGTGAAACACTCATCATACACCAGCTTCTTGTCCTCAATTTCTACACACTGTGCCTTTAAATACACTCTGAACTCAACTGCAACGTCTTTTTTCTTGCTACTTTCCACTTGTTTTGTTGCTGTTATGGAAAATTTTGAACATCAAACCCTGTCATCATGGTGCGTAACTTTTCCTCCTCCCTCTTCTCATGTGATGACCTTTGCTTGAATCAGATGCAGTATTTTGAGTTTGACAGAAAAAGTCCTTGTGTGTCGAACTCTGAACTGCTGTCCCTCCTGATTTTCCAGATAAGTTTATCTGGTGTGTTAACGTCGGCTCCACTCTAGACCTAAGAGACCAAGACAGTCACTTTTACGGTGGCCCATGTCCACTTCTTATATAAAGTCTTTGACCTTTCATTTTCTTGTTGTGCGTTTGATCTAGATACAACTTTTGACTCAAAGGTTCTGGGTATTTACATCATGACACTGTTTCTACACCCCGCTATCCCCCCGACCCTGAACAAACCCAATCACATGAGTTTTATGCTACTTACCGCTCCAAACCCAGGAAGATATTAGCATAGAGCCACTTGTCCAAATAGCAAATGGGAACCAATGCAGTGTTAAGCCCTTGAGAAACGACCTCGGCCTTGACTCAGCATCCGGCCTCCACAAGTAAGGAACCACCAGAGAGCAAGTAGGGGGAGGGGTGTGCGCCCGACTCAACACCCCCCCAGCTCCATCAGCAACAGAAAAAGACCCAAACGGGAGAGTGTAGGGACCATGGATTTGAGGGGGGTTACAGCAGTCGGGGATGCCAGCCCACAGAACCTCCAGACTGTGGCTACGGACCTCCTAAGGCTACCGTATCCTGCGCTAGACCACTTTCACCCGCTACGGGGCCCAGCCAAGACTTTAGACCGGCGGCAACTGCGTGTAAGGAGAGGCACCAAATGGACACTATTCAGAAAAAACAACCAGAAGAGGGCGCTACAAACTTGTGACACCTCCATGGAGGGTGTGCAGTCACCTCTGACATAAATTCAGAGCAGCTGTTTAAAAAAAAAACAGTTAAATGCTTTTGGTTAGAATAACCGTCAGCAGCAGTATTTTGTTTTTTTTATTCTGGAACAAAAAATGTAGGTGGAGGTTAGGAAAAAAGAAACACACTGGGGGCTCTTGATTGTTATTGGCCAATTATCTATGACTATAAAAAAGTACTCTGAACCACCTGCTCAGACAGATGCTGCTACACGAATTTAAAAAAAGAGTGATCTATACATTACTTCAAAAGCCTGTGTGTTCACAGATCCTTTACTTCAAGCGACCTCTTACCTGCCAGCTGATGCGTGAGGAGAGGTTCTCCACAATGAGTCTGTGGTCTGTCCGCACAGGAGGGCCATACCTGTTCACAAAGAGGACAAAAAGCTTAATATAAAACCTTCAGTGGATGAATATATTGATCTATGAATGTAGATGAGTTTCCTTTTGTGAAGTGAGAATTAAAGCTTAGGTACCTGGATCCAGGAGCTGGACGGGATGGGCGATAACCACCCCCGCCGGCACCGCCAAAGCGTCCCATTCCAGGTCCGCCACCTCGTCCTCTTCTGGAGCGAGCGTGCTCAATAGTGACCCTGAAAGACATGCAAGAAATTCTTCAAAAACTATCCACTTTTCAAGAACGAACTCACATCTTGCCACAACAGCTATGCAGCTAATTATAACTTTGAGTGGGCAGACATCAAACACACCAGTAATTAGATTTTTCTCTGGGCTAAAGACGAGTAAATACTACAACACACATCTATTGCTCTACAGTAAACAGAGACATCATAGTGATTCATCCACTATGAGTAATGTTAAAACCTCAACATCTAAAACATAAGCAGCCGTAGCCACAGCAAAGCTAGTACAGGAGCTGGCAATTAGAGCATTAAATAAGCTTCTTGTGGTTGCTTTGATTATTTATTTACAGATTCGCCATTGAGCGTGTGTGATAATCACTGATAAGGCTATTACCTTTCACTGCACAACTCTTTGCCATTTAGCTCATACACAGCATCATCTGCGTCTCTGTGGTCATCAAACTCCTGGAAAGAAAAAAATAAACAGGTCAGTGACGAGAAAAAGATTGTGACTAGACCTTTTAACTCACACAAAGCACAGAGTCAGACTTACAACAAAGCCAAATCCATTCTTCAAGTTGATTTCTCTAATCCGCCCGTAGCCCTTGAAGAACTTTTCCACATCTCGTTCTCTGGCATGCGGACTCAGACGGCCGATAAAGATACGACAGCCACTCATTGTTACCTGCTGAGGAAAGAAAACACAAGACTCGGTTAATATTTAACTACAGAGGGAGTAAATATGGTTTAATATTTGATGTTTGAAGGACAGGGTGTATACTTCTGCTGAAGTTAATTTTAGACGTGACAGTATGAACGGGCATATTTCAAGCTTAATTCGTCACAGATCTGTTACTGATGAGATCTGCAGTCAAGCTGGCTGGTGCTCTGTTGTTGAGCAGAGGTAGCACTTCAGCTGCTTGAAGACTCAAAATATCCAGACTGATTTTATCTTCCTAAGTGTGGAAATATATTTAACTGTAAAATCTGCATTTCCACACAACTGGGTTTTGTATGAAGCCAGGATCTGAATGACAGAGAACTGAAACTGAGCAACACAATAAGAATGGAAACTGATAAGCAAATCTGGTCTGACCAGTTTTGGTATCGTTTGAACCTCAATTTGTTAACACTGAGTTAAGATTGCTAATCCCTAAAAGCTCCTCGCGCCCATTTCACTCCTGCAAATTAACCAAACAATTGTATAAAATACCCTGCCACTTTGTGTTAAGGCTGTAAACCAGAACTCTTGCTGAATTCCACAAAAAACGAGAAATAAACACGAATCGTACATTTTCCGAATAAGTATACAATTCTGTAATTTTATGTTACATTCACTGAGTTTCGATCTCAAAAACTTGTGGCGACTCTCTTTTCGTTTTATCGTTAACATAATTCTCGCGATATTTGAGAATTACCTCTGATTAAACGTTGACCGTTCGTATTCTCGCGATATTTGGACTTTAGTTTAATCCTGCTTAGAACAGTGCAAAATTACCGTTACCATGATCACACTTTACTGTTGATAACACGATTTGTATTCCGATTTCAAGACTTCTTTGTTCTGTAACGTTGGTTTTTTTTTAAATTGAACAATTAGTTCTTTGATGACGTTAAACTACAACTTTATATACCTTTAACTAGGAATGCAGTCATCGTGAACTATGAACTGAAGGCCACAGATGTCAAGAGAAGAGTTTTTGTCGTGTAACCTCAGATAACCTGCGTTAAATAATCAATCAGCCGTTTACTTGGGCCCAACTTTAAGGGGTTAGCTTGTTGCTAGGATAACGCACCGTTAAAATGCTGCGAAGTTTGTGTTAAAATTCTAATCATTTGCTCTTCCATGTAAAATTTCCTTGAAATTAAACGCTGCATGTAAAAGCTTAGAATCGGCAGTTGGGATTTACTTATTACCGTAACAACTATGAGAGAAACTAGGCCTCAAATTTCAGTTACTTGCACGGTTCGACTCACGTTTGTAGCACGCCTCGTGGCTAACGGTCACTTTCAGTACATAACGTACAAACAGCTTCACCGCTGTTTCAAACGGCTTCACTGGTTTCGTTGTTTATTTTAAAGTGATGTGATCAGTTTCTTACCGAATCCTTCCAAATACGTCGACGATTTTATTGGCCTCTTCGCTTCTCAGCCTCAACTTCTACTGACTGTTTCTAGCGTTGAGTCAAAATGGCGAGCGAGTCCATAGAGCAACGGGGAGTAACCGTTACGTTCACGTGATGTGGGAGTAATCGGAAAACTGAGCGTCCGTCAGGGAAAATTCACACGACGGCTCTCTTGAATTCAGAATATAACACTAGAAACAACTCAAAACCTTAAAAATCTTTACAATATATTGTTTTACGGTATTGTCACTCCTTTTCCGATAAAAGAAGATCACATAAAACCCCAGGTTAAACTGACTTTATTCAGAATTTACCGAGCATTCGAGCTGGACATGAATGCAACAGGAGATGTTTACTGCTCTTAAGGTTGCCAGTTTGAGATTAACCATTCACTGCCGCGGTTAATAATTACCCCACTCGGTTAATGTAAAATAAGTTGTTAATTTCTTTGAAAGAAAATATGTTACAGGCTTGATAGATTATTGCATGAAAATTCACATTATATTCAACAGATGAATATCGTCTGAAAGAAAATAATCGGCCCGTTTAGGAGTCTACGAATGGCAATACTGAAAGAATATGGCAACCCAAAACCTCTTCACTAGATCATATTATCAACATTTCATGTTACTGCTGAATGAAACACATAAAAGTAGATTTCCTCCTCCTAGAGATTGTGTTTCACACTGAAATATGACAAAAAACTGTTGATGGAGTCCAATTTGTCGTTTCCTCCAATCAATGATGGTTATTTCTCTTATGTTAAGCTTTTGATGCACTTTGATGCCACACTTTGCACTCTTGCACACGCTTTCTATTCATTGAGAAGGTTAAGAGATATAGTTAGAAGGCTGTGCTTTCATTTATTTTATTTCATTGAGCGGTATGTAAAGACAAAAAAGATTAATCGATGCATCATAATATTACCTCCCCCAATTCAATATCAATTCAGCAAATCTTCTGAATCCATTCCTCTCCCAGCCAGTGGGAAGCTTTGTTATTCACGTTGAGTTTGTGTACCACTACTTATGACTAAATCAACATTAAAGCAATTAAATCAAATAGATATCTAATCAGATTGCAAGCTTAAGATTCAAAATTATAATCGTGAGGCTCCTAACGATACCAAGCCCTAATTGCACAACACTATTCTTTAAAGTACTCTGTTTTTTGAGGAGAAGTATGAAATATATTTATACAAAGAAAGGCATCTATCAGTGAAAAAAAATCCAGTAAGCTGTCTCCACCTCAGGCTTTGGCATTCCATAAAGGCATGTGGGAGGGCAAAGAGCTCCAAGACCTGAGCCATACAGCCAATTATAGTCATATATTGAATATTTATACATATTACATGCATATAATTAACTATTTTAAAGAGCAGAAATATGTCTTCTTATTGCACTCATCCTTCTGTTACCAACCTCTGTCTATAATTTAGGGCACAACAAAATAAAACAAACATTTCTTGTTCTTTCTTTTTATTCTAGCACTATATCATCATTCTTGAATTGTCTCGGGATAAGAAAAGGAAATACAGGGTTAAGGTTGACACAGTACCAAAAAAATAAAACACCTGTCTGGTCTGTTCTTTAGACTTTCCGTCAGCTGAAAGTAAACTCAAACACAAAACACTTTGTGAAATGTAAGACTGCGCAGGAAATAAATAAGAATATAGCTTGTTTCAGAGCATGACAAAAAGAGGTTGGACTTTCAATCCCATTTGTAAAGATGTTTTAGCCGGGATGAGACAACAAGTGCTGTTACAAGTCATGTGGATTCCTTCCTGAGAAAGGGCAGCTGTCTTTGAACACAACACAGCAGGAGAAAAGCCAAAATAATTAAAGACATACGATCTGGATAATGGGTTTTAGCTTTAAATAAGAGCAAGCAGCATTTATTACAATACGTTTAACTACAAGAAGCAGATGTGAGGGGGGCACTCATTCATGAGGTTGTTTATCTGCATGTAGGCAAAAACAACAATAATTACAATTAACTTTATGACATCATATTTCCCTTTCTGAGATCTTTTCAGTAGAACAAACAAGCAATCGGGAGTATGAATGAAACCCGACGGAGGTTTATTTACTCTCATTAAAATGCTTTGTGAATGTAAACATGAAACTGCTCCTGCTGAAATCAATAAATAAACAAATAATGTGAAAGAAATTGTTTAAAAGTAGAGAAACGAATGCTTCGCTTTGAGGACTTTGTGATTCGGAGAATATCAAATTGGTGTTTTCTTCTTCTCCCTCAGACTCGCTGCTCTGACTTTTTCAGTTTAAAGGAGAAAGAGGTGATAAGACCAGTACCACCCAGGAGCATTTTCTGGGTGTTGATGTACATTTCTGAGCCTGGAAGCTATTGCACCATTATTGTATAAAGACCATTTTGATATAAAAGCGTAGACAAAAACTGTTTGGGGTCACAAAGTCAACATCAGTGTAGCAGCTTGACTTTCTTTGTGTTTGTCTTGACGGTGTTCACGGGTTGCGACTTCACTTCCCGAGACTGAATGAACAGTATTTGCCCTTGATTGTTTACTACGACAGAGTATCAGAGCCATATTATCAAATAAAACCATAACTGAGCGTTGGAGAAAAAGTCCAAATATAACAAGATTAAAGTTATTCTTCAAAAAGGAAAAATAAGTCTGAATGTGAGGCTATGATTGGTTGATGTGTTGTTTTGTTTTGAGGAGAAGTTTCAGAACAACAGCCTGAGCTCATACACTTTCAAAGGTTTCAACAGTAACTAAAAATACAAATACTTTAAAAAACATAAGCACCAAACTATCAAAAGTACGAGGCTTTGGAGAGATTAGAAAATAAACTAAGTTTATTAAAGACAGCTTTGTGTTTTTACAACTTTATTCTAATAATCTTAGTTGTCATGGTATTAAAACTTTATGTTCTTATAAATGCATTCTTGTGATGACCATTTATCCTCTAACAGCTTTACTCTTGTGATATTTGGACTTCATCTTCTAATGACTCCTTTTTGTAATTTAAGGACTTTGTTTGTGGATCATTACAACTGTTTTAGTAGCATGACACCTTCATTCATATAAAATTGCAACTTAGTTTTCTTGCAACTTTATCGCCTAAGTTAACACCTCAGTCCAACTTTGGCCAGATATTTTTTTGGGACATTATTCTTTTTAAATCAGAACTTTGATTTTATAATTGGATCATTTTATGACATAAGGATATAATTGTGTGATAATATATTGTCTTTTTGTTTGGTAGGATTTTGTCTTTTTTTCTCACAGTATTATAACTTTAATATTTCCAGACTTCAGCATAATATGACAACTTTATCGCTGTTGTATCAATACTTCTTTTTAACAATATTTTAAATTAAATTCCACAGGTTTTGTTCTCATTATCAACCAGATTTAAACTTTTTAAAATTGTGACTTTATTCCCCAAATCTCATTTTTTTTCTTTAATGAGGCCCAATACTTTATAATAGCTTACAGTTGTCTGTGCACCTGTTCCTATTAATGGTCACCAGCACTTCACTGACTTAAAAACAAAGTTAAAGGTCAGATTGACATCAGAAAAAGGGAAAATGGAGAATAAATACTCAATGATTTCATCAGAAACTGGTGCTCTGATTAAATTTTGTCAAATTCTTTAAACATGCATTTTTTTACATTACTCTCAAACCTCATTTAACCTGTTTACCCTCTAAGATGGCCAAAGTTAGACTACATAAATTCAATGAGGAAAGCAGTCATCATTACGAACTGAAGGCCACATAGAGGTTTTCGAATGAGAACCGGTTCATTGAGTGGGTTAGCTGTCTCATGGTAAAGTCACTTTAAGTAGCCTCAGGTGTTTGTCTAGTGATTCTACAAAAGCAGCTCTGAAGGCAGGGCAGGGAACAAGGCTGACAAAGGTTTGAAAAGAGTAATAATACTGACTACAAACTTCTCATCTGTGAGTGGTGGATTTCCAGTCAGAGCCACGCTCCAGAGCTCAGGTCAAAGTTCGCCTGTGTCATCCTGTCGTCTGTAGAAAAGAAGAAGAGGCTCAGCAGATCTAAAGTCTCTGGCAGCGCCTTTTTTCTCGAAGAGGAGACTCTTCTTTTCTCTTCGCTCTCTAACAGCATGAGGTCAGGTGGTTGTTCAAGCCCATTTATGCCGCTTGAGCCACATGCCGAGGAGGCACGAGGGCGTAGAGGTCATCAGGTAGTTCACACCCTCGTGTGGCGACAGCTGTGGGACGAGCCGGTGGCTCCCGTCGGGGAGGAAGGGTCGTCGTCGCTCGACTCGTTCTGCTCCTCTTTGTGGAGGCCGAGGCTGATGTGACTCTGCAGGGCAGCCGGGGTTAACCACTCCTTGGGTAGGCAGCTCTGCAGGAAGGGGATGCAGGAGCTGAAGTACGCCAGTCTGTTGACCCAGCGAGGGATTTCCCGTCCACACAGCAACTACGAAGAAAATATGCAACATTTTTAAACATAAGGTGCTGTCTAAAATGACTACCGTATTTCTAGCTGGCAATGTTTGGAAGGCTCAACTACTAACTTCAGGGTCTAAATGACTTCCTGTAAGTTTTGGTGTATATATTCAATCAGTCTGATAAAGTAGAAACTGTGACAAACAATCAGACTGTGAAAAACAACACTAACTAATGCTGGAGATGGTTAAACCTTACTTTCACTTCTATGAATCAGCTGCCTGGATATTGTTGTCCAGGCTGAAAGGACTCTGCCAGGGCTCTGGTTGTAGTTTGAGGATTCTCCTCCTCCCTCTGTTTACTTTGCAGCCCAGAGCTCTCTTTTTGGGGTGTTTTTAGTTTTTGTGCAAATGTGTGTTGTTTCCGTAGTACCATGTCTGTTTTCTGCAAAATCTAAAGCTGCAGTATTTTGGTCAGCTGCTGAAGAATGACACTAAACACTGCTATTCTGCACCATCCTGACAACAGCACTCACAGCAGAGCAGAAAGAGAGGGAGGGGCAGAGTGCACATGAGTGGAGTGAGTGAAAGGAGAAAACGTCGGGAAGAGACGTCATCATGCATGTATCTATGAGTACTGATGCCAACAATGCTCTTAAACAAACTTCCATTCAATTTTTTAACTTAATTTTTCCATCAACCAGGCCAAGAAACACTTTCTCATCCAAACTATTTGTTGCCAGTCTGAGGTTGCTAGGGCGCTTTGCACATTAGATGTCACATTGTGCATTGCTGTAACTGGTATGCTGGGAATTCTTGCAGTGAGAATTGTTTCATGTTGTCTATAGTGAAACTATTAATTGCATTAAAATGTGTCAATTTTTTAACGTATTGATGCACCAAAGTCCCAGTTTTTTTTCTGTATGCAGTTGAGTTTTGAGTTTTATATCCCAGGCTGCAAGGTTCCTCATGACGTCTGAAGTGATTTCTTGTGTGTAAATTTGTCGCAGTGGACTACTTCTACAGATAAATGCTGATGTAATAGTTTGTTTTTTGTGGATTTTATTTATAGTTGTAGCTCAGCTCTGTTCTTCTTTCTCCGTATGGATTCTGAATGTTTGGTACAGGTAGGAGTCGCACTGACCTCAGACAGCGAGGAGGAGAAGTGGTTGCAGTTTTTGTGCATTAGATGGTAGGCGTTCCCTTTGAACTCTTTACCGAGCTCCTCCATGATTTTATCTATGTCCTCCTCTGTGAAGTCGGTGGTGCCCAGAACAATGGCCTCCCTGTGTGAGAGCAGGAAAAGATGTATATCAGCACACTTATCTCCAGCACTAACACTGAAAACATCACAGAGTGGATGCTGTATGCCAAAGTGAAGCCATAGACTGTGTAAAACAAGCACACCCACTTGAATTTGAATGTCTCTCCCAACTCGGTGGCGTTCCCGGGGTTGATTTCAAAGATGCCGCTGAACGGGTATGGATGACCTCCATATGCAAACTCTGTGTGGACAGAAGAGGAAGAAACAGGTTAGAGCTAACGCTAAATAGCTGTAATTACACAAAGATAACAATTAATCCCTGACAAGCTTTGCTTCCATCATTAGGCTTGGATAATTAAAGGTTTCTGTGCTCTGTGTTTGCAGCAGTGATAGAAAACAGTGATGAACACTTCCAGGCTCAGTACAGCGAGGCAGCGCAGCTCTTCCTTGTGAAAACTCCAATGAATTCAATATGACCAAATTCAAGAGGTCATTATGCAAAAATATGCCTCACACAAAAAGTAATGTGCTGACATTCCATGAAAAATGAAATTCTCTCCTGGAAAAGAGTGTATTTTTACTATCATCATATTTCATGGAGCATAGAGTCAATATTTCTGGTTTCACGGTTATACTGGAGTTCCCGGCGATCTAGTTTCATGCTGGTTTCTGGCTCTCGGCTTTCAAACCACACACACACACACACACACGTAATACGCGGGGAGTCTGTGGTGACTCAACCTGCAGAAATGGGGTCATGCTATTAGCGACAAAAACACTTCTCCGTTTTTGAAAACAGACTTTATCTGCGTCTGTGAAAGCAGCACAAAGCTCACAGAGGAACTCACAGGTTTGGCCTCAAGCCCTGAATCTGCTCCGAAATCTGAGGAGGGATTTCTAAGACAGAGAGGGAAAACATGAGAGAAAGAGAGAAGGTCTTACCTCTGCCATAAATCTCAATGCCTGAGTGGAAGACTCCAATGCCCAGATTGGATGTGTATTCGTTTATCCAGTACTGCAGAGGGAGAGAGACGTACAGAGGAATGAGGCCACAGTTAGGATCAATATGAGAAGTTATTTTGTGCATCAGGGAAAGAAAAGCAGAGGCTCCTCAGAAAAACATCAATACACCTTTGTCTTTTTCACATCACGCTGCTCTGTAAATTCAATCATTTGAGTTTAAACTTTAACAGGCCAGTAATTAACCACAGCCAAATACAAGGTATATGAAATCAAATTATTGTTATTTTCTGCCTTGATAAACTTTTTTTCTTGAGTCTTGTAAACGTGGAGACACATACGAGAGGAAAATGGAGACGAAACAATATTTTTGGCCAGTGATTAAAAAAAAATGTTCCTGTCAAACTATAAGAGTAATATAAGACGTCTGAAAAAAGTCAGTATATAGTCAGAATTCAGAGAGCAAAAGCTTAAGAAAAGTTAGAAATCTTCAGATAAAGACAAAATACTGAGAACAAAGTCAGACTTTGTCAATAAAGTTTTAATTTTGAGGAGGAAATGGGTGAGTAAGGGTAAAAATTCTGAGGGGAGAAAAAAATCAGAATTTAGAGAAAAAAAACAATTGAACATAGTACAGCATCTTTGAAAAAACAGTAACTTTGCGTAAGATTTTTCTTAAATTTGCAGTTTTGAGAATAAATCAGAATTCTTAAAATGAAGTATGAATTCTAAAGTTAAGGTCAGATTTTTTTTAATAAAATTGGAATTAGGAGGAAAAATAGGTATGTATAGGTAAGAATTAGCTGGAAAAAAATCATACTAAAATTAGGACATCAAGAAAAAAAGTCAAAACAAAGTCAGGGTTCTTTCAAAAAACTGTGAATTGAAGAAAGAATTTGGGGGTAAAAGTTACAGTTTTGAAAATAAATCAGAAGTATTTCAATGTAGACATGATCCCCATGATGAAGTCAGACCCCCCCCCTCCGAACACTCCCACTCCCTTAGACACCCCTGAGAAAACATGCTAAGAGCCAAACACGCTGCCCCAGATGTCTGCTATAAATAATAGAAGACATTTCCGGGCAAAGAGTGAAACAATTAAAACACATCGATCATTTTCTTCAAACAGAGTCTCCTCCTGTTTCTGCTTTGATGTTTTTTACACTCTTTTTGGCCTCTATCATCTCACCACATCTTGATTAAAGCTGCAAAAAGGAACGAAAACTTAAAGTTAATGTGATTTTCTAGGCCACTAATTTTTAAAGTTAAGCCGATGAAAAAAAGTGACTTCTTCTTTTTGACAAACAGATATGAACCATGTCTATGGCGGAGTGTTTCAGCTCTCTTGTTTTTGTGAAATCATGCTTCATTCTTAAAACGCTGCAACGATCCACTCAGTCTGCAGACCCATCATGCACTGCTGCACTCTTCTAGCAGTCACATTGATTTCACATTGAAGATGATCGATTTATCATCCCCCCCTCCTCCAGGCAGCTCTTTTTGCCTTCTCTCTTTGTATTTAATTCTCAGCTAAAGTATTTAAAGCAGACTCTGAGTGTCGACGCCCCCACACCATCACTTTCTCTCTTTTTGTTTTTCAGCAGCCCCCTGTTTGACCTGTTAAACCCGGCGCAGCAGAGCCACGCTGGGATTAAATCAGCTGTTTGAGCAGCTGCCACATGTGACCCTGCTGACGTGTGAGTGAGACAACTTGAAGAAACCATGAGAGGGCTCAGAGTCCAAAAAGAGCACCAGGGTTTGAGTTTTACACTGAAATGCTCCCTTGAAAAGCTAAAACATTACAAAAAATGCTTGACCTGAAGTGAGCAGCTCAAATTTAGTACTCATAATGTTCTTTTGATACCTTTCTTTGACAATAACAAGGATATCTTGGGTATAAAACTCAACAGTTGTGGAAGTAACTTTTAGTTTTGGACACATTTTCCGAATTTCTCACGGCCTGTTGTAGCAGCTACCGGTGCCTTGTTTCTTGTGCCGTAACCAAGCGGAAACTGCAGGGCTTAAAATATCAAAGCTATGTAGATGTGCTTAAAAATTGCAGAAATTTGCTTGAGGCTGGCTGCAGAAGCCACAAAAACCATTTGCACATCAAAAAAGCTGATTTTGACAGCAAAAATAAACATTTATGGTTTGTTCAAAAGAAGATCTGGGTCTCAATTGCTCATTTCCCTAACTACACTCGCTGCACAGAGGGGGAAATTTGTCATAACAAAAAAAATTAAAATATTCATAATGGCATTTGTTATGAGAAATCTGAAAATAACTCTTAACTTTTTATTATTTTGAAAAATTTAATTCTGCTGTCAAATTTGACATTTTAACGTGGGACCAAATGGTGGTTCTTAGACTTTTCAGACAGCCTCAAGTGGACACTAGAGGAACTGCACTTAATTTTTTAACACTGAAAGTTGCTACTTGATATTTGTTTCCTGCTTTTCTTGATACTGTATTGTGTTTTTACCATAAATAAACTTTATGATCTAAATTTTAAAGTTTTGATAACATTAAGTTCTTCATCACTCACAAGGAAAATGCTCCTGTGATCTGGAGTGAGGATTTTTTATTCTAATACTACTCTAAGTTGAAAGCAAAAGCCCAAAAGGAGAAATAAAATGAAACTTTTCACAGCATTTTGTATTCATGAGACATCTACAACATTATTTTTTGATCATTTTTGGAGTCATAACCCTGATAACCTCAAGCGGTAAATCAGTAAAATGTACACGACTTTATTTGGTAGTTTTGATTGGATCCTGGCATCACCTGCAGGACTTTACTGAAGAACTTATTGTTTTTAATCATGTATGTTAATCAAAAGCATAAAGTTTCCAGTACTGCTCCAAGGCTTCATTACTGCTTTGCTGTAAAAAGGAGAGTGAACAGTGGATTTACAGCAACATGTTGCATAATTTTCACACTGCAGGTTGTTGAGCAGTCGTACAGTGTGTGAGGACCAGACAGTGGGCACAGGGATGAATGAAGATCCTTGTCCTGCAGTGATGTTTGTGCATCATGTGAGCTGTGGGTGCAGCGACAGAAGTCAGAGGGTTGAGGGGGGATTTTACTCTGGGTTAAAAGATTATCATAGGCTTAAGTATCATAGCATATTGAACTGTATTGGATTGTATCATATGTAGGTGGATCCTACATCTTACTTTTGTGCTTTATTGTTTTTTTTTGTTTCTTTTTTTTTTTCTTTTTACTGTATCGCACTTTGGTCAGCATTTTTTTTTATTTTAAATGTGGATTGGATTAGTTTGGATCATGTACAGTCATATTCAGTGGTGGAAAGAGTAGTGAAAATCGTATTCAAGCACAAGTACTGTTACATTACTAAAATATTACTCAACCACAAGTAAAAGTACTGGTGTTTGACAAATACTCAAGTAAAAGTACAGAGTATTCATCAAAAAAACTACTCAGATTACTAGTTACTTTTAACTGGTGATGTCACTGTCACCTCTCCACATCGAGTCACATCGTAACATAATCAGTCTCATATTTTCCTCTGGTAAAATATAGGAATAAATCAGGTTGTTAATCTTTATTGCAACAGGTCCTAACATATCCTACAATATCCAACTGTGTGTTATTGTGTACATATTACTGTGTGGTAACACATTAAGTGCTGTGTCGTGTCCAAAGCTGGGCAGTTACATGCAAATTAGATAAAATCACAAACCGGCCTGCTGCAATATTGTAATCCAGACAGTGCACTATCTCTCCAGCCTAAAATGTGTCAGAATACCAGATAAAATCTTTTGCAGTGTAAATTTCATGCTCTACACCAGTGTTACTCATCCCTGCTCAACCATAGAGTATAGCAAAACAATATGATCCCCTTCTATATATCGTATGTATCATGTTATGTTAAGCTCTTCTCTTATCTTACAGCATTAGTATCCTATTGTAACTGCAGAAGAAACGGTCTGTTTTCACATAAATGTGAGTCAAAATTTTTTTTTTTTTTACAATGTCAAAAAATCTGTCATGTGCTTTCCACACAAGCATCAGACTGCCTATTCTTAGTGGTTCTCACTTCCTTTTTTGGTTTCAGAGAAAACACACCCACAACACAAGTTCTGTTTTTCTATTTTTCTCTTACAGAAAGATGTATAAAAATATATATGTATAAAACTTGAATGACAAAAAAACCTCCTGGATTCTGCATGAGTCTAAAATTATGGTTGTTGTTGCACTAACCAATTTCAAAAGTAGCTTCTTTAAATTTTGCAGTCTTAGTCACTAAGGGGAAAGAGGTAAATTCAAGAAAGCAAAGTAAACGTTTTGACACTGTAACACTGTATATAGATGAATTCATAATCAAAAGCTCTGCTGCAGGCAAAACCAAATAATATTTTTCATGTTAAAGATAAACAAGACTTCAAACAGTTGTTTGAAATTACCCAAAAAGTCTGTGTAGTTTTGTGAATCATGCAGTTTTCTGCACAACATAATGTCTGGCTAACCTTTGTGCCCAACACCCTTATCAGGATCATGAACACACACTGTGAAAAAGTTATTTGTTGTTTCAGCATAAAATACAGCTGTGGAAATAAAAATCAAATTTTTGCAAATTTTTCAGAAATCAGCATCTCTACATATTTGAAAATTTTGCTCAAACAAATACATATAAACAGCAAAATAAGAGAAACTAAAAAAATTGCAGTGGTCTCTCATTTTTTTACAGAGCTGTATGATCTACAGGGCTGATTTAAAATTTTGTGACAAAGCAAAAAATAATTAAATAAGACGCCTTGTGTCAGCCCTTGGTTGATTCAGACTTGATAAGGGATTTAACTTCCTCAAGTGACTGTTTGAAATAACTTATCTTTTCTTGTCAGTTACACTCTTTAGTTTTGTGAACCATGTAGCTCAGACAGCTGTTGAAACTGTTTGGTTACAATTCACAAGTTGAAAGCTGACGCTTTACCAAACAGCTGGGAGGGGCTTATGGTAATTTTAAAGTCAACATGTACAGTATTACTGAATTATTTGGACACAAAATTTCAAGTTGTAGTTCAGATGATGATAACTCATTATTAAATAGTAGCACAATTACTCCAGTAACATTTTGTAATATCAGCATATGTTTGAATAACAAATGTGCACATTCACATTTAACAGTGTAGATGAAACTGCCTCAAAAGTAAGTGCAGCATGTTTGAACATGGAGTTCTTACCATATCATACACGTTAAGGATGACAGGTTCATTGGCCATGGTTTAAACCTGAGCAGGAAAGGCAAACGTCCCCACCCTCCACGTTTTCTGGTTGATGGGACCTCCACACCCCTCTGCTCACTCCTCCCCCCGCAGGGCGACTACTGCATGGGCTCACAGACCTGCAAATCTGCGAGTGAAACCAGGAAAAGTGTCTCCAAAGAAGCGAGAGAACTAGATGCCATTGTTTAAAGTGAGATGTTTAAAACTCAGATCCCAGCTGGAGTCAAAGAGGTGCACCATCTCCACCCCCCCACTAGAGAAATATTTGTTAAGCGATACAGAAAAGAAACAACAGCTCCAAATGTCACATCAGAAGCGTTGGAGGTGATAACATGATCCAGCGCGGACTGAAAGAGGCCTACAAGTGTGGGAATCTGAAGCAGGCGCCCTCAGTTCATCACAGGCGCAAAGGCGGAGCGATGGAGGCGGAGTGCGGGGCCATTTTCACCCGGAGGACGTCGGTGCAGCCGTGGGAGAGGACTCCTGAGCCATGATGGATAATTACAGCTGATGGAGACGAGAGGGGGGAGTTACCAGCAGCAGCGGCAGTAGCAGCGTCTCCGGCCGGTGCTGCTTGTACCGCTGGCCCGCATCCAGCATCCTCTTCTTCGTCGGGAGCGCACAAAGCTCCGCGACATGACTCCAACAACAACAACACGGAACCGGACGCTGATCCTTTTCAAACCCACTCGTTGAAGGTTTTTACTTCAGTGAAAAGTGTAATCTCAGAGGGAAAGGAGATGTATCGTGAGTGTGCTCTGCTGCTCTCTCTCTCTCTCTCTCTCTCTCTCTCTCTCTCTCTCTCTCTCTCTCTCTCCAGTTTGATTACATCATTTCTGCCTCCGAGGCAACATCCTCCAACAGCTGATAAGAGCCCGCACTGCCTGCTGCTGCTGTGGGTGTATTCATTTTTATTTGTATAAATTATTTGCACAAAATTACCATTTTTGATTTTTGGCTCTTTCTCCAAATATGCGCAATTTTCATTTCTGTGCTTTGAATTTTGTTTGAGCCATCCACATTGACCTTTAATTTACTCTGCACCCTCTGTTCTGACCTCTGATAACTTTCTCATTCAAGCAACAACATGAACAAATTATAACAAGTGCAATAATTACCTATAATTATGTCAGTACTCTGTGCAAGATCCATAATTTATAATTTTATTTATGTCAATACTTATGCAATATTTCATACCAATCTCATCATGTATATACCACACATTTTAGATAGACTGTACATAATTAATGTTCTATTCTATATTTTTATTTTGCTTGATATTTTTATGCTTAGATTTCAATTTTGGGTAAGACACTTATGCTTAAATTTCTAACACTTTCTGAATGGGAGTAACTGTATACTTAAAAAGCAATTTCCCCTAGGGGATCAATAAAGTATTCTGATTCTGATTCTGATAAAGTACAAGGTGTACAATTTTCTCCAAATTTTGTTGTTTGTCCTTTTCATTTTATTCACATACATTTACAATCGCTTTTGTAATATATGGTATGATAGACCTCATTTACGTATAATTATACCTCCTTTTTGAGTGGAAAAAAAAGATTTATTTTGACTTTTTTTGTCAGTAAGGTTATCATCAGAGGTACATATATTGTTGAACTATCACAGACATTTTTAAGTCAAAGTTGAGGCAAGCTACTTAAGTAAAACCATTTCACTTTCTAATGACAACAGATGCTATAAATTTTTATTAAATACAGAGGTTATAATTAATTTTACATGCAAATAGCAAAGCATTGAACAATTCATGTAATTTTCAAGGACCTCTATGAAAGAAAATTAAAGTTATGACAAGATAACTTTTGAAATCAAGTCAAATTGACCTGAAGACAACAGGAGGGTGTGTTTAACATTCAAATACACTTTTATTATCCTTTATTGTATAATTTTGGCTGCATATAACATGAATCAGTTTGTCAAATTAGTCCTAATAGAAATACACAAATAGGATTACATTTGATTTTAATGTAAATTTTTTTTTTTTGTAAAAGATACCAAAAACAATGTTTTATGTTTCAAATGTCATCATTTTCTAATACAATTGTTCTTTTTGCAAAATCAAGATTCAAAAGTCTTCAAATGTCTGAAAAGGATGAAACATAAAGGTGAAAAGTCTCAACATAGAGGTATATTTGCTGATCAACTATTTCCAAATGAAGAGAAATGGTGGTTCTTTATTTTAATCCAGGTACCTATTAGGCTTAAATACCCACTTTATTGTCCAATTATGTGCTTTTCAAAGTCGCCAAACTTTGCACAAAATTATGAATAATACTGTTGCTCATAAATGTTTTTCTTTTTTTTACAGTGGCTCAGGTTTAATAATTTAGATATTCTCATTGTTATATTGCATAAATCCAAACAAAAACATGCTATATCTCTTGAGAAACATGAAGTGTTCTTGTAAAGCAGTAAATTTCTTCATGGATGCCGATAATTTTTTCATGCCAGCATTATATGCATCATTTTTGATGGAACAGCTCACACATATTGGTGAATTAACCATCGAAAAAACATTATATTTAAGAAATCAAAAATACACCGATAGTTGTAAGTATCAATCTTATCCTGCAAGTATTGATCAGAACTGAAAACAACATTGGTATTGGTATATCAATAGTCCAGGTTGATCTGCTCACCACTAGTCGATGTCTTTATTTGTAAATTTATCAAAGACCACAGGGATTTGAGACATTTTAAGGCCTTGATTTTAGACTCTTAAGACTTTTATTAGGATCCATGGACACCCTGGCAGATAGTCGGGACTGGGACAGATTTCCCTACGAATGGTAGGAGGTTTAACAGTCTTGTCGTCATGACAGTGAGCATACAAGTGCTTATGGGAAATGAAGTCTTTGTCATGGGAAAACACTTGCCTTTCCAGATAGTCCTTCTACTACTACTACTATTACTACTACTTCAGAATTCAGTTACATGGCATGACTTCTGAAATGCAAATTCCCAAATAATCAAGTAATTTTGCACGTTTTCTGATGACTAAATGACTTATTTTCCTCTATTGCCTCAACAGGCTTGTTGGTGTTGGCTGTGATGTCCCTAAAAGTAGTGTAGCACGTCCTCTAAAATCTAATCATTTATGCTGTTTTTGATCATTATGGGTCTCTAGAGCCGTACTGCAGCCTAAAAAAATCTATCCCCCATGTGTAACCCTGATTTTGATAGCCGAAAAATATCCTTAAAAAATAGTACGGGTGGTTGGGCCTTCTGTTTGTCAGGCACCACACTTTGAAAGAGGCTGAAATCTGTTTTGGATTTGGTGAAAATGCATTAAAGAAAATGCCAAACCAGGTGAATTCAACATGAATTTTAATACAACAGGTGCCTGGATGTAAAACACACAGTATCTGTATAAGTTATTAGTGCTTCTGATCAACATTTCTGACATACTGCACATATTAACAATCCCACTCAGCAGTGACATGAAATGTATTTACAGACTTTGAGAGTCACAAACAGTGAGAGCGGACCGTATGATAGACTGACACGTGGACAAATACACCCAGCACAAACGACTCATCTATTCACCTGCTCTAAGGCCGTTACTGGAGGAGTTCCATGATTGTGGCTAGTGCAAAAACAAACATTTTAAGCTGCTGACAGAAACTCATCCTCTTTAAAGTGAACCTGTTTTTCAGTATAAATCCTTCACACCAACAAGAATTCATGCTTTCCACTAAATCATACACTTGTTTTCATATTCACTCCTTAAGACAATCACATAGCAGAAGGTGCAAATGTTAAAAATGGCTGCTACTCTCAGCTCTAACACAGCAGCATCTAGACTGAGACATTAAGAAATGAGCTGCCCACTACACATTTTCACGTTAAGGAATGATTTCTTTATGCGTTTAATGGTTCACCTGAGTGACTTTTTATAATATATACTTCATAATAAACTCCATCTCAGTGATAGTTGGATCTAAAGTTTTCTCCTTGTGTGTAAGATTTAGTGCTATCTAGTGGTGAAGTTTCAGATTGCAACTAAATTACATCATCTCCAGTCTTCACATCAAAAGCAAGTCTTCTACAATGAATCCTTACAGATATTAACGCAGCCATCTGTATGATAACAGGCTGACAGCTTTTAAAGGCTTGTGTTTTTAAAGGGGTGTGAAATGTACGGAAGCCCTAAGAAGACACACATCATCACACTGTAATGTTGATGAGGTAATGTGAATTTCTCACATAAGCTATCAACTTATTTCCTGTAATGTCACATGTTTGTCATTTTTCTCCTAAGAGTTGCAAAACCTCTGCACAAAACGAAATAGTCTAAACTAAACCCATCAGTATGGTGAACTGGTATTTTGATGCACTGGGATCAATCTACCTGTTCTACCAGGCTCAGCTCAGTGATGAGTAATCATTATAACAGGAAATCAGGCGTTATCCTGAGAAAGTAAGTAGAGATCTCAGGGATGTACGTCCACTTTTGACTTCCATAGAGTTGGCCCTTTCTGATGCAACCTCAGGCTGTAAGGAGAAACTCTCAGCTGATGGCTTTTTAGACACATGATCACCTGAAATTCCAGCCAGAGAAATTGGACAAGAATAAATGTATCTGTGTTTTCACGCAGCACAAAAAAAAAGATAATGGCTTTCATTTTTGTAAAGGAGCAAAATAAGCAGTAGAAGATATGGATGACTTAAAAAAAAATCATAAACACTTAAGCCAGGAAAAACAATTAAAGGTGAATAATTTTTAAATTCTGACATAGGAGTCAGAATTCAAAATTTTCCCTTGAGATTTTGACTTTCACTTTGAATTCTGACAAAAGTTTAGATTCTAGAATTCGGTGGCAAAAAATGCGAATTCTGAATCCTTCAACGAAAGTCAGAAATTCCAGAGGTTTGTGGAAAAAGTAGAATTTGTAGAATTCTGCGGCAAAAGTCCTGATTCTTTGGTTCAGCGGCACCAAAAAAAATTCTGGAATGTTGGTGACAAAAGTGGAGATTCTAGAATTCTGCGGCAAAAGTTTAAATTCTACAGTTATGAGGCAAAGACCGGAATATTCTAGAACTCTGTGACAAAAGTTTGAATTCTAGAATTCTGGGGGCGGGCCCTGATTCGAGAATTCTTCCGACAAAAATTACAGAATTCTGACTTTTTATGGCCTTACCTACAGAAACATTTCAGTGGCCCTAATCTTTAGTAATGAAAAAATAGGAAAAGACAATACACTTGAGCAAATTTCAAAGAAAAAATAAAAAAACCCTCTTTGGATTTATGCTTGGTCGTTCCCTCCTGGGATATCATGCATACAGTGGGCCAGGACCCATTCCCTCAGTTAACATAAATTCTAGGTTTACAATGCAGCTGTTTATATTCCCAAGAGATTATCTCAGTCACATTCTTTTCTTTTTGAACACACTGGTCTTTTAATGCAAAAGGTCTGGTGAATTTTTAAACTACCTCCTACTGTCAACAAATCCAAGACCCAAACCAACAATGACTAAACAAGTAAAGCCAATTCCTTCCATGCCACAAAGTACACCATAAGCCATTTTAATACAATTTATTTATTTCTAGACACCATGGTTTAATTAGATTCAGTCTCTTGAACGCTAGACCCCAACACTGCACCACCTCTACAACTATTCACTCCAGCTACAGCGCAGAGCTGTTTAAGGAACATTATTCTAAAACTAATTAAAGTAATTTTGACATTACTCTTTAAGGACAGACAAGAAGACACAAACTTGTGGACAGGATTTGTTGACAGAAACAATTAATGGGTGGGTTGATTTTTATTTTTAACCTGAAAAGGAGCAAACAAGAACTGGACAGCTCTTGATAAGGCACTCGAAAGACGTCAGTTGCAGGATGCCGCTCCTGACTGATTCTGTGCAAAATAAAAATGAACCCACCGACATTAATTCTAAGCCCTGACAAACTAAGAGCTGACCTGACTCTTGGGTATTGAAATTTTTCTCTGTGTATGACCTTGGTGTCGCTTTGTTTCTGCCTGAGCTCAGCCCAGCTCAACCCAGCAGCAAGAATGTTTTGAGTACATTCATTTAACAGAAGCATCTCTGCGAGAAGAGAGCGTCTTATTTGCATAGGAAGGGTGTCACGAAGCTACAAAACCACATAACCTTAGTCTCATTAGCGACCATAACTACTCATCAAAGAAAAAGAAAAGAAAGAAAAATGTCTACTGTTTTAAGTTGTTCCCTCTTTCACCTCTTTGGCCTTTGGTAAAGTTTTTGATCTTAAAAATCAACAATGGATGTCAGATGGTTAAAAGTGCCTCCTGTTGTGTCGTATGAAGAAGAACAGGACAAGTGCTGTGGCTCCAGCTAACATGGTGAATATTCCAAGAGACGACACAGTGGACTCCTGCTCAGGTCGAGGGCTGGTGGGGCCGTTGGCGTGGCGGGACAACTGCAAGAGAAAAGAAAAACTATCCATGAAGCTTGCTTGTTTGTTAAGATAGGGCCAAGATAGATCAAAGAAACAAGTCAACTTTAATCCAGATCAAATTACGTTTGCTCACTGTGTGGCAGCCGAGCACAAATATCAGGAAATGATTCTGTCAGACGGAGAGAGAGGAGACGGATGTTGCCTGACTTTACCCCGAATCACAAGTGGAACAAAGTTCAACTTTACAACTCAGAGGAACAGCTGATTTGGTCAGGGACATTTATCTAAGTTGTGCGTGATAGATAGTTGTACTACTTTAGCGATTGTTCCCTCCTCTTGCTTTCAACCAGTATTTTTTTTTTTCTGTTTGTTGGATTTCTAAATGAAATCTTAATGAAGAAGATGCCCTAAATAAGCTTCCCTGAGGAGTATAAAAATCAAATTAGGGGTAAAAACTTTGATATTTACAGGTAAAGATGTGTAATTTTCAGAATGAAGTTAAAAGGTTAAAGGTTTCAGGTGGTCAAACAAACAGACTAAAAAAACATAAATCTTAAACTCCAATCGTAATAACAGAAAGTGATCATTTTCAAACCTCCATGACTCACCTTTTTCTGCACTCGAAGCTGCACGTCCTCCCCCGCCGTCCTGAACAACTCCACCACGGCTTTATGTGTCCGATTCTCCAGCTGGACTCCGTTTATCTGCAAAGTAAAGAAAAGAAAGAGCTCTTAGATTCTTCACTGTTCATGTAAAATTCAGTAAACTGGTCTTTGACTCCAAGGTTGTTTAATGCTCAACTTATGTAAAAAGAAGAAAGGACAAATTTGATTCAGGTATTATAGAGGAGTGTCTGAAAAGTTGAACATCTTAGACAAGTTTGATATTTTTCAAGATTTACTTCAGAATGTGATATTCTAAAAGTGTCTCGACTGCATTTGAGCATTTTTAATTTCAATTCTGATAACCATGGAAGACTGCTCAATAATTTCCTTAGTCTTGAGCATTGGGGGTGATTTCTTTTATTTGTTACAGCTAAATTTTAATCAGTAAGGAATTTAGTGATATAGTGTGCTCTGAAAAGGACCAAACATTGCATTAAAGGCTGGTTACCTCTCTTACTGTATTGATGGAGTGATTCATGAGTCCAAACTAGTGTTTTCAATCCTTTGTTTGATTGACCCTAGGTAGTACAGGGTGTCCACAAAAGTCTCTTTACAATTTAAAAAGATTAAATAGAAAAGGAAACTGATGAGTTATAAAAATTGTTCTATTTTCTCAGTAGTTATCCAAGTTTTTAACCGCATTGTATTTGTTTATTTCAAGTTTCCTATTAATGAAAAGGGTTCTGTTAAATGAAACCCCCAAAAATGGCCACTCCTTGCGAAAAGGCACAATATGTGTGATGGTTTATTGAAACATAATTACATATGCAGACTCAGCAAAACTACAGAACTAAGTATGAAAAAGATCCGCTGTCAGGTCTGTGAATTTGTGCTTGATACAAGAAATTAATGAAGCCAGTGACAATGTTGGATAAAGGAAGGAGCAGATGACTGAGAACATCTGGGGAAAACATAAATAAAAATTACTCCTCCCACTGAATTTGTTTTAAAAAAAACCTCAAATATCTCCTCTTTACTGTGTAACAGTTTTCACGTCTGTAAATTTGCTTTTGCAATGAATTCTTCTGATTGTAAGGAGACATTATGGACACCCTGTATTCTAATAACATGACATTCTTGATTAGCTACTGTCATGACCATCAGAATGAAAATAAACAATTTTCAGATAATTCACTTAACATGCAATGAAGATAGAAGTTTGCCTTTTTTTTTTTGCAAAATATAACTCTAGAATATTAATTTAGTTTGAGATACACCTGTTTATAACATGAAATTAATACTAACATGCTCTCCAGCACTCTTGCTTCATTAAAATAATCTCTTACTGCCACTATTTTGTCCCCCTCCTGCAGTCTCCCATCCAAAGCTGCAGCTCCATCTTCTTTAATTTTTGACACATAAATGCCGCTGTCATTCATCACATACTGCTGATCCACACCCCCAACTATGTTGAATCCAAGACCTGTAAAAAAAAACACACATAAACACAGACATGAGATAGAGTTTTGAGTTTAAATTAAAGTACATTTTTTTACTCAAGTCCACTCATAACATGCATCTCAATGGATCAAAGTACAGGAGAAATCACTGACAACACTGCGATTTAGTGTTACTCATTATGATATGTTACATAACAAAGTGAAAAGAAGCTACAAACAGTGAAAACTCTGTCTTCAGGGGGTAAACTGTCATGATCTAACAGGCCGAGTAACTTTTAAACATGTTAAAAAGTGCATTTATTGTTATTATATTAACAAATTTGAGTTGTTAGAGCATGGATGTGTTTCTGGGGATACATCTTTCTGCCTGTGCAGCACAAAAACACATGACAGAGTGAGGTTTTGATTAGCAAATTAGCCTTTAGCTCCAGGATACAGACTCACTCTCATTTTCACTGCTACGTAGCAACTTAGCACGCGGCGCTAATGAGTCTTACCTGAAGGACCGCGCTTCAGCTCTATGGACATCACGTCGGGTGAAGAGTGCAGGGAGCCATTCATTTTGTCAACACACCCGTGGGTTTAATTACAACCTTCAATGCAGAGACGAGGGGGACAAACTATTTATGTGAAGGTGAACTCATTGAGGAGTTTCGCTTTGCTTCCTCGGCACCACTGAGGCTGGTTAGTGCTCCTGCTGCCCCCTGTGGTCAGAGCAGGAACTGCAGGCCGACCTTTGAATTACAGCCAACACCAACTTATGATGGAGGCAAGAACAGCAGAGGAGTCACACCCTCAATGATGAAACATACCTTCTTTTTTTTTTTTTTTCCTTTTAAACACTTAATTAAGGAATTTTTCTTACTGGAATCACTTTGTGAATGATATAGATTGGAACAAAGTTTGGATGATTCCACATAAATATCTCATCACAAACAAGGTGAAGGAAGTTTCTTTCAGAATTATTCATAAACACTATCCTGCTAATCATTGTATGGTAAAATTCAAAAGAGGCATAAACACAGACTACTCTTTTTGTGAGGAAACTGTGCTACATCTTTTTTGGCATTGTTCACATACCAAGACACTTTGGAAGAACTTATGCAGATTCATCACTGACTATATTCACAAGGACTTTGTTTTGTCATGGGAAAATGTTGTATTCTGTTTTACAAAGAAAAACAAACAAAGAAAGGGGAGAAACTTTTTTTTTCTAATAAACTTATCAATTATTGTAACCAAATCCTTTATTCACAAATGTAATTATATCTTTTCTCCAAGATATGGAACAATACATACAATTAATTGATTACTCTAACAACCAAAAAGCAATTAAAACACTGAACATTTGCTCTGCCTTGAATGTTTTTGTTTAATTTTTGAAGACTTGACCCCTGGCTATTTTTTTTGTGTGTATTTGTATACTTTTCCTGTATACTTGAAGTTAAATTAAAAAAAACTTAATTAAGGAATTCACGTTTTAGTCTTAATTTTTCTCTTATTACATTTATTGGTAACTGCTTGAATTTATTTTGAATGTTATCTATTGTTGTGGCACTAATGCAAATAAGTGTTTTTTCCTAATGTATGTGCTTTACAATAACAACCAAAGTGTAAATTAAGTAGAGGGACTATACTGTAAAAACCCAAAAGAAGGACCCCCTACCCGGCCTCTTTGAGATCCTGCAAAATTACCCAATATACACTTTCTTCTCTGTTTGAAGTGTAAAAATTCTATAATGTAAACATAAATAATGCATACAAAAACCGACCTTTTGCAGATATAACGGAAATACTGTACTTTTTGCCCATATTAAGCAGAAATTTGAGAGAAAATGTTCAAATTCCAACTTTTTTTCTCAAATCTAAATTTTTAATCTCAAAATTTTGACTTTTTAATCACAAATGTTTGACTTTAAATGGACAAAAAAATCTTCTCAGCAAATATACATACATAGATACAAACACTATCCTTTATTTATTCACTCAGCTCCAACATTGCACCCTTTTTTTCTACTTTCTTTCGCTGTCGCTGCCCCCACCCTCTGGAACACCCTACCACAACACATCCGAGCCTGTCCAAACCCATCCACATTCAAAACCCTCCTCAAAACTCATCTTTTTAAAAGTGTTTTTAATGTCTAACTGCTTTTATATGTATTCCGTGTTTTTGTTTTGTCTTGTTTTCATTTTTATAGGTTCTTATTTTTGTTATCATTACTGTGTTGTTTTAACTGATGTTTTTAATTCTGTAAAGCATCTTTGAGTATCTAGAAAAGCGCTCTATAAATAAAATTTATTATTATTATTATTATTACTTTTCATTCCTTTATTTCTCCTATTTTTATATATTGAATCTTCTCAACTTTTTTATTTTACATGCTATAAAACTCCTCATTCGATTATTAAAGGTAATGCTAGTGGTGTTATTTCTTGGTTAATTGTTTAGCACCAATACACCAATCAAATTCCTTGTATGTGTAAAAGTTGTTGGCAACTAATCTTGGGTAAAATAAAGGAATGGCAACAGGGAAACTAGCGTTTATTATTGAACAGGCAGGCAGCTCATCAAAGTGTACAATATTCAGACTCAAACAGCTTTTCAGTCATTTTTTATTTGATTGTTGCCCTTTATGTATGACTAAAAATACTGTACCACTGTTCTCTTTGGCAACAAAACAAGAGCCCCAAAAGCTTCTCTTGTGTTTCTGTTTTAGTGAAGAGTCACCTCTGGATCTGACTTCAACATGAAATCACGATTAGTTAATTCTGACTCGTCCTTCTAGTGTGAGAGGAGGGTTAATACTGAAGAGAGGGAGTAGCTCTGCGTTAAATAAAGACACTTCATTGTTAGCTGTAGGTCAGAAACAAGGCGGGGAAAGGAGACCAGCAGCACACTCTCATGCATTACAAAGGCTCATCAAGATTTAAGAACGGAGTAATAAACAGACGCGTACTGTAAACAAAATACAGCTTATCATTGGGCCTGCTTTTTTCATTCAGTATAAATTAATATTTCCTTCCTGGTTAAATGCATTTTATTCATTCACTACTCTGATACTGTCACATCATAAAATCTACTGGATTTTGAGTGATTATAAACTGAAATATCATCCGGTAAAACTCAAAAAAAAAAAAGAGAGATTATAGTGTAGAGACCTGGATTAATTTACCATCTGCTCTGTAATAAATGTGTCAGGCGCACAAAGATTGCACATCGCTGACTATTGTGCCTCAAAAACTCCATCAGGGTATTGATGTGTGAGCGCGGAGTTCAGCGTGTGGCTTCAGATCATGTTTGGGGACGCGCTGTAGAGAATCATGTCCCCGGCCACTCGCATCAGGGTCACCTCCTCCAGCCCGCCCACTCGGTGCTCGTACTCCAGGAGGTGGTTACCGTCCACCGCCACTTTAAACATATCCTCATCCACCAGGATCTTCAGCTGCAGACAGAGACAGAGAGAGACACACAGGAGGGTCAGGATCAGGATCTGAAGAGCTGTTTACTGTAAGGAAGGTCAAACTCGCAAGGAAGTCTGGGATTAAAGCTGAAAAAAACACAGGGGTGTAGCGTTTAATCCAATACAAGTTAGCTGGCTATCACACTGCACTGCAAAAAATGAAACACAAGCACTTGTTTATGTCTTATTTTTGGTAAAAAGTTGTCTTATTAGAATTAATATGAGCCACATTCACCAGAAAAAAAGTCTTATTTCAAGAAAATGAAGATTAAAAAGTTTCTTCCAAGCTCTCTTAGGTGTGCCTACAGTTTTAGAAGCTACCAGATGTCTCTAAAAGCCTGAAAGCTTTAAATCTTTTAGGCTTTATTTGAATCTGACAAGAAAACCTGCTTGATCCACAAGGCTCACAAGTTTACACACCCTGGCAGAATTTCTGATTTCTTGGCTTTTTTTAGAGAATATGAATGATAACACAACAACCTCTCTTTCACTCATGGTTAGTGGTTTGGCGAAGCCATTTATTAACAAACAACTATGTTTACCCTCTTTAAACCATGACAACTAAAACTTCCAAAATGACCCTGATCAAAAGTTTACACACCCCAGTTTTTAATACTGTATATTTCCCCCTTTAACATCAATGACAGCTTCAAGTCTCGTGTGGTAGTTATGGATTAGGGTCCTTTTTTTCTCAGATGGTAAAACTGCCCATTCTTCTTGGTAAAAAGCCTCCAGTTCCTGTAAATTCTTGGGCTGTCTTGCATGAACTGCACGTTTGAGATCTCCCCAGAGTGGCTCAATGATATTGAAGTCAGGAGACTGAGATGGCCACTCCAGAACCTTCACTTTGTTTTGCTGTAGCCAATGGCAGGTCCACTTGGTCTTGTACTTTGGATCATTGTCATGTTGGAACGTCCAAGAATGTCCCATGAGCAGCTTCTGAGCTGATGAGTGCAAATTTTCCTCCAGTATTTTCTGATAACATTCATCAACTTTTACCAAGTTTCCTGTGCCTGTGTGGCTAACACATCCCCAAAACATCAGTGATCCACCTCCATGTTTCACGGTAGAAAACCTTTTATACACACACTAATTACAATCAAATAGATCACAGGTGAGGATGGTTACCTTCAGTAGACATTCAAACATATATGTGTTAACTTTTGTGCATGTTACCAGGCCAAAACCACCAGGGTACGTAAACTTGTGATCAGGTTCATTTTGGAAGGTTCTGTTGTCATGATTTAAAAAAGAGTAAACAGTTGTTTGTTAATAAATGGCTCCACCAAACCGTTAACCACGAGTGAAAGAAAGGTATTGTGTTATCATTCATATTCTCTGAAAATGGTCAAGAAATCATAAATTCTGCCACTTTTGAGCGCAACTGTATGTCAGTCCCTATCATCACATCTGACCCTAATCTAATTCGACTGTAATCCCACATTTGCTGACATAAGTGGGCGTTGAGTTGAGTTACCAAAGTCCAACTCCTGATAAAGATAATGAATGAGGTTTTCCAACACCGCAGGTTCAATTCAGGATCTTTGAGCTGCAAGTGTTGATTTTTTTATAGGCTACAAAACTAATCACCTTTAGTTTTAATAATGGAAAACATGTAAAGAGAAAAATCTTGATATTCTCTGATCTCTCATTCTTGTACATGGCATTTTCTGGTTTCTTCACACCTTTACGACACACCTTCCAATCTTCCTCTTTACGTATTTATAGTTTCTTTTAATAAAATCTACCTCAAAACGGCGTCCGGGAGCAAAAGGGAAGACTCCATCTCTCTCTTCTGGTCCCCAGCGCCCCCCGAGGCAGGAGTTCCTGACGATCGTTTGTTCGTGAAACCGAGGATTTAAGTGAAAGACGACATCTGATCCTTTGATGAAGTCGACTTGGAACCTGCAAAAAGAAGCATCACAGATGACTGAGGGCTGATGACTACACTTTAAATCCTAATATTATGTGTGAAATGGTGATAAAATAAATTCTGATGGTTTATAAACCTGACATTTGATGTGTCATTTTTATTGCATTGTTTGTTTCAGTTTGATCCTGCATTTATAGATGCAGCAACAAACTGTCCACATGCAGTGGTTTTTGAAGTGATTTTGAGCTCATACGGTGCTGCCTGAAGGCCTGAAGACTTTGTCGTTTCACAAATGAATTTGGTTCTTGCCCCTTTTGAACAGAGATTTCTCCAGATAATCGGAATCTTTTGATGACACCATCAACTGCAGAGAAGTCTAGACGATTTCCGAATCCCTTGAAACTGTTTTTTTTTTTCAACATTTCAAAAAGCATCCCAGCTTTTTAGGGAGGTTGGGGTTGTATTAGGTTTTTTAAGAGAACAGCTGATGGATAAAAGCTGTTCCTACCTGTCTGCACCTGGAACGGGCTCCCCAACTATTGTTAGAACAAGTCGTGGCATAATTCCAGCATGAAGGGGGAGATCATATGGCATCATCTGCAACAAAAACATCCATGTTAATAACTCAATATTATGGATTCTTTTTTTAATAAAGTAAAACAAATGCAGAATGAGGAGTTAGAATTAAGCGTGTTTATTTATCAAGCGAAAACAAAGAAAACAGAAACATTGTTTACCCTGTTCAAAAGACTCCCAGGGGCAGAAACTGTTCACATTTTAATACTCTGAGCTAACAGCGAATACCATAAAGAGGGAATATTTGGTTAAACATTATACAAAACTTTTACCCTGCCCACATTCCCAATGAGTCAACATTCCCCACCTTTAGCTCAACATTCCTACACAATTCTCACAGATTAGACCAAAAAAGACCAAAAAGGAAGTGTTTGATATTTTACTTCAACAAAACACCAACTGAACAAACTTATGCAAAGTGACAAAGCATTTAAAAATCATACAAAAGAGACAATGTGATATGAAAACATGATAGTCTGAGACAAAACTTTGATTTATCAGATAATCTCATACATAATTCTGTTTTTTTTGGCATGAAAATTGTGATTAAAATTGTATTGCACTTCATAAAAATAATACATCCCCCAGGCAGGTGGAGCAGAAACCTTAAGTGTGTAAATATTTTAACTCTTTGCGACAAATTTCCAAGCAGCCTAATCAAACCACATGTTGATTCTGGAGGCGACGTCCGACATCTCTGACTGAAAAGTGGAGTTCATTGGTTTCAGTTATATGGTGGATAATATCTGGGCTGAAAGACAAGAATACATTTTTCAGAACTACTTTTGGATATGTGTCAATTCTGCTTTAAGTTTGCAGTCGGCCAGAGCCCAAGATAAAGAGAGAGAGAGAGAAAATCCAAAGGTGGCCCTCGTTGAAATGTCACCATCCTGCTTGTAATCCCAAAACCAGCACAAAGACGCACCATTTCCGAAGCACCACTTCCCATTATAGATACCAACAACATTATAATAACAACAACAACAATAATAACAATTCAGGGAGCTGAAATAACTTGTTTTGGTGAAGTCTTTGGATTTTCAGCAGTCAAAAATAATCCCTCTCATCAGGGACTTGGACACCATGTCAGGACCACAATATTACACATCTCAGGATAGACCTATTTTTTTTTACTGTGCTTGAGTATCAAATAATATCTTTATAACATAGCAGTTAAGATATGCAGATTTCCACCCTGAACCCCCAAAAAACGCCACCTTCAGAGAGAGGCCCGGCTCCACACCAGAGCAGCAACACATCAGTAGAGAAAATCAGCAAGCAAGCAGCTCAATGTTATCTATAAGGGATCTTACTCACCATGCCTCCTGGAGCAGCAGGCCCCCCATATGGATCCATAGGCCCAGGGCCTTGACCAAAGGGGCCAGGAGCAGGAGGTCCCCATGACCCAGAGGGGATTGGAGGAAAACCTCCAGAATGGTATCCAGGGAATGCTCCGGGGCCAGCTGGAGGGGGGAATGCTCCTGGACCGCCTGGTCCGTACATCCCGTTGCCTCCTGGTGTTGGACCTCCTGGGAAAGGCACATTCGGATAAGGCCCAGGTGGAGCTCCAGGGCCGGAGGCAAATGGTCCTCCAGGGTAAGGGACGGGTCCTCCGGGTAGCTGCCCTGGAGCTCCTTCAGATGGGTACTGCCCAGGAAACTGACCCGGGGCTCCAGGACTGGAGGGGAACTGCCCTGGAGCTCCTGGTGCAGGATATTGTCCAGGTATCCCGGGTCCAGGTGGGAACCCACCAGGGGCTGAAGGAGGCCCTGGATATTGGCCCGGTGCTCCAGGACCTGAGGGAAATGGGAACTGCCCTGGTGCCCCTGGTCCAGATGACCCACCAGAGTAGTCAGCAGGAGCAGAGGGCTGGGTGGGGGCTCCTGGTGCTGACCCAGGCCATCCTGGGTTTTGTGGGGGGTTGTGGCCAGAGGCAGACGGGTTGGTGTGGCTTGTTTTCTTTGCCTGGCTTGGGGAATCGTCTGCTAAAGCATCTGCCAGCTACAGATAAAGAGAAAGAGAAAGTGAGCACTCACGACACAGAAAAGTTAGTATGATGTTAATGTGTACAAACTTATAAACTCACCGAGAAATCTGACATGATCTGAAATCAAGAAGGACAGTACAGGAGCATTAGCTTCGTTCAGAAGTTATAACAACTAGCTGGGCTGTAACAAGCTGTCAAACAGAGGAGTGCACAGTAACACACAATAATACAATCATAAGAGTGTACAGTATGTCACACACAGGCTCTGAGTAATAGCACAGTAAATCTTTCCATCCCCGTGTGATGATGAATAAAATCCATCTAAGCTGAGTCTGAACAGCAGAACCACTCTGAAACATTATCATTGAAAACCATACGGACTAAGCTAAAGTGACTCAAGTTGCGTATGAATAAAGAAACAGTTGTTAAACCTTGTAGTTTACTGATGTTACAGTTAGCTGATAACAAAGCTAACAGCTGCTAACTGCAAGTTAACATTCATATGGTTAACAACCCTCTTTAGCGTTTTTAGAAGTAATAGAGACATGTTTCGTGTTACCTCGCCAGTTGATGAAGTCCTATTTGATGAAACGTAAAACAGTGATTATTTATCCAGTCGCTAAGGCAAGTTGGCAAGCTAATTAAGCCTGCCGAGGCAAGGAACTACAAGCTAACGTCAGACCAGCGCTCACAACTACAACGCTGCATTTATGTGATGGCGGAATAATCGGAATAAACAGCTTTCAAGTGTTAAAACTCTCTCTAATTGGAAGTTAAAAAAATACGGGGGTCAATAAACCTTTGTACAAGACTTGCCTGATTGGTAAAGCAAATATGTCATTTATTTGAGGTAAAGCATTTTATCTCAGTAATGTTCAACTCAAGAACTTAACCGTAATTTATTTTACACGTAGAATGGTTTTGTTTTGTTCTAAGATATGAAGTTAAATGTGATGTTTTTAAATTAATAACAATTTATGATAAATTACAGTCTTTTGATAGTGTTGGCATGTTTTGTACTCACGTGAACGCCCTAGAATCCGCAGAACAACTTCTCAGTTTATGAATTCCGTAAATTTAAGTGATACTTGAATGCACCGACATACGCACCTCTGCGATGACGTTTTCTGAAGAGTGGGCGCGTTCCGGAAAAAAATCACACACCCAAATAATCTAAACTAGTTATATAAACACTTTTTTTCTTTTCTAGAAAAATACGATAAATATTCATTGTTTTTTTAAATTAATAAAGTTCAATAAAACTTGAAAGAACTGTCCTGTACTCCACAGGAAAATTAACATCTTAAACAGACTGTTGGTGAGTTTTCCTGTAAGTAATTTATTCATAATGTATGAAGGATTTCTCGACTGACTGAGCAGATAAGTAAGTGTTGCAAAACAAAGATTAGAAAAACGAGGAAATAATCACACAATATATGAAATAAAAAATGAACGACTTGCAAGGAACGAGAAGTTCAGTGGTAGTAAACAAATAATATTACATTGATAAACCTTGCTTTGATAAATATTGGTTGTACTCTAAGGTGAACATACTTATGGAATTGAAATTTGTAACAGCTCCGCGAGTGATTCTGCATTGTTGTATTTTTCATTAACAAACAAATACTACATCAATGTATATTTACTTTTTTGTTTTCAATATTATCCCAATTCCGAGTTGTTGTTTAAATTTAGAATAAAGTATAATTATATACTGAAAAGTTTTCTCCAACATAGTGTTTGGCGAATTGATCTAAAATATAAATATATCAATACCAACGTTGGTAT
This sequence comes from Thalassoma bifasciatum, assembly GCA_008086565.1. Lineage (NCBI taxonomy): Eukaryota > Metazoa > Chordata > Actinopteri > Labriformes > Labridae > Thalassoma > Thalassoma bifasciatum. The sequence goes on along the minus strand of RPOG01000425.1, from coordinate 248,516 downwards.
CAGTATTGATTAATGTAGTCAGTTAATTCCTGTTTCCCTAAATATTATGTCTCTTTAATGCTTAATGTACCAGTATGTGCAAGCTGTTTGATCAAAATGATACATTTAGTGCTAGGATATAATAATTGTTGATATCAGTGTATGTTCAAATGTATTTTTTTTTAATAACAAAGCAGAATAAATCAAAACATTATTTTCTGGTTGAAAACGAGTTCTTAACTTTCATTCATGAACAAAAACATCAGTTTTAGTGGATGTGTATTATTTTTGATTAATTTTAACAAGTTGCTTCGTTATGTAAAATGTGTCAATAGCAGTATTAATATAGGCCCGAAGCCTCCCTCCATTTTTGAATGGTTTTTCTTCCTGACAAAAAAATGCCTCACCCTGTTGAGAATAGAGATGCAGAAGTTGGGATCCTGGTAATTAATAAATTAATAGTAGTTCTAAACAAAAACACATATTTCCAGACTTTCATCTTTTGTGGACGTTAATTTTGTGTTTTTGTTTTTTTGTATCCATTAAAATATAACTTCACCAGTTTAGCAGCATTAAAAGTAATTCAGAGGGGTAAAATAACTCAGCAAGAAACTTATGCAACATTTCAAACCTTGTTTTAAGAAGTAATGAATTATCTTTTGAAGAAGCTGCAAACAATAGTGGGCAGAGATTTTATGGAAAGGAGGGGGCAGCCTGTTTGGGATTGGCCAAACCAGTCACAAGATGATGTGAAGAAAAAAAAAAAACATTGAAAGCGTCTGAACACTGAGCAGCAGCTGCACCTACAGGGAGAGTCTGTCAACTCTGAACAATAATGGTGAGTCTGTTTGTGTCACTGTCCGAAAGCGGCCGCTGTTTACGATCCTGATCTTTTATCGTGGCCTCTTATCGTCATGGTGAGATAAGTGGAGCAGAAAGGAAAAAGCGAGGATGCAGATTTGTTGGCGTTAGCCGTTAGCTTAGCTTCAGTTCCGCCCTCTGTTCGTCGTTTTTTTCCGTCAAGTTGAGTAAAAATTTGGGAGTTCCGGTCCCAAATTTCAAAATAAAACCAATGCGGGCAGGTTTATTGCAATGGTAGTTCACATTGATGGAACTTGTTTTGGTGTCTTCGGTAGAAAATAAGTGGACATGATGAGGCAAAAATACATGAAGTGAAATACAGGTTGAAAAACTTTGCAGAATTGTGTAGGAATGAGTGAGGTGAGTACTATAGCAAGTCCAGAAATAGACATCACAAGAAATTTGTACATTTTTCAGAGTAACTCATGGCTTTCTTAAGATTCACAGTAATGTATTGCATTATTTGGATATAACAATGTATTCCTACTGAAGTAAGCTGGTTTCTGAAAATGTGAGTTGTCTCTGGGTAACATTAACAGCATATCATTTTCTTTACTGTTGGCCAATTTCCGAAAATTTATATTGTGTTAAAGAGGACATGATAAGGCTAATATTTAGTGAGCAAAGAATATGTTAGATTGTAAAGTCATCAATGGTGCAGCTCTTACTGACAGTAAAATTGATTATGTTTAAGTATTTGAAAATATAAGCCTTTTTTTGCCCACAGTGAAATAAGAAGCACTGCTCTGTTTGGTGTTGCAAAAAGTATAAAACAACAGTAATATACAACAGTACAAAATAAAATTACTTAAAAATAATGAACACTTAACAATCTATTAAATGTACGTTATTGAAGTAGAAAAAAATTGATGGTAATGTGCTGTTGTAATGGTCATAAAGGATTTAAATGATCAGAAATCCATAATATGAAAACATAATCAGATATCTTTCAATTTTCTTACAAGGTATTCTTTTATCAGGATATTAAAGTATAATTTTCCAAATGTTTATAATACTTTCCTAGACTAATTTGAATGTGCATAGCTAGTAATACGCCTAGCTAATTCGACTGGTGGGTATATGGCCTATTTCGTGTATTTTATCACAACACACTTGCGTTCATTGTAACTTTCTTAATGTACTAATTCAACCACTCTTTTTGTTCGGGTTACTGTATGCTTTTATTTTGAAGGCTCTTTAGCGGGCTTCCTGTTGGCTGAGTTTACATGTCACAACATGTCTGTTTGAGGATCCGTCTTGACACTAGCCCGCTTGTATTTCATGATAAAAATCCTTTCCCCGGGGTTTTTTACCAGCGTGTCATGACAGCTCAACTCTTCTCAGTTTGAAGAAACATTCAGTCAAAGTTCTCGCTTCACTTCCGTCACATTAGCTCCATCAGTTAAAGTTTCCTGACCCTGATTTCCTGGATGGATTAGCAGTCAAAGTAGCTCCTTAGCTGTCAGAGGTGGAATTTAAACCAGAAGTAAACCTGTGGCCAGCTCCGGGTTTTATTGTCCTCTTCAGTTCCCTCTGCATCCTGTTCTCTCTCTGTCTGTTTTCACTCCCTTATTCCCCTCCATAGACTCTCAGCCAGCCTCTTCCTAATCTGTGAAGATCTCTCCCAGAGCTCAGTGAAATCCTGACTCCCACCAGCCATCTGTTCAGGAAGGTGTAATTATAGAATTCAGAAAGTCTCTGCAGAGACTCTTAAAGAGTTTATGTCTTTGTGGTGCAGTTATGTAACGCTGTGTGGGGACGTGACACAGGTTCACACACTCAAAAAAAAAAAGGGAAAAATATCCTTTACAAATGGCTGCTGTGTTTCTGTCTGAGTAAAGCCTGTGGTCAGAGTAGACTCCTGCAGAAATTGTCAACCTTTTAACAGGGTTCCTGCACATCCTTAAAAAGTCTTCAATTCATGTATCCAAAACCAAGGCCTTAGAAAGTCTTCAATTCATTAAAATGTTATATTCTGGTCTTAAATAAATTACTAAAAGGTCTTAAATCTGTCAGGGCAGGATTTGTTAATGTTTTATTGGTGTTCTGTTTTTTTATGGGACTTTCTCTGATATAATTTATCTGCATCCTCGTGAGGCAGTCTATGGCTGTGTCTGAAACAATCAGCAACCTCTGGTCTGAAAAAATGAGACAGCGGAAGTGCTAAAAAGCTGCTGTTCCCTGAGTGACCGCTTGAGGCTGGCTCCGGAAGTCCCGGAAGTCACGTACACACCAAGCCAAAAAAAGCTGTTTTCAGAGCCGAAATTAGCGTATTTAAAGCCTGGTACAAATCCTGTCTCCTGTCTGGATCGCTAATTTTGCCAACGGCTCACACTGTGAGGGGGGGTGAATTTTTTTCTATCTCTGCCGTTTCGAAGAAATTAAGATCACGAGCTTGCCCAATCAGAGCCACCGCTCAAATCACGTGACTGACTGTGACTGTCCAAGTATTAACCAAATGGGAGTGCCGCTTCTACATTAGTGCCAGAAGATGAATCATTGTCCTCTTTGCTTCTTATGTGGAAATACTAAGACTCAATTACCTTTGTGCAGAAATTCAATGTGCAGGAACATAGATCTCTGGTCAATGTGTTAAAGGGACTGTGAGGACTTTCTAAGGGATCTTGAAAAAGTCTCATATATGCCTGATCATAATCCCCCACTTCAATCGAGATAATCAGCCCTAAAGTAGGTTATTTCTACATGCTAATTCCTAGCTCCTCGATTAGGACTGGATGGGTCAGACTGGACCGTATTGATTATTGGCATATCGAAGTGTCTGGGACTACGCCACGCTGGCTGACGAAGTTTAGCAGGGAAAAGAGAGATCTGTGTTTTTTTTTCTCTGTTAAAAATGATTTATGTGATTTATTTAGTAGTAATAGTAGGAACAGGGGCTGGACTTTCAGACAGAAAAGGAACAGGGGAGCAGAATAAAGCTAAACAGGAGAGTGATTGAGCACAGGCTAAAGGCTAAAATATACGTCAGTTGTCACATTTTGAATAACAGCACAATGTAACTTGATGATTACACTACCCGTTGTATGTAGTAAAAAGTTACCTTGAACAAAGAAAAGTACTGTTAAGAAGAACATCTGATCTCTATTTATCTTTAAAAACAAATACGTGCCACGGCAGTTAGTGCAAGTCCTTTGGCTGAAGGAGTGAATTCAATTTCAGTTTCAAGCGGCACAAATTTTATATAGATATAAAATGCCCCTGTTGTATCCAATTTTACAAATTTCAGAGCCCAAATTTAAGCTGTATGCTTTAACTCCCTTTGCATCACTGTCATGCACCATATTATATTGTCATCAGATCTTTAAAGGTCGTAAAGCTCCATATTATTCAAAAACATAATTTAGGTATTTAGCTCCTGTTGAAAACGACAGTAACCAAAATCCAGGGATCAAAGTGTGGTTCTTTCACTCTGAACAAACACACTGAGATAAAATTTACATATTGAATTCAGAGGAAATAAATTTGAAATTTGTCCTGATCTCATGGATCTGTTTGTGTCTCTTTGTGTGTTTTTCTCAGTGTGAACCACTGTGTGAGGTGGATGAAGGGCTCGTTAAGAGGCTGAAAGCTTTTCGTTTCCGGAAGGAAACCAATAATGCTGCCATCATCAGTGAGTACACATGCTTAATAGACTTGTTTTTATATATACAGGAAACACCTTGATAACAAATGTAACCTAGTGTCTTCTCCTGTAGGATGTGTTTTTATGAATAATTTGGGTAAACAGAGGGAGGGAAGATGATATAAGGAGTCCCAGGAGAAGACGGAGTGTGATGGAAAAATAGAAAATGAATCCATCATTACGGCAGGGTTTGTTGCTCTCAGCAGATTTGGGTCACCTCTTGAAAATGACCTTCCTCAGTTAGACATTAATACACCATTAATGCTCCTACAGCGCTCTGCATAATGCTGTGTGGAAAGAAGAGTGTTTTTGACGGTGTCTCTTTAAAACATCAGGAACAAACTGATGGAATTGGATTTATTGAGGAGTCAGTGAATGCTTTGTTTATTTCCTTCTCCTGTCAAGTTTTTAAGATTTGAATCCAAAGATATTTGGATTTGGATAATATTTCCCTCTTTTCCCCTTCAGTGAAGATTGATAAAGAGAAACGGGTCGTTCTTGATGAAGAACATGAGGTTAGTATTTTTTCACTTCTCATTATTACACAATTTTTATTATTGAGTATGAAAAATGTTACACTGTCATGTTAAAAAATTCTCATCAAACTGAAATCACTATGTTTAAACTCCAAATCATTCTGACAAACTTTTGTTGGCCTCTTTGTGTTGACACTTATTGAAGTCTCCAATAACTGACACTGACCCATTGATCACTTTTCCGTTTCTCTTTTTGAAGGATATTTCTCCAGACGACCTAAAAGAAGAACTCCCTGAAAGACAGCCAAGATATCCTTTCTTTTCATCTCTGAGCTGAGTGTCTGCATTTTTATGCTCTAGTCATGATTTAGATTTTATTCTCACAGACTTATAAAGCCGAGTCGTGTTTATGCTTTTTGTTGTCCCTGCTGTGAAAACTGTGAAGTGTCCTTAGCACCAGGCACATTTGTCATCTACAGTTATAGATACCAACATGATGACGGACGTGTTTCCTACCCACTCTGCTTCATCTTCTCAAGTCCGGCAGGTAAGAATGAATCAGGAATTTACTTGAATGAATATCACAACAGATTTGAATCACATTTTGAGAATGGATGGACCTTTATTATTTGTACAGGATGTAAAATGGAGCAGCAGATGATGTACGCAGGAAGTCAACAAGGACTGGTTAAGGCTGCTGATGTGACAAAGGTTAGTGCACCATCTGTGAGCTGACTCTGACACTAGACACAGATCTCGCTCTACCAGCCAAGCTCATCATTTTAATGGTTGTGCTCAGTTTACGTACCCTGGCAGAATTTATGATATCTTGCCCATTTTTCAGGGATTATGAATGACAACACAAAAACTTTTCTCTCACTCATGATTAGTGGTTGGGCGAAGCCATTTACGTGCAAACAACCGTGTTTACTCTTTTTTAAAATGTATTGACAACAGAAACTGCCAAAATGGCCCCGATCAAAAGTTTACATACTCTGGTGATTTTGTCCTGATAAATGCACTAAAGTTAACACAAATGTGTTTGAATTTCTACTACAGGTAACCATCCTCACCTGTAATCTATTTGCTTGTCATCATTTGTGTGTTTATAAAAGTTCAGTGAGTTTCTGAGCTCCTGACAGATCCTTGCATCTTTCATCCAGTGCTGCACTGATATTTTTGGATTTTGAGTCATGGGGAAAAGCAAAAGAATTGTAAAAGGATCTGCAGGAAAACTTTATTTAACTGTATGAAACAGTAAAAGGGAAATGAAAATATATACAAGGAATTAAGGACGCCAATAAGTAGTGTTCAGACTTTAACTATGAGATGGAAAATGAGGGATTCTGTTAAAACTAAACCATGGTCAGATAGACCAACATAAATATCAGCTACAACTGTCGGAAAATTATCCGGGATGCAAGGAGAAACACACAAATAAATGCAGCTGAAATACAGGACTCTTTAAAAGAATGCGGTCTGGCTGTTTCCAGATGCACAATAAGGAGGCACTTGAGGAAAAATGGGCTGCATGGTCAAGTTCCTACAAGAAAGACATTTCTACACGAATGCCACAAAGTTTCTCGCTCACAGTTTGCCAAACAGCACAGAGACAAGCCTCAAAAATCTTCTGTAACAAAGTAACTTTTTGGCCACAATCATAAAAGTTACATTTGGAGAGGAGTCTTTACCCAACCACTAACCATGAGTGAAAGAAAAGTTTTTGTTATCATTCATACTCTCTGAAAAATGCAAAAAAAATCATAAATTCCGCCAGGGTATGTTAACTTATGAGCACAACTGTATATTGTTTTCTAGCCTATAAAAATGGACAAAAGCTCAAAACTGAGGATGTAGCGTTTATAATAAATGTATATAATTTTTCTCACGCAGGTGTTTGATCTCAGGAACACAGAGGATTTGTCGGAGGAATGGCTCAGAGAGAGACTAGGATTCTTCGGTTAAATCCCTATCCTGTTGTGAGTCTGGGAATATGAGGAGGATCCAGATTGCACAAAACTGGTGTCGTCTCTTAACGGGAACACGCCACAGTTAATGTTTCTCTCCTCTTTGTAGCAGACCTGATTTAAATAGCGTTGACAAATACTCAGTTTTAGGCCTTTTTTTTCTCAGATTCAAGTCCACTTCAGTAAGACAGAAGTTTGTAGACTTTTCTCTTTACCAATCAAACCTCACCGATCCGTCAGCCTAAAACTGGAGAAACTATTTGATGCAGGTCTGTGTTTGACTCCTGAACAATCTCTCCATGTGCCAGTAACGTGTCTGTGTTGAATTAACTCTCCCATAGCTCTGAAACCTGGATTGAAATGAACAAAACCCATTGTTATTCAGGAGACGTTAAAGGTATCAACACTTTCTGCTTCCTTCTTTTTGTAACTTCTTTTTATGTTTAACTATTTGTGGAAGTTTAACGTTTAGATTTATTTTTCTGATGTTAATAGGTTAACATGAGCTTACACTTTATCACACTAATTTCTTTTTGTTATGTAAAACCAACTCCAGCGACCAAAATCTCACACAAGTCTATAAAAGATTGATAACACTAAGACTAATACAAGCAACGCTGCATTCAGGTACTAATGGAATGCTCGGAAATCCCAAGTTTGCTAGATTTTTTATTGAAATCTGTGTGTTTGAAAGCCCAAATGTACATTTTTTGTTGCATGAATTGATAAAAGTTTGCTATAATCTTGCCTTTCAAAGTCAATTTTGTTAACAGGGAAACGAAACACCTCTACACTCGCGGAAACCGGCCGTTACGATCTTTGAAAAAGACGTCTAAATTTCTAATTCAGCCCAATAAATAGGGAACTAAAGTGTTTCCCAACTTTCCCAGGGAGTCTTATTTATATTCCCCCTTGCAGAAACCAAACACTCTGATCATTCTGACCGCACCTGAATGCAGCGTTATTAAAGATACAGTCATTTGCCTGTGAACATGAACAAGTTGGAACAAAGAGGTGCTTATCACGGCGTAGATCACATGTCTGTGTTTGGAGAGAAAACAGGCTTGTGGGTAAATCTGTGCTCGAAATATTTCCCCAGATGATATCACACTCCTGAAAAACAAATCCCATCGTAACATTCCAGTTTATCACCGGGAATAAGCCTCCATGACAGTTTTGTAAACACTGCACACAGAGCTGCGTTACATGCGCTCTCTTTTAGACTACCGAGCTGCTCTCTATCAACGTGTCTTTCTTTAGGGAGATTGTTAGCTGACTTTGTGCTTCGTAGCCAGTGCTGTTTTTAAGTGTTGATGAATGTTGTGCTTCATTCTGACGTAAAGCCACTCGGAGGTTGCTCAGGGTTGGTTGCAGCCTTGGGAGTGACAGCTGTGATTTCTGAAAATGCCAGTAGTGCTTCATGTTTAGACTTAGTAGATAAAGCGACACCATGAGGGGGCTTCATAATTCCACACAGAGCAGGGTTTGACTAAAATAAAAAGCTTTTTAAAGGTCGATGTTTAATCATTGAACCAGGGGCGGCAAATGGACACTGACTTTAACAGTGGGGGCAAATTTGTGCGTGTGAAAAAAGTTGTAATCTTATTAGAACATTGTACCCTTTTGATTATTAATTCAGAAACTACAACAGGAAAACATCATAGATAAGCGTTTATATTGCTTTTTTCCCTTAAAAATTAAATCTTAATTGGCATAGGATTTTGATCCCAACATTACAACTTCAACTCTCATCTTGTAACATGACACCATTCAGACTTTATTCTCATTACATTATGACCAATTTCTAATTTTGATCTTTTAACATTATGACTTGATTTCAACAACAATCTGGTCAAATCATAGCTTTATTTTGTCTTGATTATCATAAACGTGTGACGTATTTTCAAATTAAATCTCATAAAATTAATGAATTTTGTCCTAAATCTTACGTCATCTCATCTCTCAAACATTAAAACTTATTTTCAGTTTTAATATTGCATTATAACTATTTAATCTAAACTATCTCACAGTATCATTACTTTGACCAAATTTTCAGATCATTACAAATTATTTTCAGCCATAAATTGTAAATTGCAATTTAATTTCAACTTTTATCTTATAATTTCATGACTACATTTTGACTTCGTTCTCAAAATATCATGACTTCTTTTCAACCTTAATTTGTAAATTACGATTCAATTTCGACCTTTATCTCGTAATGTTACAACCTTATTTTGACTTAATTCTCAAAACATTACGGCTTAACCTCAAATTAAATCTCATAAAAGTACAATTTAATGTTGACTTTTGTCTTGTATCATCATGACTTTGCCCTGACTTCATGCTCATAATATTACAACTTATTTTCTTTTAAGATCTTGCAAGGCTATAACTTTTCTTGTTACATTTCGACTTCATTTTTGCTCAATTCTTGGAACATTAAAATCTTTCAAGGCCCCTGTCTTATAACACTTCAGGCTTGTTTAAAGTTGTAATTCAGTACTACGGACTAGTTTTTTGTGATTTGCAGACATATGAATCTCATTACAAGCTTCTGAATCTCAATGAAAGCTTGAAATCAGCTTTATATATCCATCTTACCTTGTTTGAAAAAAATTTACAAAATAAACGCCACAGTTTTGCTCATAAGCGCCGTCTCTGACTTCGAGTAGGGAGAATATTGATTGAGTCAGGAAATCACCACCTCATGTACAATGTCAAACTGCTGAGTCTACCATACTAATGCCTTTTCTTAAATTTTATAGTTTTGTTGTATTGTCACTTGTTACAGACGAACTATGCGGCCAAGAGAAAAAAAAATTGACAAAAGAATATTTTTACTAGGAACAGTAGGAGACAATAAGACAACTTATTGTGAGGGATTGAAAAGCTACAATAAGACTGTAATTTTTTCATGAGATTCTTGAAAACCACGAAAAAACTTCTCTTTTTTGTAATTCTGCTTGAATTGTTGAACCTTTTCTTTATGAAAAATGTGCGCACAATCACACTATTTCATGTAAATCATTTATTGATTTCAGACATGAATCATTTACCTATCAGGGTTTAATCCAACAGGAAGAACAGATGAGACATGGAAGTTAATTATTACACTGCCCGCTTAAAAATGTGCTGCTGTAGCACAAATACACAACTTCAACATGGATTTTTCTCATGTTTAATGGTTTCTGCTGTTGTGTAAAGTGAAGTTTGTGCTGTCTTGTATGGGTTAAAGAAAGTTTCAGGAACCCTTAACCTGTAAAACCTTTTGAAATGTGGTTAATTTTGTTTAAAACAACAACAACAAAAGTCAGAGAGACAGACTAACTTTAGCAGTCTCTGTATTTTATTCAGTGTGGTTTATGTGTGAATATGTTCAACAGAGTTTGAGAGCCACATTGAAGAAAACACTACAACCAGTTTTGTAAAAAATCAGTCACTAACTCTTGAAATTTTTGCAATCTATTTTGTTTACATTATTACTTCATCGTTGCAAATGTGCAACTCTGTTCTCTTCGACCTAACTTTTGTTATGTCGACTTAATTCTCAAATTCTCCCTGTATTTCTTTAATATGGCTCTAATATTATTTCTTACAAAAACATAAAAGCTGTTCTTTAAATTCTTCAAACCTCTCAAATGTGGAAAGCTACTGTAAAAGAATTGCATGCTTAAATGTGTGTTTTTCTTCATTTTCTAAATTACATGTTTGAGAACCGGCTGATCCTTTGCATGTGCTCTTTCCAGGTTATTTAAATTATTAAACCTCATACAAAATATTGCACACAAAGTCCTGGAAATCTGGTCACAGCTGTATTTCTACTCTTTTCAAAGTATTTACACACTGTCAGTACTTTGATAATCAACAGACAGACTCTACTTGTTTCCTCTGGACCATTCATCTGGTTTTGTCCTGTGAATCTGATCGCTTCCCTCCTGTTTGGTCAGCCTGTTGTATAATAAGCCTCTTCAGTCTTTTTTAGTTGTTCTCCCTGGTGAAATAACTCCTATCTATCTTCATTCCTTTTTACTGAAAAACAACCTGAGATGTGTATCATAACCAGCTGCCTCATAGCATATGTGAAACTTGAGATATTTGTACTTTCCCATACTTTATAAAGTGTCTATTGTCCTATTGTCCAAATAAAATAACTGATGTTGAAGCATTTGACTTCTAGAGGTTTCTGTTTTTTAACTGACATGTACAAATAATTCATTTCTTATCACTTTTAGCCCAGCAATTACCAAATGCTCCAACACTTTACAAGGGAAAAAGCATTCATCAAAAATCAGTCATTCAATTTAACAGTTGATACATTGCATTGGATAAGATGGAAAACACTCTTTCTCAATTTTATGTTTTCTCTAAACATAATTAAACCACAAGTTGTCACATTAATATTTACCAGAATACAGGGAATGAAACATTAGAATTTCAAAACCTCCTCTGCATATATTAGTTAACCCCAGGTGGTGGATATTGGGTCTTTTGATCGCAAAATTATGTCTATTTCATAAAATCCCCCAAACTGTCAGAATTTTCTCAGCTTGTTCTATGGACCATTGATATTTAATTAAAGCCCTACACTGGGCTACTGGCATTATTCTGATGCACTAACCTGTTAAGACATTGACCACACATAAAACATGCTATGATTGTTTGTTGTGTTGAGAATTTTTGTTGGCCAATACCAAGTCAAACTTTCGAGGAAAAAAAGGTCAAATTTTTAAATAAAAAGTCAGAATTCTGAGATCATAATCAAAACATTTAATTCAACAGGTTCGTTTTTAAGATAACGATAAATCAAAGTTATGACATTTTATTGCTCAATTTGGACATTTTTTCCTCATCAATTTGACCCTTGTTTCAGAATTTGTATTTAAATTGGCAAAAAAAAAAAGAAAAAGAGCTCAACAAAGCCAGTTTTTCATTTTTATACTTCCAACCAGAATTAGGACTCTCAACATTATTTATTTTGACACAATAGAAAATTGCCAACTCCTAAATTCGATGGTTCATGTGGTGGAAATTCATATTGGCCCGTGTCAGGATATTTTTATTCTTCTAAGGGCCTGAAAAATGTTTTCTATTTTTTCCCCCAAATATATATGCATATTTTTAAAAAGCTATTGACAAACATTTGAGGGTGAAAAAGCTTATAAACTATAAATTATTCAGTGTTAAAATGGATGGCAGAGAGTTAAAATGTTTCGCGACGCATTAAAAAAGGACTATTCATGAAATTACAAAAAAAGTTTTGAAAAAGGCATATTTGCATTATGTTCACACTGTTTTATGTTGAATGCTCAGTTACAAATATTTGAAAAAAAAAGAAAACTTTTTTCATGCCTTAAGTCAAACATAAACACTCAAGGGAAGAATCCTGACACTGACTTTCATAATTCATGCATCAGAGGTTAAACAAAAGAAAAACGGTAGTGCTCTAAAAGAGTCGATTCTTTGAGCTGATTCGTTCGCAAACGGCCCATCACTATTAACTGACTCCAGAAGATGGCAGTAATGCAACAATATGGATGCCACACGGATGAACACCTACTGAAGAAGAAGAAGACACGCTCAAAATCTCAAATCAGTTGCGGACGAAGCTGCCTGCATCATCCGCTGACTGAGCCAGGAACCGAGCAGCAGAACCGGAGAAAAAATGGCGTTCACATTCGCGGCCTTTTGTTACATGCTGGCTCTGTTGCTCACAGCGGCTCTTATCTTCTTCGCTATCTGGCATGTAAGTAAACGCTCAGACGACGCGAAGCACGACCGTTTTTCTGACTCACCAATTTGAGTGGGTGAAAGATTGAGAACAGGGCTAATGCTAGGCCAGCTATGAGGCTACACAGTCGGGACGTTTTCTTCTTTTTTTAAATGTAGCTCACCGTTTTTCTGAGCGACGTCCTAACAAAACATATTCAAATTAACTCCAGAGAAACTGCCGCACGCGCAGAGTTCAGTGTACGTAACACAGAACGTAACCGTTACAGAATGAATGACACACGCCCAACCGTTACAAGCTAACGTTAGCTGTCGATTAAAGCACACATACAAACAGAGCATCATCGTATCGTTGTGTTTCCTTCTAATTTATAAACAAAACTCTGATTATATGAACGTGTGTTAACCTGTCAGGCCCGCCTCTCGTAATAACTGTCAAGTTTTCAGGTAATTAGCATGTTCTGCTAACGTTAGCGTCCATTAACGCACTGTGTTATAGTGATGTGTCGTTCGTGAACGATCAGGCTCCCAGGGCTGACTCCTATTCGGGGGCAGACCAGTCAGGATGTGTGGTAGTGTTTGTGTGCCCACATTGACAGGACGTAACCAAGGGAACAAAAACTGTGTATTGTATCAATATATATTACCTTACAGACAATCTCCAGATAATAAGATCAACACATGGAGATGATTTATTTGCAATGTCACTCTATTTTGTTGTGCTGTCTTCTAAGTGTGCCTATGTGTAATCATGGTAAATATTACAAAATGTATGAATATGCTAGAGTTAATCAGAAATTGGAACTATTCATGTTGATGGGGTGAGTCTCATGCATGTTCAGAATGGAAACAGTCAAAATAAATAAATGTATGATATTTTTGTTACGTAATACATTTATTTATTTTGGCATATGGTTATTTTAATTAATATTATTCTGAGGAGCCACTTTAACAGCTGAAAGAGCCGTCTCTTTTTGGTGAGCCATCACAAAGAACCAACTCACTTAAAAGAGCTGGAATTCTCATCTCATTGTTCCTGCTGTTACCAGTTCCCTCTGATAACAGATGTCACACTTTTTCTTTCATAATAATGCAAATTTCTTTTCCTTTTTTTTTCCAAACTGTCAGCAGAGAATGTGCTGACAGTGAATGATGGATCACCACATATATGAAAAAATTGGCTGCAAATTTCACAGAAAACTTGATACACAGAGAAAGTTTTCTTTTTGAGTATTACACAAATGATACATAAATTGCAGCAGTGGCACATAAAAAGTTATACTGCTCAGGAAAGAATAACAGAACATTAAAATACTGAAAATGTGCATTTATCATGAGTGATTGTCTGTACTTATTAACACTGCGATGGTCTTTTCTCTCCAGATAATTGCATTTGATGAGCTGAAGACAGATTACAAGAATCCTATAGATCAGTGTAACACTTTAAATCCGGTAAGTGACACCACACTTCCTAATGCTCCCTCCTTGCCTCTTTGACTGCATGCGAAAAGCTCTGTCTAAAGATTTTTTCATTTAATTTAGGATAACTTTATCCGCCTACCTGTCTTTTTCAATCATTTCTCTGCACTGTTTTGCTAAATAACCTGCCTGTTATGAATTTAGTGATCTTGTCAGCTGTCAAACTCTCTAATGCCTTTTTGTTTTTCCTAATCTGCTTTTTTTTGTACACTTTTTTTTAACGGCAAAAAGACAGTTGAAAAGGTCAAAAAGATAAAAAGAGTCAAAATTGCATTGAAGGTTTGTACCAATCTTTAAAATGCCCGCTCAGTTCAACTCAAGTCTGCAGTCTTGTCATTTTGCACGGAGAAGTGTTTGCAAACGTCTTTTCAGTTAACTAATCTCAGACTTAAGGCGAGAGCTCAGCCTGGGATTAGACACCATGCCACCTGTGCTTCAGGTTTATAACTGTCTTGTAGAAAATTCCTGTTTTTTGCGAGCATTTTTGACTGTTGTGAAACATTTTTATTTGTTCTATGCTTCAAAAGCTTTAAGTGCGGCTTTAAGGGAATGAGCAGCAAGTGATTTATTGACTGCATGTTGAGGAAGGAGCCTCTGTCTGTCTGCGGTATCGGACTATATTCTGTCCTGAAATATATTTGTGTTATTGAATGTAGATTGAGTGTAGCTGTTAACTGAAAAGACTTGCAAATGCTCAAAACATGCATGAGTTTTATTACAACCTACCCTTTGTTTGCAAATAGTTGTATAGTTACTGCAACATTTTTACATATTCAGGAAGCTTGTCCTGAGTTTAAGAACAATGACACAGAACTAGGCTGATATTGGTCGTCCCGACACAACCTCAACTATTTTCTCGATATATTTTGTTCTTGGAATAACTCTCAGGTTCTGAAGGTTCTGGGGTTGCTCCAGCAAGTTACTTCAGTAAACAGCTACAAGCAGACAATAGGTTTGACTCACTTATTAGGTCACAAAATGTCAGATTTCATCCACAGGGTTCCTACACATCCTTAAAAAGTCTTAATAAGTCTTAAATTCATGAATTTAAAATTAAGGCCTTAAAAAGTCTGAAATTCATTGAAATGTTATATTCTGTTCTTAAATTTGTCAGGGCAGGATTTGTTAATGTTTCTTTTTTTGTTATTGTTGATTTTTTTGCAGGACTTTTTGAGAAGGAGACCTAAAAGCTGCTGATATATATAAATTTTTATCTGCATCCTGGGTCACCCTTTTACATACAGCTATTAATCAGAGAGAATCACTTTATATTCAATAAACAGACAAAAAAGTGAACTTGAATGACTCCAAGCGAAACACACATGCTTTGATTTGATTGTGAGTTAGCAGGACACCCCAACCATCGGCTATATTTATGTGTTTTTGGTCTTAAATTTCATTCAAAGTGGTGTTAAAAAGGTCTTAATAAGTCTTAAATTTGACTTGCTGAAACCTGCGGGTACCCTGCATCCAGCTACCAGATTTCATTTAACATCGTATGAATCAAGACACTGAAATTTATCTGAAATAAGTATTCATATACATTTTCTGTCAAGTGCACAAATAAACCCAAAGTATTTATTGCAACATGTCTCAAAACCTCAAAAATTCCTATGGCAGTTGAATTTGAATGAATCTATTTATTACATTGTGAGAACATACAGAGTTTAAGTAAATACATCAGAGCACACAAGAAAAGATTGAAATAATGAAATGACTTGGAAAAGAGGGAAAAAAAGGTGCAAAAAATTAGTTTCTTTAGCAGATCTAGATTTTACAGAGCCCCCTAAGGGTTAAGGTGACCGTTTTTATTAAGACTCGAGTTCCCACATTACTTTTGCGCTCCTTCACAATACTCTTGCCCTCCCTCCTAATAGCTTGTATGTTGCCTTGCATTAGGTTGTTCTTTGAGGGGACACAAAATGATTGTGAAAGAATATAATAGTTGTCTCCCCGAAAAAAACCCCACTTAGACCTCGAGGTTGCTCTGTAAGATCCTGATCCTAACATGAAAAAGCACCCTGACATATTTTTGTTATATTACCCCCTTAATGGAGAACAATTTCCTCAATCAGAAGTTGAGCACACTTAAACTGATTATTAAAGGAAATCTGAAAAAAAAACATAGTGAGCAGATAGGATTCCTATGTAACTTTCACCAGTAATAACAGGGTTCCTGCACATCCTTAAAAAAGTCTTAAATTCATGTATTTAAAACTAAGGCCTTTAAAAAATAGTCTTAAATTCATTGAGGTTATACATTCTGGTCTAAAATAAAATACTCAAAGGTCTTAAATTTGTCAGGGCAGGATTTGTTCATGTTTTCTTTATTTTATTTCTTTGCGGGACTTTTTGAGAAGGAGATGTAGTGTGAAAACTGTCTTATAAGCTGCTGATTTAATGCATCTGCATCCTCATTAGGCAGTCTATGACTCTAGATCACTGTTTGCACTTTTACATACAAATATTAACGAAAGAGCAGCTTTATGTTCAATAAACGGTCAAAAAGTAAACTTGAATGAGTCTCATAAAGTGACATGCTATGATTTGGTTGTAATGCAGCAGGACCCCTAAACCATCAACCATATTTATGTGTTTTTGGTCTAAAATTTCATTCACAGTGGCATTAAAAAGGTCTTAAAAAGTCTTAAATCTGACTTGCCAAAACCTGCAGGTACCCCTGAATAAATATGTCAGCTTCTGTTTGAAACTGTCCACTGAAGCAGTTCCAAAACTTTGTAAAGCCTTAAACCCCACTTTTACACTTTTAAATGAAATCTTAGTTGGGTTTTTTTCAATTGAGTTGTATAGTCTATGTAGTTTAGCAGCGGAAATAAATTAAATATGTCACTTCATTGCTACGTTTTAATTCAGTGCTGATTTAAAAAATGAGCTCAGTGTTGGCTCCAACCTTCATCACCTGTGGTTCAGAACAGATGGCTGCAGAATCCCAACACGCTTCAGCGCAGCACTGTTCACAGCTTCTGATTGGTTGTTGAATTCAGTAGTAGGAGGAGTAAATGTAGCGAGAAGCGCAGGTTTGTCCGCCGCTGATCCTCCCGTCAGTGCTCTCTGCAGTTTTGACCCGTCTTTTTTGCGTGTGGACCGTCAGCTCAGTGACTTGGCACATGTTTTGTGCTGTGATCAGTTGTTTTGTATTTGGCAGCACAGTGCAGGATTTCCACACATCCCCCCACCACCCACCACCCTCCACCCCGTTCCTGCACCTTCCTCTCCCTACACGCCCCTCACCTTTCCATCTGTGGGCCCGTCGGTCGCCCCTCCCTCCCTCTCCGCCCTCTGCTCTTCTCTGAATGCATGGCTTCCATGTGGTGCCTCCATCTGCCCCTGTGAACCCCCGCACCAGCTCGAACTCTGTCGACCCGAAGCAGGCTGCTGCATCACAACACTGCTAGTGCTCACAGCATGGTCCTTCTCCAGCGTGTGAGGACGTGGGATGATCTGTAGGTTTGCCCTCACTGCAGAACATGTTGAGATGAGCAAATAATCTGCAGAGCAAGTTGTCGATGGGTTTCCCTTTTTATTTCTCAGGTGTGATGATTGCATGACATGTGAGCAGGGTGGGAAATGGAACTTTTCTGTCTCTACTTGATTTCTACCAACATAAACCAAATCCTGAAAGCGTTTACCAAAATATCACAGATCTTTTATTTTGATATAGATACATTTTTCCAGTTCGCATGCAGTCAGGCATTTAAAGCATACACAAGACATGACATGAGAGGAAAGCGTGAGTAATTTCCATACGACTGAATAAAGTCCCTCTTTCTCCTTGCTAAAACATGCCTGAAGTTTAAAAAACTGGCTGAACTTCTTTTGCAGAATTGATTTTTCACCCTGTTTGAGTCACAGATTCAGTCAAATAAAGCACAACACTTGTGACATTTTCTCAAGTTAAATTAAGCTCCTCACAGCAGCTCATTTGTATTTCAGTCCTGTTTTGACTCTCTGTGGGGCTGACTGCAGTTTTTAGACGACTAACTCTTTAAATAGCTCAGTTCTCTCTCTGCTTTTGAGGGTTTGTATCTTAAAAACCAAAATCGTCTTCTGGTCACTTGATCTTTATCGTGAGGACAGATGAACAGCTTGCACACTTAGAGGAACAAACTTGGTTGCAGAGTTTGTTTGTTATGTTTCTGATCTTTTTAAATCTTTTTCTATTTCAGCTGGTGCTCCCGGAGTATCTCATCCACTTCTTTTTCTGCGTGATGTTCTTCTGTGCGGCCGAGTGGCTCACTCTCTGTCTCAACCTGCCGCTGCTGGCTTATCATGTCTGGAGGTTTGTATCTCACGTTACCTGTCAGTTTTACACACTGAGACTCCAAATAAAGAACATGGATCATTGATTATGCATAGCACATTCTGAGTAAGATAATATTCTTTTTCTAAGGAATTCAAACCTTGCCCACACGATTTACTGTCTTATCAAAAGGCAACTTACCAATCTCACAATCTTTCAGTGCACCGATGTAATGTAATACTTCAGCAAGGAGTCATTTAAACGATTTAAACCTGCATTACCTTTATTGGTCAGCAGGGGGAGCTCTAGTAGTTTTGAAAAGAGGTAGGTGTATAAATATCTGAGTAAACGATGTCCACTTCTTAAACGTAGACTCCGTCATAAAGTGAATAAATAAAATGGATTGTACTCTGACGTAACAAAAAGTGTTTTCTGCAGGTATATGAGCAGACCTGTGATGAGCTGTCCAGGACTCTACGACCCGACAACCATCATGAACGCCGACATCCTGGCGTTCTGTCAAAAAGAGGGCTGGTGCAAACTGGCTTTCTACCTCCTGTCATTCTTCTACTATCTCTACGGGTGAGGACAGGTTTTTGTTTTGACTTTAATTGTGAAAATTTACTTTTTCTTTAGACATTTGACAGAAACTGTTATTAAAATTCAATGTTAGAGAATGAATCTATGTGGCAAGAAAAGATAGAGCCCGAGTGTGGGAGTAGTAAAACTGCAGTTCCTTGAGCGTCCACTTGAGGCAGGAGCCGAAAAACACCCAAAACCACATACACACTCATTCAAAAAAAAAAAAAAAAAAAAAGCAAATTTTTGCAGTAAAATTAAACATGTTTACAATCTGTCACAGGAGTTACTTTAGTCTTATTTCTCTAATCTTTTCTCTGTGACAGGATGATTTACGTTCTGGTGAGCTCTTAAACCTGACGATGAAGGAGAAGGACCTGCATGTACAGTAGACGACCAGACACTATGATCTTAGTGTTGGAACACTGGACCTGCTGGAGAAGACGACCATTCAGCAACACTAGACGCCATTTCTAGCGGACGAACTCTCTACTCCCCCAAAACGCAGCGCAGAGTGTCATTTCGGAAACATTTAGCCTGTTTTAAGAGAAAATCTCGGTCTCGGTGTTCCTCTCATAGCACTATAGTACAAAATTTTATGGAACATGAGGACAAAACTGAACGGACATGTTTCTTTTTCCTGTTTTTATTTCATATTTTGTGGTGATTTATAATGCTTTGGGATTTGAATAAAGTTTTTCCATCTTGGTTCCCAACTTTTGAGTGTTTACAGGTTAGGTGAGACTTTTTCAGGTGTGCATTATCTGTGAGAATCTGAGCTGCATTAGAGTTCTCTGAGTTTTAGATTCTTTTGCTTTAAATGTCTGATTTATACCCGCTACGTGATGTTATTATCAGTTAAAGAAAATGCAAACTCCACTTCTGCTTTTTCCCCTCAGGTGCATAAAACATGTTTTTATTAGAAGCATCTTTTTGGACCTGGAGGGACAGATGTGTTCAGTGAGGGCTAAATGCACGAGTTATTATCACTGAGTGAAACATTGCACAGGGACAATCGGAGTGTGGTTGTCACGTGTTTCCACGCTACCTGATGGGTTTCTTTCCAAACTTCAGACCTTTTTTTATCATCATGTAAACCCGGTTTGAAACATCAGTGGCAGTACTTGTTCTCTGAAGTGTGAATCCAGAGTATAAACAGCGGTGTGTGTGTGTGTGTGTGTGTATGCGTGTGTGTGTATGTTGCCTGTGTTTCTGTAGAATCGCCTTCGCAGATACCTAAAAGGTAGACTCAACAGTAAAATATTATGAAGCGATAAAATCTCCATTTTCTGCTTTCTGCGCTCCAGCTTTGGTAGGAAAACTGCTGATGTGCCATACTGTTGATTGTACCTTTTTTTCAAATTCCTCAGTGTGTGTTTTAGTTTCTCATCACCAAATATTCCATAGCATTAGAACTCCAGTGTTTTTATTTATTCTGTGTTTAAACTTACGTTGTAATGTCTCCAGGATATCAAGCACTCCTCGCAGCATGGAATTGTTTCCAGAATCAAATCTGGAAACTGATTCTTTTTGTTGAGGCTGTTTTAAATTCATAGGAGTATTTATCGCCATTTTTCAAATGTGTGAATCCATCAGGGGGAAAGGAAAGGGGAGGTCATTTTTCAAATATAGAATCTAATTTTGATGTATTAGATCCCA
This sequence comes from Thalassoma bifasciatum, assembly GCA_008086565.1. Lineage (NCBI taxonomy): Eukaryota > Metazoa > Chordata > Actinopteri > Labriformes > Labridae > Thalassoma > Thalassoma bifasciatum. The sequence continues at coordinate 227,885 of RPOG01000425.1, read as the reverse complement.
TCATTTCACATCTAAGCAATGACAAGTTGAGTTTATTTGAATCTGAATAAAAAATATCCCACTCTGTTATTGTGGACTGGTATCGTGTTTTACATACTTGAAGTCAGTGACTGTAGTTCACAGCAGGGTAATCGCAGAATAATAAACGATCAAGGGTCGGTTATGTGGGGGAAAATCATGTAGAGTTCCTGCTCACCTAATCTAAACATCCCAAAAAAATATGGATAATTGCATATTTCAGGAACCACTTGACTTATTATGTCTACAGTGATTGGCTGACAAGTTTTATTGTCAATTTTGCAAAAAGTTGGCATGTTGAAATAAAGACCTTGAAGCGCTACAATATGCAATAACACTGCATTTTTTAATTATCTGTCACATTTTATGATACATTTATTGAACGTAATATGTAACAAACTTTGCGACACTATGCAATAAGGTCCTCCATTGATTAAGTTATTATAAAATGAAGGTGTTGCAAATTTTTAAACAGGAAAATATAAGAATTTAGTGTCATGACAAGACGTAAGAACTTATTTCATAATGTGGCAAAGTTTGTAACATATTGCGTTCAAGGCTTTCATTACATAATGTGGCGCTACAAACCTTCAAATAAAAAAAAAGTAGGCTACTGATTAAACATTAAACCAGTTGTAACAAAATACTGATTAGTCAAGTGTGTGTTCTGCTAAATTAAAGCAGCTTTACCTCTGTGTCTCCATCTAAAAGAGACATTTTAATAAAAGAAAGCGTAAGAGCAGCTTTTTCTCCTTGCCCAAAAGAAGGACAATGTTACAGGGAAATTTAGACTTGGGATGACGTCACAATAAAAAAGAAGAATGCAGACATAATCTCTTAAAACAAATGTCATGTTCCCACCTATGACTGAGAAAACGTTGGTACTCCTTACAGTCTCAGGTAAAGTCAGAGATTGCAGAGTTCAAAAGACAATCCACTGCAAAAGTAAAGGCTAATTATTGTGAAACAAAACAAAAATATTTTATATGTTCATTAATTAACAGAAATGCTAAAAGTTATATTAATGTGTGACTTTTAATAATTGTATTTCAATTTACTACAGGACCTTTTTACTTCCAGCTCCTCACAGGTAAAGATTATTTTAGCGCTAAATGCATCATTTAATACTTTAGATGTGACATTTTTTTGTCCTAAAATTAAGACAGACACCCATTATTTTTGAGTTTCCCCAAATCAGCAATTAAAGAGCTACTTTTACTTTAATATATTTTGTAAGCGCAGGCCCTGTTTTCCTGAGAAAAACAAGCATTTTAACTCTTAACAATGTCATTCTTTCTGAGAGAAATCACAACATGTTTGATATCTATAATTAGTGGTAAAAGTGTTTCCCTAAATAATTACCGACAACAGCCAGGCAGGATTTCCTCATCACGTCATTTATTTGATTAAAACAAGGATGAAAAAAAAAGCAATATATTAGCGCATTCTGATAAAGTGCAATAACGCCACACACAGTCAGGAAAGAATCACTCTGAAGAGATGTCGATATGTTTGCAGCTCAGGATCTGAGGAGGAAAGCAGCGATCACCGAGAAACGCAGCGCTCTGTGGAAACTTCTCTGCTCTCCATGTAGGCAGAGTAACGTTCCCGGAACTCATGGAGGAAGTTGTATTGCTACAGAAGAGAAAAAACAGAGGGGATATGAAAACAACTAAAAGTCTAATCCACCTATATTCTAAATATTTCACCCCATTAATGGAGCTTTTTTGGATTTGGTTAACAGCCTTCAGTGCATCATTGGACTGAAACTTGGAACTTATGCCGCCTCTTTAAAGAGGTGGTATCACGCATTTGTCATATTCTGTAAACAAATATTAAGTTGAAATGTTGGTCAATCCTGAATGTAAGTAACATTTTACACTCTGAGGTAAAAGTATGTGAACATGAGATTTCCCCAAACTGTGACACCAAGAGGGAAAATTCTTCATTAAAAAAAAAAAGAAACAAAGCTTTTCTACATGGAAACACTGTAAGAGGGTTCCGGAATGTTGAGTTCAAGGGTGTTTTGCTGCTCTTAAAGAGACAGTAGCTGAAATGTGTTTCAGACAGAGTCTAAAATGAGGGTTTTTAAAGATACCAGGATTAGATAAGTAGAGATTTTTGAGCTATAAGCCACCCAAAGCTACTAAAGAGCCATGAACTGATAAATCTTAACATACTGGAACTAAAAATGTGCATAGTACCCCCTCTTTAAGACTCGCCTCCCTTTAGTTCAGAGACGTAAACTCCTACCTTCACTGTTTGTATCGCTCCCCCTCCTCGGTTCTCTCGCAGGATTTCAATAGCTTTATTCGCCGTCATTGTCAAAGAGAGCTGAAGCAGCAGACAGGCGGCGACTGAAGCAGCAGAAAACACAAGACAAAACAGACTTACACATTTAACCTTCAACATGGCAAGAAGTGCTTTCTAATGATGAGGAAAATATTCTTACTTAATCCAGAGCGTCCCAGGCCTCCGTAACAGCTGAGGGGAAAAAGACAGAAGAGCAAAAATCTCATCAAATGCTAAAAGCTGAATGTGAAATGAGAGATGTTTCGAAGGGAGGTGTCACAGAAAACGAATGTCTCTGAGGTGAGAAGGATTCAGGTTCTCCGGGGTCGTGTGGCACTTTGGAGAGGTTTAAAAATACTTCAAATATGAACAAAGACTTTCGCCGTCCTAGAAATGTGGGACTATTTTTAACCTTTTCTCATCTGAATGAAAGGATTCATACCTACAACAGGCACTTTTCTTGTTTATTTCTTGTTTACCTTTTCAGGTCTTGAAGAGGCATCAGTAGTAATGTTGGTAATGTTTATAGATCACTTAAACTACTCGCAGAGGCTTTAACACCTGAAACTGCCCAAATGGACTTTACCCGTTGTTACAGCCTGTGTAAAGTTGAGTATGTGATGTTTGTAGATGCCATTTCAAGTTGTGACGTCATTGCTTCACTCACTGGATTACAGTCCTCCTGTTGGTCTCCAGGCTGACCTGCAGCTCCTCCAGGATCTGACAGCACTGCTCCAGCTCGGGGGCGTCTCCGTCTGGAAAGGGCCAGTGATGAACGGTGAAGCCCCGCAGGCGGTACACCTCCAGCAGGGAGGGCACTCGGTACTTATTGAGTTCTCCTCTGGTGCAGAAAACAAACACCTCCTGCACGCCCTGATTCTGAAGCTCCTCTGTCAACAAGACAAAAACAAAGACACAATGATGAACAAGCAGCATCAACCACACACCCGTCTGCTGGATAATCTAGATTTACTCACCAACATCTCTTTCAAGGCTCCTGCGAATATCTTTGTATCTGCAACCTAAGTCAGACCTTTTATTGTCAGGTGCACAAACCTTATAATAAAGTCAGAAATAGTCACTTATGGAGTTGAAAACAATGAATTTACCAGGTAAAGCACAAATCCCGAGAAACTGTGAGCACTCCACTATTGACAGAGGTAACCTGAAAGCAAACAAATACAGGGTAAGCAATTTTAAACTTTATTATCTTGGTATAATATATTATACCACGATAGGAAAAAGCACGCCTTGTGAAAACAGCCATAATAAATGTAATTTTTCAACTCTAATTTCTTGGGACCGAATCTTAATCCAATCCAAACCAGCATCTCTCTGAAAGTGCTGACACACACTTTCTGTTTCTCAGAGTTAAAAGTAAAACTGCCGAGACTTACCAGGAGATGTTGAGAGGAGCCAGCTGCTCCTCACAGACCTCCTCGTCTTCAGAGGAGGAGTCGAATTCATTCGTCCTCATGGCCTCAGAACAACAGACTGCTGAAACGAGAAATTTTGGTATCTTCAAAAATCTCATATTGTTTGTTATCAAAGTATGTGGGTGTGGCAGAAACCTGTAAATGGCCACACCTAAAATACATACATATGTTGATGCAGACTTAAAAAACACACACACACAAAAAGAACCAAGAGGAAATGGCTTTTTGACCCTTTCTCTTCTAAAAAAAAGCCAGTTTATTTTGATTTTTGGCTGAATGAATCCAATCAAACATGATCTTTAAGCCATTAATACATAATCATCATAATTAATAAATCATATTCTTATAAAATTATTGTGAGGGTATCTCTTGTGTAACTTGAAATCTCACAGCTTTATATTAAGTGTGTGAAGCCTGTTAAATCCAGGTATGTTGGTCCTTTAAAAAAGCTCACGTGTCAGAGTAACCAGACTACCTGTCAGCTATGAATTAAACATGACACAGCCAGGTTTGCTGCGCACATTTCCCCTGGTAAAAAGACGATTATAGGGTGGTATAGTTCATATTTACGAATCATGAATGCACAAGCTTTAAAGACACCGTGACAGTGTTTGTCTGTGTGAAAGTTTCTGACAGATGCTTGTATCTAATTGGAGCTAACGCAGGCTATCTGTAGCTCTGACGTCGAAAACAGTGAATATTAACCTGGAACCTCATAGTTACAATTTCGGAAAAAGAGAAGAAGCCGTTAATAAAAGATATTATCGACTAAATGTTCGGTTACTCGTTATTTTTGGGGATACTCACCGTTCACGCTCTCTCCTCCTGTCGCCTGTTTTGACAGCTCCGTCAGCTGCTGCTTCGATTTGAAAACTATCAGCAGAAATCAGCCAATCAGGTTCATCGCTCCCCCTCAAACCACGCCCCTCTTCACAACTGCGCATGCGTGTGCATTCCCTATTAAATAGCTGGATTTGCTCTCACGGGCGGGGTCAAGGATTTTAGACCAAGGATTTATCTCTTATGGGCTTCTAGAAATTATGAAGATTTGTGTCATTTCAAAATCTTAGGCATGAGTGGTGATTAAATTGACTTGTTTTTCATTTCTTATTTTTTTGAATATACGAAACCATACTTTTTTTTTTTTTGCATATTTATGAATGGTGTATATGCGATTTCTAACATTGAACTTTTTCAGCATTAAAATTAGAGTTATAATTTTAAAAACCATCAATACTTTAAAGCACTAATGGTGTGCAGTACTGCAAATCTATGTATTGATCTGTAATCAAGTATAAATAGGATCCATAGACTGTATATAGTTATACATAGTATAAATACTGATTATACATTCTGTGATAGGGTCAGTATTGCCAACATCAATTCTGATATGGATACTTCTTACACAGGAGAGCAGTTTTTCAAAATTAATAAAGAATAAAACCACTAAAATTGTTGTTTCTTTTCACGAAAGAAAGTAAATAACTCATTTTTCAACCAAAAAAATAGTCATGTGCTTTAATTTTTGCTGCTTTGTTGTGAAGCAGTAGATTTGAATATTTTTGAAAAAACAATTACTATAATCCAGCAATAAATGTATCATTTTGATCAAGCAATTTGGACAACCTGGTGGATGTACTATTGCAGAAACAATCATATTTAAGAAATCAGCAATATACTGGTAATTTTAAGTATCAATCTCATCACGCAAGTACTGATCAATACTGATACCAACGTTGGTATATTGATATTTTACATCAACCTAGATTTACCCATCACACTTTAAAAAAATTCAGCGTCAAAAAATTCTATCTAAAAAAAGGACAAATAGAAAATATCTTGAGACATTCAATGTCAAATTTTTCGGTGTAAACATTCTGCTAAACAAGAAGAAGAAGCAATCCATCCCCATTTCAGTTCATATAACTTCTACCTTATCAGGTCATGTGACACCGAGACAGGTATTAAAGACGGTCTATGTCCACCGATGGTAATGATGGCGCTTCAGTGAGTCTGTTTATCCTACTTGTCATTTGTGTACTTAAATTGAGTAAAAGAAATGTATATGTTGCACATTACAGCTGCAAGCCTTCTTCTATTTGACTGACAAAATCAAAAAAATAACCAACTTGAATCTAATGGTTAATTTCCTAATGTACTTAAATGTGCTTTCCTTTTTTTATTCTCTCTAAAGCTACTATAGGAGATTTTACCTGTTTACCAAACAGAGTGAATTTAATATCCTTGTCTCTTTGTAGCCCACAACACCAGAGAAGACTATCAGTGTAAAGACTGACTTTCTCTACAGAGTCAATTTTAACATCTGAAAACAGAGCTGGGGGGTAGGTGTCAAACAACCTGTGAGCTGCAGCTTTATTCACAATTCCCACGGCAAAACTTTCTTTAGATACAAAAGAAACATCTACTATACATCTATAGGACTAATTTGATTTAATATGAGGTCAAACATAATCCACAAGGAGGAATCAGAAGTGACACTAGCAGAAAGTTTCCGACAGGAGCTTTAAAATGTTGAGAACTTATTTAAATATTGCTTGAACCAAGAAAATATACTTTCACTGACAGAATTTCATCTTCCTATATGAAAAACCACTAAAGAACTAATTACTTTATTAAATAAATGCAGAAAAAAAATTCATAAAAGACAAACTAAAATGTAAACAAAATAACAAGTCAAAAACAGTAAATATCTATCAGAGCAGTATTTCTATGGCAGCATCTTCATGATTCATCTTGTACCTGACTCGTTAACAGTAAATCACAGAGCTGCTCTCTGCGCGTCACGCGGGACATCTGCTGTCTGCACGGAGCAGCACACAGAGCAGCACGAGACCACCGCCTTCAGGCACAACAAATGACGGAAAACAAGTTTATTTACCGCAAAAGAGGGAAAGCGGGGGAAGAGGTTAAGCTACAAGTGTTATTCTAGAGGAGCTACTTTCCTTTTTTTCTGATGTCTGAAGAGGCAGCGCTGAAAAGCTTTGACTGAGGTGAGTACAAGATGCTCTTTGCTCAAGGACTCAATGTTTACTTAAGATGCTGGAGGATATTCTTCCAGAATATTTGAATTCAAGTAATGTTGTGGTTATTTATTTATCATAAAAGCTTTTATTGATATGTCATAGTTTTGCAACCTGCAATAAATTGGGATTTCTGCTCAGTTTAGGTCAAAAAGTATTGATTTTGAATAAGAGCAGCAGAAAGAGGTTTTAAAGTATTGTATTTGTGTTTGAAAATAAGGCTATATTGTGCTCAACGTTATTTATTTTTAATTTAATTTTGCTGATCCGTGCCTGTCCTTCTGTCAGCAGATCTATAAGGAGGGATCTTGGCTCCTGCAGCCGTTTTCCCTGCAGGGCTGAGCTCTTTGGCTGGCTCACCACTTCCTTAGCAGAGGGGCTGCTGGCAGGGGCAACATCTGAGCAGGTACTCCAAACAAACACAAATACAGGCAGGGGAGTAACTTCACCTGGCTTGACTGGTTATTTGAGCTTTTCTTATGAATTAACATGTTTAAAAGCATGAGGAAGAATGTCATCGTGAGCGTAATTCATGCTTAGGAAACAAAATGAGTGAGACTGCTTATATTGTTTTGTGGGAGGTTGAGGAAGGGGTTAAAGTTTCACTTTGCTGGGAGGAACCAACACAGGTTGACTTCCCTGCTTTGTTTCTTTTGTGCTAATGCAACACTATCTCAGGTTTGAAGGGCAGAGTGAATCCCACACAATGACAGCATGATCTTCTCTGCATGGAGGCCACTTTTCCTCTCTCTCTTCCTCTCTTTTTTTCATGCATCACGTAAAAATAGAAAACAAGTCAAGCAGGCTGCATATTTTGTGCACATTAATACCCGAGTGTTTGCAAACTGCTTTGTTTGTGTGTTTCTCTGCAGGTCATGAAGCCTCAAGAGGCCGAGCTAGTCACTGAAATCTCAAAGGTATCCTGCACCTTCTCTCATTAACCTACCTGGTTTCTTAAAGAGACAGAGCCCAAATCTCTGCTGTGAATGGTAAAAGTGTGTATGTGTTTTAAACTATTTTTGTTTGCTCTGGTTTCAGTTACAATGCATGGTGTCGGAGCTGAAGACCGGCTTCACCAGCGCTCTCCTGGAGCTCAGTCAGATCCAGCATGGAGACACGTACCTGAGGGAGGAGCTGGAGGAGAACAGGAGGAGCTGCCAGAAGAAAGCTCATCGTCTGGAGGCTCTGGTGGAGACGCTGAGGGTGAGAAATTAGAAAAAAAAGAAAGAAAGTTTTAAAAAACTAAGCTAATCAGACATGAGGTTGAGCTTGATAAGATCCTCCTGTGAATGTTCTATGTATAAAAAGAAGCTTAACAGGTTTTCTGTGTCAATAACGCTTTATATTTCAGTTCATGAGGAAAAAAGTATTGGATCGGTCAATTGATTTAGATATCTCTGGATGTAAAGAAATAACAATCAGCAAAAATCACACATCAAGGAACGTCAATGCATTGCTTCATTGTATGTTATTGACTGAAGTAGGTTTGAGTTGTTTGGAACCTTGAGCTTGCCGTAGTTATGTTGAAGTCAGCCATGAGTCGACACCTCTTGATTGGAAAACATTTACCTGTTAGTATTTTCACAGTTTGGAGCTTTAAGTATTGTTCACAAAAAGTTATCATGATATGTTTCTGTGATAAAAGTTGAAATTCTGTTTCAAAACCAGAGTTATAACGATGTATGTTACCCGCTAGCATATCAATGCAATTTCCCATATACAATAGCATCATGTTTTCTGTATTGTGTTTGGTACATTAAGAGATGTATAACATGATGAATGTGTTGAATAAGAATAATTTGTGAGAGAGTAATGTACATTTCTTTGTGTGTTCAGTTTTGCAGATTCTTAAATAAAACTGAGAAACTATTATCTATCTGATAAACTAAGCTAGCTGAGGCGGAATAGCTGACATAAGGTCCGGCTGCTCCAGCACAATGTAAAGAATTAATAAGAGAATCGTTAAGAGGGAAGACAAATGATGTCGAGCCAGTTCTCGTTTTTCAGTGTGTGTGTATGTGGCTTCTGGAACTTTTGGAGCTGGCCTCAAGTGGACATTTGAGGAACTGCAGGTTTTACTTTTTCTGCTCTAAACTCAGCATGTTGTGTTCCTGCAGGAGGAGCTTGGAGTGATGCAGTGTCAGATCTTACAGCTCTACAGCAACAAACAGAGACCTCTGCAGGATGTAAAAAGCTCCACATCCAAACAGAGAGAGAGGTAAGAACTGTTTTATCATCAAACGTGAGAGTGAAGGATTTTTTGTTGTTTACAGGTTTACTCTTAAAAACAGCTGTTGACAGCAATGAGCAGACTGTAGAAGCTGGTGTAAACATGCTGAGAAACATTTTACCATCTGTCCACAGCAGCAATCCCGCAGAGTCATCGTGTGAACGGACTCAGTGCGAGTGTCCGTCTGCTCCCACCACCGGTTTGTCCAGAGGAAAACTGCTGCTGCACTGCTTCCTGCAGGGACTCAAAGCAGGGCTGAGTGAGGGCACAGGTGAGGAGTTCACCTGACTGTTTACAGCCAGTTCAGTGAGACACAAACATCACAGATGAAAGGCTCAACACTTTCTTTTTTTTTCTTCTGTACAGATGCACGACATCAGGTGGCGATGCAGCTTCTGCACTCGGAGTGGGAGTATGTGTCGACTCTAAACCAGCTGTACGACAAATACAAGAGTCTGCCGCCTCACCAGATGTGCACGGAGCCATAGTAAGTGACAGAAACTTTACACAACATGATCAGAGGAATAATGTCGACTCAGGTGCTTTATTACAGTCACCGAGCATCCTCTTTTGTCCTCCATTTTGGTGGTAAAATTACCTCTGGGAGGTTTTTATAAATATTCCCAAAATTTTCGGGTTTTTTCAGTTTGTTCTTAAGACTATTGATGTTTGTAAAAAAGCGCTGCATTGGGTCACTGGCTTCATTCTGATACACCAACCTGTCAAGATGTTTACCATGCACGGAAACATGCAGACTTACAAAACTAAAAATGAAAACTAAGCTTTGTCGATCATTTTTTTGGGCCAATATTGACTCCAAAGCTGAGATAAAAAAGTCAAAGTTTGAGATTAAAGTCACCATTTTTGAGAAAAACTGTCAAGATCTTGAGATAATGATTTAAAATTTTTTGAGTAAGAAGTCAAAATTGTAAGAAAATGAAGTCAAAGTTTTGACATACTAGGTAAAAATTATGAGAAAAAATATGAAACAAAATGTCAAAGATTTACGGTAAAAAGTCAAAACTTTGACTTTCTTAATATGGAGAAAAAAATCTCAACAAAGCTAGATTTTCTGTGTTATATTTTTGATTGACAGAATTGGGCTTCTGTACATTTTTATGTTTACATTATCTAAAATATTCACTTCAAACAGCAAAGGTGTTATAAATAAATGGGCTATGAAGTTTCCTTTTCATCTTTGAATATCTTTGGGTATTTTTTCAGGATCTCCAAGGGGGCCCTCCTCTTGGTTTCTGTGAGTGCAAAACCAAAATACAAAAAAATGTTTGTTTCTTTGTTTGTGTGATGCAGTCAGACTTACCTGAAGTTTGTGGAGCAGCTGCTGCAGAGACACCTGCTCTTCAGAAACACTCTGCAGGAGCGACTTTCTGCTGAACACTGGAAATCTCTGGTTGGAGACATCCTGGTGCAGCTGATCGGACAGAACGATGTGAGTTGATTCTCTCTAAAAAACAAACAAAGGTCAGTCTGATTGTGACAGGAGCTGACAGCTGCTCCGTCTTTGTTTTTTCCCAGACGATGTTTTCAGACATGTACCTCGGATACACGACAACTCTGGCCTCTTTCCTTTCTCTGGAGTTCAACAGACTGAATCACCCTGAGAAAAGCAACAAAACGCAGGTTTGTACAGTGATGTAGAAAGAAAGAAAATTTGACTAAAAAATAAATAAATACGAAAATGCAACAAAACTTCAAGGAATACAACACATTAAAAAAAGGAAATCAGATTCAAAACACATGAAAAAAAAACAAGAAAAAGAAAAAAAAGCAACACTGGCCAGCAAACTTATTTTTTTTTGTTGCTTTTGATGTCTTTTTCTGTTTTAATTTGATGTATCTAAACTTTTTTTTTTGCTGTCTAACAGATTTGTCACATTGTTAGCCTAAAAGCATTTTCCAAAGTCATTTTCAAAAAAAAAGAGGAAAGACATTTATTTGCATATTTATTTATTTTCATATTACTATTTTAATATTATCTTTGTATTATCCCTATTATTGACTAATTTATTTCAACTCTGACAATCATGAGGTTATGAGGCTTATATTATTCTGGTGTCATTACTATTTTTGGGAATTGTTAAATATTTTTAGTTGGAGATTTAGCTTTTCTTGCTTTTAAATGTTGTGTTTTCTTTTTGTCATTTTCTTTACTTGTGGAGCCTTTTTCAAATGTGTTGTTTTATGCTTTTTATTGCTGTATTTTCTTTTTTTGTCGTGTTTATTCTATTTTTTTTTCTAAGTTCTATTCCTATTTCCCATTTGCTCTTTTTTGTGTTTTCTTTTATGTTGTGGTTCCCTTTTTTCATTGATAAATTTATTGTTTTTCCCACTTTTTTGGGTTCTTTTTACTATGATTGAGTTTTTTTGTTTTGTTTTTGGGTTTTGCACTTCAAGGCCACCATACATCAGAGACAAACGCTACTCTTTAACCCACCAGTATTAAATTGCAGCCATTATAGTTTCTCTCCCTGCTGCAGGCTGAGATAATCTGTTACAGAAATCCCTCATCATTATTCCCTCATCGTTCACGTGAGTAACTGTGTTTCTGTTTTCATGGAGCAGAGTGGACAGATGGAGAGGGAGGAAATGAAGCTGCTCTCTCTGCTGTTGGCTCCTGTGTCCCGAGTCCACAGCTACCTGAGTCACATCCAGGTGAGTCAGCAGCTTTAATGAGGTCACTGTGCATCCTCATGTGCTTTATCTGACTGAAGACTGAGGAGATTTTTTAACAATGATGTAAACACTGTTTGTTTCTGACTGAATCTGCAGAATTTGTTGCAGTGGACGGGTAAAGAGCATCCTGACTGCAGCCTCCTGCTGGGAACTGAGCGAGCGCTGAGGAGTGTTTTATCTCGCTGCCACACCATCCTGGAGGAGGACGTGCGATGGGGAGAAGTGGAAGGAGCTGATCAAAGGTGAGAGGACGTGGTCTTCGTGTTTCACGCTGATGCTTTTACATCAAACCACCATCTTTTTTTTCAACTTTTCACCTGTTCTTTGCAGCTGCTCTGATGCAGTGGCAGCTGGATCATCATCTGCAAACTGTTGCAGAAGGAGCCAACACACCAGAGAGTCTCAGCAGGAGTCAAACGCTGCAGCTCAGAGGTGAGTGTCGCCCTCTGGTGGCTGCAGGTAGAAAAGCAAGAAAGAGAGAAGCAGGAACAAAAAGTCAAGCTCAAGAATTACACACTGATTTTTTTTAGCTCATGAATTTAAAAAAATGCCTTAAATTTGCTCACCTGGAGGATTGAAAAAAATATAGAAGGATATTTAAATTTTTAAATATCTAATAGTAAGTAAGATTCTTATACCACTCTGAAAACACCTGGTAGTGCCACATTATGTAATAATGCAGTAAATTTTCACCTCCACATAATTTGGCGCTACATACTTTAACCCTCTGATGGATGAATTATGAAATTCAGTGTCAGAATTTTTCCCTTGAGTGTTTTTATTCGTCTTAAAGCATGAAAAAAAGTTTTCCATTATTTTTTCAATTATTTGTAACTGAGCTTTCAACATAAAACAGTGTGAACTCAATGTAAATATGACTTTTTTTTTTGTCTGACTTCTTTTCTTTTTTTTGGTAATTTCATGAATAATCTTTTTTTAATGCTGTGCAAAACATTTCAACTCTCTTTCATTCATTTTAACACTGAATAATTTATAGTTATTACGCTATTTTACCCTCAAATGTTTGTCTTTAACTTTGTAAAAATATATATATATATATATATTTGGAAAAATTGAAGAAATTTTTTCAGGCCCTAAGAAGAATAAAAATATCCTGACACAGGCTAATATGAATTTCCACCACATGAACCATTGAATTTAGGAGTAAATAAGTTTTAAATAGGTGTCCACTGTAGTGACTACTATGCACCACAGGGTTAAAGTACAATTTTTCACAAATTAAGAACTCTAATTCTCTGGCTTACAATGAAAATTAAAGTATCAAATGAGAAGGTAATAATGTGGTTAAAATGAAAACCTCATCTTTCCATTTTTGTTGGAAATTTTTAAGTGGAAAGAAGGGAAGAAAGGAAGGAAGAAAGTTGAAACAAAGCAATAAAAGATGGAGGAGAACACAAATGATGAGAATACAGTTTGCAAACTGTGACTAAACCTGGTCTCCCCCTCTCAGAGATCACCAGCAGGCTGCCGGCCTCACTAACGGGGTCAATGGCTGTCACTCGATGCGTCTGGAGTGCTGGTCCTGCAGCCCGGTGAGGAGGAAGGACTGCGGGAGAGACCGGATGATCCAGAACCATCCGGCCCGGGACTGTGGACACGCGTACTGCTCGGCCCTCCTCACCCCTGATGCTGCAGGATGGGGGGAAAACAGCGACTCGGGCCAGGGCACCTTCAGCCATCAAACAGGGAAAGGCACCAGCGAGCAGGAGGCGTCTCACACCAACCAAAGCCTGGAGGACTGTGAGACGGACCCAGACGACACCTCGGCCTTCGATTACTCCTCAGTGACCTCCTGCAGCCCTGATGGCACGCTGCGCAGGGAGATGTGCAGCAACAGCGGGGAGGACGAGGAGGAGGAGGACAGCCAGGTGCCGGTGCTCCTGAAGCCGTCGTACAGCCAGCAGCAGCAGCAGAGGGAAACTCCCAGGGAGAGGACGGTGTGTTTGAGGTGGCAGATCCCCAGACTGACCCCACACCCTCCTCTGAGGAACACCGCAGGGCCGTGTGCAGAGGGGGCCACGCCGTGCCTCGTCAGCTCCTACGGGAAGAGGCTGGTCAGCGTCAGGAAGGGGTCTCCACCTCTTCATCCGAAAAGTGCCTTCAGGCCCATCTGGGATGACCCATCCAAACAGGCAAGACATGTTTGTTTCTTCGTCATATTTACTTCGTATTCTGTCCAGGTCAGTCAGTAGAGAAGCGGAGTAACGTTCAAAAATGCAGTATTTCATGTGTAAAGCAGGTGTTTTTTGAGTCTACTAATTTTGATTTTTGTATTTAAGCTTGCACAGCTGTCTGCAAGTCACTTTTTAATTCATTTTTAGTTTAGAAAAACATGAAAAAACACAATAAGTTCAATACCAACTTATTATTGGTAAATATAGAGTGACCAAACATCCTCTTCTGTCCGTACATCTCCTCCTTTTTGGTCATAAAATTAGGCAAAGAGGGATTTTATAAAATACTTTAACCAAGATTTTAGGGCATTATTTGTATATTTGTACAAGAAAAACTGATGTCTCTCTTTTCATTGAAGCATGATGTGAGGCACTATGATGGACGCTCATAAAAAAAAATTAAAATAAAAGCTTAGTTTTCTTGAGAGTATTTCTGGGCCCATATTAAGTCAGAATTTTTAGATAAAAGTAAAAAATTTGAAATGAGAAGTTGAAATTCTGAGATAAAAAGTTGAAATTTTCCGATGAAAACTCAAAATTCAGTGAAAACACGGAATTTGAAATAAAAGAGTCAAAATTGTAAGATAGTGAAATCAAAATTTAGAGATAAGTCAGTCAAAGTTATGATAAAAAAAGTCAAAATTTCAACAATGCCAGTTTTTTATTTTTACATTTTTGAGTTAGAAGTTTTAGATAAAAGTCGAAAATTTGAAATGCGAAGTTGAAATTCTGAGACAAGAAGTCAAAATTTTCAGAAGAAAACTCAAAATTCAGTGAAAAAAAAGACATTTGAAATAAAAAGTCAAAACTGTAAGACTGTTAAGTCAAAATTTAGAGGTAATCAAGTCAAAATTTCAACAGTGCTGATTAGAAATGGGTTATTCATACATTATTTATATTTACATCATAGAATTTTTCCTACTTCAAACAGAAAAGGCGTGATTTATGTAAATGTATGGGTTATGAAGCTACTTCGTCCCTAAACAAAGTGTCTTCTTCTGAGTGAAGAATCTGAAAAGTCAAACTTTTGTGCCCCCTAGTGGTTATTTGTGGTGCCTTCAGCCACTTACTTTTTTCATTAGTTCCCACTTTGAAGACAACATGACATCTTTAACATTTCAAATATCTATAACTTCATGTCCTTCAGGCTGATTCAACTCCAGAGAGAGACAACAGACAAGGCTTCATCCCGATTCAAGCCGCAGCGAGGCAGAGCTTTCAAAACTTCAACCCCAGCAGAGAAAACCTGAGGTAAGAATCGCCATCAGGTGACATGACACACTTTCTTTGCAGAGACATCATTATTTACCTGTTGCATCTCTGCAGAGCCGGCCTGTCTCAGCAGCGGGGTGCTAATCATGTAGCGACCATGAACAGTGGAGGATTGTGGGACGACAGTGAGGACAGCGAGGGACCCTGCAGCACTGTTTAAACCCCCGAGGATCATCTGCAAAAACTCTGAGATTATTTTATAAGTTTGTCACGTAAAGGCAGGACCACTCTCACACAAGACAAATGATTAAATATATAATTTTTCATTATTCTCTGTACAATCTGGAGACTTTGTTTAGGACTAATTTGAGGTGGCTGTGTCTTTTTTTTCTGCCACTAAATTAAATCTCCAAAGGTCTGACTGACAGTTTTCAGACAACAAAGGCACAACCTTTGTGTTTTTGTGATGCCATTTTCTTTAAAACATCATAAATTATGAAATTGAGCTTTAATTTCTGTTACAGTATTTGCTACAAGCTTCAGAGTCTTGAACAGAGACACTCAAAGATTTTAGCCCCGGATCATTCTCTCATTCTTATCTGTATAATTTTTTTGTATTTTCCCACTTTGGCATAATGCTGTCTCTGATTGCCAAGTCCAAGTTTGAGAAGAAAGATCTTAATGTAGATGGTTGTACTCTTAATAATTATTAATCCAGTTTGGGGCACTGACAACTGACTGATGAATACCATTTTATAATGACAGTGAATTAACAAATGGCTTTTAGTGATTGATAATGTCAGGTTTGACAGTTTCTCTCCTTTTCAAAATAAATAAACTAAGGATGAGTGCAAGGACACACATTTATTGAAATGTCTAAGTTTTTTCTTTTTTTGCCACTTAATGACAATTTTTATTTTCTCCAGAACATTTTCCAAACAAAAAAAGCTAATGTAATGTTGTGAAAAGTAGCCTAAATTTTTATCAATCCATCTCATATGTTTTACGAAGGTACAATATGGACTGTGTCATGAATGGGCGTAGTGACGTCACTCACCTGTTAAAAAAAAAAAAAAAAAGAGTCAAAAGAGTGCGTACATATTTTCTTTTTGTACAAAAGGTTTTTAAGATTTTTATTTTTCATTAATTAATCTCCATATTTCATTTTTAAAATGCATTTTTTATTCATATATTTTTGCACAGAGAGTACAATCCAAACCGGGGATAAATCCTTGTAAACGTAATTCAGATTTGACGTTTTAACAAGGCACTCCCTTACAAGCGAATGGTTTTGATCAGTGCAACTCTTACTATTTATTGTTTAAGTAATTGTTTCTGATTTTAAACTTTAAATACGCTGATGTGAACATCTCTGGCTAACACTGGTCACTCACCAGGGCTCGCGCTGTTCTATTCACGTCCTTTGGCCGTTATTCCTCCTACGTCACACTCAAACGTTTCTCCGGAGCTCCCTGTGGTTTACCAATTTCGAAATATTTATCAAAACTAATTTTTTTCAATTTTTATCCGTAAGTCTTTTTATGCTGTTGTCTTTCATCTGCGATATGCTATTTGCAGATACTTTGTGAAAAAAGACAGTACTGATTCATAGCTTCGAGGCGAATCGTCGACAGGAGCTGAATGAGGAAAATAGGGCGGGGCTTAAAGCCTCTTCGCTAACAGCTATAGGTCCTTCGTCTGTCAATCAAGTTAGCTGTGCCTCTGATTGGATGAAACCGCGTTCTAAATGTCTTGTAACAGTAACTGCCGATTTCGAAGAATGTCAGTTTAGCGTATGAAGCTAGTAACGGAATTAACGATTCAGATGTTTTCTGTTGTAACAAACCTCAAAAATGTTTATTTCTGCAGTGAAATGTTGATACCAGACAAACTACAGTTTATATTTTTAGATGCAGGAAATTACCACTTGGCAGGAACTCATCTAATCGGGCAATAAATCATATTTCTGCACCAACCACACATGAAGAGTCTGTTAAATACTTTTTGTTGCAAATGTTGGACTTAAAAAACTACATATTATCTCATTATATCAGAACGGGTAAACTAGCTCCGAAAATCCACTGGAATGTTCGAGAAAAGTTGTAAATATTAATGACGTAATAAAGCCACTGTAAAAATCAAAAATTGAAAAATCAATTCTTCTTACAGCCCATAATTTTGCTTGTAGTTTTCAGATACAGAAAAAAAAATTGGCTATAATCAATGATGTATAGAATAAGGGCGATTAAAAAGTTCCTTGAGGAAACATTTAGTTTTCACTTGATTAAGCTGAGCTAAACTGAACTAACAGTTTTGAGCAAACTTTTTTTAACTTTAATTTGAAATTGAACTGTCTGCTATAATCCAACCAAAAGCTAAACCAACTTTACCTCCTACATGAATTCCTCAATATTGTAATGTTTAAAAAAGATGATGACATAAATGAGAAAAACAAGGAGAGGAATGAGAAGTTTAGTACAAAATAAGACTGGGTGATTTATTAATCTCATCAAGACCATTAATACAAAGCAGTTAAAAGGCCACATACCATCAAATAAACCGACAGCTGGATCAAGCTGTTACAGTGCCACCAGAGGAAAACCAATCTGTTATTCTGTTGAGGCTGGGGTTAAAAAAAAAAAAAAAGAAACTTAATTTTGGCAAAATAAACCCTACCAATACTGACTTGTGTGAAGAGAGAAGTGTTTTGACTTCATGTGTTGGTAAAAATCCTCTGTTTTGTCTCTAGTTTGATGACAATTCGTAAGGAGGAGGAGGAAAAATGGACAATCTTTTACAAATCTTGCTGAAATCCAGCTCCTGGTGCCAGGACATATTCAGTTTTTTTTTTTTACAAACATCATGAGGCGGCGGACTCGTGCTTTTCTGCCTCGATCCTTACAGAAAGTGAGTTGGAACAGTTGCATAGGACCATTGCATTTTTTTTTTTTTTTAACAAACATGACCTATAACAACTGTGGCTCTTCAACAGTACAGCCTAAAGTGCACAAAGTGTGTATCAGGAAAAAAATAAACATCCAATTCTTCACTAAGCTGAAATACTTGCTGAACTGAATATCTGTCGTAAGTCCAACTGCAACTTTAATACAATTCAACCTCTGTTTAATGACTGTTAGCTTTAAAAAATCTTGGAAAAGGCAATTAGTAGGATGTACAAAGTGAAGCACACGTTTCAGTAAGTGCTTGGCATATTGAACTGTGTATTTTTCTACATTGCTTCCAACAGCTAAGGGGCAGGGGAGAAAAAAATGGCTTTCCTCAGTTAATACTCCCAGTGTTCAACTGGAGATTGTCTGTGAGTAAGTTAGTGACAGTGACCTGTTTGTTTTTCTTTTTTTTAGTTTTTTATCCGACTGTAGCAGCATTGGATTATTAGGCAATATTCAACTGAACAGATGCGGATGAGAGTACAATAAAACAGGGGAAAAAACCTTGTCACTTTATACAAATTATTTAGTTAGTGTATACATGTTATATATACACAGTATCCACAAACATGTACAATTTCATAGTGTATAGCTTTGTTCTAACATTACATAGGCAACTTTATTTTTTAGCATTTTAGACACCATTTGCTTATTTCTGTAAAGTAGAAAACAAAATAAAAGGCACATCTGAACATGATGCAGGGGTTATTTCAGTCTTTCCAAAGTGAAACTAAATGTTTTCAAGCAAGAAAAATAAGTTTCAAGAGAAAGAAGAAGAAGAAGAAGTAGAAGGGTTAAAAGTTCCTCTTTTTCATGGGTGTGTTTTCAGGTATTTCAAGCAGCCACTAGGGGGAGCTGACCCAGCTCTGGTGGGAGTTTGCAGGCTTCTAGTGCTGACTTTGAATACCAAAGAAGAAGAAGAGTTGGTCGTGAGGGCTTTTGGAGAAGAGCACAGTGTCAAGACAGCGCAGCACGGATCGTTTTAAGACATCAGGACTCCTTTCTGGTTTTGATCCTCGATCCGTGTGGTTTGAAATCGTCGCGAGAGATAATTCCTCATCCAAAACCTGCTGACTTTGCCCAAACTCGATGTGCAAATGGAGTGTTCTCGCCTCTAGCTGTCTCATCTCGGAGAACCCAGAGAGGACGAGAGAGGCTGGGGTCAGAGGTCACCGCTGTTGGATTTTTAAAAGGCAACATTAAGTGGCTGCGGAGAGGCCCGTCTTCAGACACGACAACAGTCAGACAGTTTGACTCACGTCTTTACAGTCACAGTGTTCAGAGATACAAGGTGGGGGATTCAGTGTCTCCTTGACGCATTTCTTTTAATGTCACATTTGTTTAAAAAAAGAAAATCCCTTATCCCCCTGCATAAAATAAGACTTTGGCAACTGTTTGTAGGAAAAAAAAGTCACTGGAAATGTCTGCTGCTCACACACACAATCACACACACACCGTGAAAGAGCTACAAGGAGAGAGGTGGTACAAATCTGTGAGCTGCAGCAGGACTCCACATGATGTCAATGCCCAAAGAAACTCAAGCATGACAGTTGAGGCTACAAATTCCAAGGCCCCGCCCACTTTCTCCCCTTCGTAATAAAAAAAGGGCGAGTAGCGGGGTGAGTGAAGAGCGAGGGGTGAGAACTTTAATCAGGAGCAGAAAGTCCCGCTCTGCACTCGACAAACAGACACAAACACTCAAATCCTTGTTGTTTATTAGCTGGCACACTGGTGTGGGTTTCTCATTGGCACAGAGGGTTTCAGATGAAGGCGGAGCTACTGATCCCCTGAGAGGCACAGCGGAGGGAGGTGATTGGTCGATGCAGAGGGCGGGCAGGTGGGCGTGTGGAGCGGTCGGTATTGTTATCTCGTTCTGATCAGTAGCTGTCAAGTTCACTGTGTCGTAGTTTGCAGAAGACAGTTTGAAGTTCAAGGTGTTAAAAAAAGTGACGCAGACTCACTGGCTGCTGTCGGTGTTCTCCACCAATGAGAGGCCTTGTAGTGGCGGCTGCAGCAGCTCCCTTTTGTATGTCTTTGGTGGGAGTTTGGGAAGCTGTGGGCTGGAGTTGTGGCGAGGTGGGACAGGCGGAGCGGTGATGGGGACAGGAACTCCCGTCTCCGACAAGACCGACCGCGACTCGCCCGTCCAGGCGGACCCCTGCGCTCCTCTGCCGCACGACCCGCCCCACAACCCCCTCGACCCCCTCGACGACTTCAGGGTCACCATAGCCGGGTGGCCCCTCCCGACGTCCAACTCGCCCATCAACTACTTCTAGAGACCCCCGGCGACCCCGTGGCCTCCCCCGCAGTCGGGGAGAGGGTCGCGGGGAGGAGGGGGAGGAGGGCTGGGCAGGGGGCCGTCCATAGGGGGGCCGTTGTAGACCGGCGGTCTCGGCTGGTTCCTGGGCAGAGGAGGGGGCAGCCGGGGAGGAATGGCTGGGGGGCTGTCGGACCTGGAGCTCAGCTGAGACACAAAGAGAAGGAAGGAAGGAAGGAAGGTTATTACATCTCTAATCAAAGTGGATGTTTTCTCAGAGTGGTCATCTCTTAAACTCTTTTTTATGTGATTATTTTCACCTGTGGACCTCTGATAATTTAGAAAATAATATTGACGGATACCTGTGTTTTTTTCAATCTAGTGCACACTAAAAACTGATGTCAGGGTGTGTTTATAACATTACCACAGGTTCCCATGTAACACTAATGGACAGTACTTTCATCTTACTTTGGCATCAGACATGGCGTCTTTCCTTCGTGGCGGCAGAGGAGGAGGCTTTAGCAGCTCCTCCCCGAGCTGATGGAGGCTCCCGCAAGACACAGACTGGAACTCTGAAGAAAAGAAAGAATCAAGCTTTGCACATAGATATGAACAACTGAGCTTAAGTCACAAAGAATAATGATATTAAAACAACTAAAATGAAAATCTGGACTCACTTGAAGGTGGAAGAAGAACTGGGGCGAATATGGAGTTGCTACCTGTGGAAGTGAAGAGAGAGGGGAAGATTTATCTACAACAACTAATGTTTGAATTTAAGTCTTTAATCATTAGTAGATGTTACAGAAAAGCAAGAGGAAGAGGGATGATTGTCAGCTGAACTTACCGCCGTATGAGCTGCTGAGGTCGGGGTCCATAAACACAGAGCTGAGGTCGGACGAGGCGGACTGAGGAGGGGTCGGTGTGTTTGGAGACGTGGGCACTGAGGCCGACGCTGGGGTCTCCGGCTCGGTCTCTGCGATGCTTCGGAAGGTGATTTTATGTGGAGGCTCCCTCTCCAGGGGGACGGGGTGGCCCTTTAGGGTGCCAGAGGTAGACGTTCGTACAGGTCGGATCCCCGGGGATTTCAGAGTGTACATGGTCTTTCTGGGCTGCAAGAGGAAGAATAGAGAGGTAAGAACGCTCCAACCAACACCGGCTTGAATCTCCTGTGTTGTTGAAACACCACAAATCAAACACTTACATATCGAGTGGGCTGCTTGCAGTTTCGTGGCTCAATGTCAAGAGACATATCAAACAGGTAGTCTGCAAACTCCTTCTCCGTTCTGTTGCACATTGGATTCAGGTTCTCAAAAAACCTCTGAGGGAAAAACAAGATGGAAACATTTAGAGGTTGACATTTCTTCAAAAGAAGATAGAGGAAGTTTAAAACCTCAGCACTCACCCTGATATCGTGCTCCACCTTCAGACAGTACGGCTGGTTCTGATACTGCTGGATCTCACCGGTGATCTCAGCCACTTTCCTCCTTTTGCTAAAGTTGATCAGCTCCTTACCGTGGCGTTTGAGGAAGTCTGGGTTACCCTCCTCTGTCTTCAGGATGTTGGTTAGATAGATACCTGAGAACGAGGATGGGGATGAGAGTCAGGAGGAGAAGGAAACTCATCCCTCAGGTGGGAAAAGAAATGAAAGAAAAACTTCATGGCCAGCATCATGATCTGCTTTTTCCTTTAATGGAAATACGGAGCTTCAGGTTTTGCAGAGGCATTAAGCGGCGACTGGCTATGAGGAGATGAGTGTGTGTGTGTGTGTGTGTGTGTGTGTGTGTGTGTGTGTGTGTGTGTGTGTGTGTGTGTGTGTGGGGGGGGGGGGNCACTGTGTCGTAGTTTGCAGAAGACAGTTTGAAGTTCAAGGTGTTAAAAAAAGTGACGCAGACTCACTGGCTGCTGTCGGTGTTCTCCACCAATGAGAGGCCTTGTAGTGGCGGCTGCAGCAGCTCCCTTTTGTATGTCTTTGGTGGGAGTTTGGGAAGCTGTGGGCTGGAGTTGTGGCGAGGTGGGACAGGCGGAGCGGTGATGGGGACAGGAAGAGGGCAGAGGCTGTTCTGGCTGGCGCTGAGCGGGCAGGTCCGCCTGGGGACGCGAGGAGACGGCGTGCTGGGCGGGGTGTTGGGGGAGCTGGGGGAGCTGCTGAAGTCCCAGTGGTATCGGCCCACCGGGGAGGGCTGCAGGTTGAGCGGGTAGTTGATGAAGATCTCTGGGGGCCGCTGGGGCACCGGAGGGGGCGTATCGGGGAGAGGGTCGCGGGGAGGAGGGGGAGGAGGGCTGGGCAGGGGGCCGTCCATAGGGGGGCCGTTGTAGACCGGCGGTCTCGGCTGGTTCCTGGGCAGAGGAGGGGGCAGCCGGGGAGGAATGGCTGGGGGGCTGTCGGACCTGGAGCTCAGCTGAGACACAAAGAGAAGGAAGGAAGGAAAGTTATTACATCTCTAATCAAAGTGGATGTTTTCTCAGAGTGGTCATCTCTTAAACTCTTTTTTATGGGATCATTTTCACCTGTGGACCTCTGATAATTTAGAAAATAATATTGACGGATGCCTGTGTTTTTTTCAATCTAGTGCACACTAAAAACTGATGTCAGGGTGTGTTTATAACATTACCACAGGTTCCCATGTAACACTAAATCTTAATGGACAGTACTTTCATCTTACTTTGGCATCAGACATGGCGTCTTTCCTTCGTGGCGGCAGAGGAGGAGGCTTTAGCAGCTCCTCCCCGAGCTGATGGAGGCTCCCGCAAGACACAGACTGGAACTCTGAAGAAAAGAAAGAATCAAGCTTTGCACACAGATATGAACAACTGAGCTTAAGTCACAAAGAATAATGATATTAAAACAACTAAAATGAAAATCTGGACTCACTTGAAGGTGGAAGAAGAACTGGGGCGAATATGGAGTTGCTACCTGTGGAAGCGAAGAGAGAGGGGATGATTTATCTACAACAACTAATGTTTGAATTAAAGTCTTAAATCATCAGTAGATGTTACAGAAAAGCAAGAGGAAGAGGGATGATTGTCGGCTGATCTTACCGCCGTATGAGCTGCTGAGGTCGGGGTCCATAAACACAGAGCTGAGGTCGGACGAGGCGGACTGAGGAGGGGTCGGTGTGTTTGGAGACGTGGGCACTGAGGCCGACGCTGGGGTCTCCGGCTCGGTCTCTGCGATGCTTCGGAAGGTGATTTTATGTGGAGGCTCCCTCTCCAGGGGGACGGGGTGGCCCTTTAGGGTGCCAGAGGTAGACGTTCGTACAGGTCGGATCCCCGGGGATTTCAGAGTGTACATGGTCTTTCTGGGCTGCAAGAGGAAGAATAGAGAGGTTAGAACGCTCCAACAAACACGGGCTTGAATCTCCTGTGTTGTTGAAACACCACAAACCAAACACTTACATATCGGGTGGGCTGCTTGCAGTTTCGTGGCTCAATGTCAAGAGACATATCAAACAGGTAGTCTGCAAACTCCTTCTCCGTTCTGTTGCACATTGGATTCAGGTTCTCAAAAAACCTCTGAGGGAAAAACAAGACGGAAACATTTAGAGGTTGACATTTCTTCAAAAGAAGATAGAGGAAGTTTAAAACCTGAGCACTCACCCTGATATCGTGCTCCACCTTCAGACAGTACGGCTGGTTCTGATACTGCTGGATCTCACCGGTGATCTCAGCCACTTTCCTCCTTTTGCTAAAGTTGATCAGCTCCTTACCGTGGCGTTTGAGGAAGTCTGGGTTACCCTCCTCTGTCTTCAGGATGTTGGTTAGATAGATACCTAAGAACGAGGATGGGGATGAGAGTCAGGAGGAGAAGGAAACTCATCCCTCAGGTGGGAAATGAAATGAAAGAAAAACTTCATGGCCAGCATCATGATCTGCTTTTTCCTTTAATGGAAATACGGAGCTTCAGGTTTTGCAGAGGCATTAAGCGGCGACTGGCTATGAGGAGATGAGTGTGTGTGTGTGTGTGTGTGCGTGTGGGGGGCCTTCATGATTAAGGGCCCTGGTCTGTGCTAATGACCACAACAGGCCAACGCTGCAGTTCACAATGTCCACCTGTCCTCTTCCAAAGTGGTGTGGTCTAAAACTTTTGATCAGCTCAACTGCAATCTTTTTGTTGTCTCCTTCTTATTTATTCTTTTTGCACTTTGAACTCTACTTAGAACCTGTTTGAAATTCAACAGAGCAAAATGCCAATTTGTGCAATTTTTCAACCTCCTTCTTCTGGTTTCACTGTGCAGACTTACCAAAGAAAGGCACACAGGGTGGGTTTATTGACTTGAGTCTAGCCAAGTATTTCTTAAAATGATCCTGGCTCAGATCCACAGCTTCTTCCAGGATTTTCTTTTTCCTCTCTGGTATTGCCTGTAAGGTGGGAAAAGTCTCGTCAATAATACGTCAATAATAATTATCGTCAAATGCGATAAAAACAACAATTTTTTAAACACACATTTGGTGACTGTTTATCTAATAGCATCTGTGATATTTTCTCTACCTCAAAAGTGTGGTCAAGTCTGTACACCGGGACAGAGTTGATGGCGCTCACCACCTCCAGTACGCCGTTAAAGTTGTTGAGCTCCTGAAAAACCTGCAGAATCTCAATGACCCGTGAAAGCACCGCGACTCTCTCCTCCAGGTTCGACATCTCCACGATACACCTGAGAGAGACGCACACACTCACAGTTACAAGAACCAAGATTCTGTGTCTGATCCTTGATTTTTTCAAAGCTGGACTTACTTTTCGAACCACAGCGTGAGGTTGGTGGTGTGGCGGATCATGCGCAGCAGGTTGGGTGAGTTCTTCTCTTTGTCCTCTTTGGTCCAGACGCTGCCGACCAGCTCAGACGGCCGCACGGCTCTGAGGGAGGAGCGTTTTTAGTAAAGAAACATCATGGTGCTGATACTACAGTCACATGGCTATTCACTGACCTGTAGAGCTCTGATTCCAGCAGAGTCAGCTGGCGAGCGATCTCTATTGGATGAAGGGTCATGAGGTCAAAGGAGTCCATGTTTCCGGCTCTGCTGATGTGCCACTCGATGGGAGGAGGCGGGCTCTCGAAGGTGATGTTGTGACTGATACCGTTCGACTGCGTCTGCATCTTCCTCTTGATGATCTTGTTGATGGACTCAACCCACTTTCTCATGGATTTTCCTACGAGAGGAAAAACATTAATGAAATGTCGTACAACCGAATTAAAGCTGCTGTGAAGAGATTTTAGCTATTTATTTGACCTTTATTTTACCAGTTTTCCCATTGAGATAAAAAAAATCTCTTTTACAAGGGAGTCCAGGCCGAGACAGCAGCAATGAGGTTTCATAGTCAGCCATACAGTCAATGTCACATAAAAACAGTAACACGAATTAAGTCAATAAAATGATAATAAAACAATTACTTAGTTTATCCACCACTTAATCATTAAAACATGTACAAACAGCAGTTAGATGTGCCTTGATTCTAGTTTTAAAATCAGTTTAAGTTGTAAGTTTCTCCAGCTTTAAGTGATCCTGCAGGTTCAGCCAAGAAGCAAAAACATGAAAAGCATTTTTACCAAATACTGTTTGAGTTTGAGGAATAAAAAACGCTATGAGCTATGACAGCTATGATGACATGACACCGTACAAATTAAAATGTCACCACTCCCACCAACTGATTTGTAAATTATTTATTGACAGGTTTACCCCTTGAGCTGAATCATCTCGTTTTCAAGATATATGCAAGGTGGTTTGAACAAAAATGAGTGGTATGCATATGTCATGAATTTGCATAAGCGCTTATTTTATGCTCGGGGTAAGAACATTTTTCCACATTTATTAGTGAATGAGGCCCAATGACAGAAAATTGTGATTTTCCTTGAGCTGCAAA
This sequence comes from Thalassoma bifasciatum, assembly GCA_008086565.1. Taxonomy (NCBI): domain Eukaryota; kingdom Metazoa; phylum Chordata; class Actinopteri; order Labriformes; family Labridae; genus Thalassoma; species Thalassoma bifasciatum. The sequence continues at coordinate 201,705 of RPOG01000425.1, read as the reverse complement.
GCATGTAAAGCAAAGCCAAAAAAGAAGCATAATGGTCCCTCTTTAAAATAAAAAGTGAGTTCTGTTCTGAGAAAATCTTAAGAGAAACCGGAACAAAACAGGAGATGTGTTGGTCATAGCTGCTGTGTTGTTCTTGTTTGAAGTGGCAGGAACTGCTGGGTTAAAGAAGCTTCAGCTCACCTTCAATGAAGCTGAATGTGTGTGTTTAAGATCTAAACCTACAGGTAAGTTATCCATCGTGTGTAGTTTTTACCTCGCAGTTGGATTTTGCTGGTGATGTACTCCTCTAACCGGCTCCTCAGCTCTGGATCGTTCTCAAAGTCATAGAAATGATGTTCGACCCACTGACGGAAAACATTGAGAACCCTGTGGAGAAAATCAGTCCTTTAATTTCCAACACATCACTTTGTGTTATCATGCATGTATGTTTCACAAAACTCATCTGATACATGTGTGAAGTTTAGTTTTCACTTCCTTTGTCCTGAACTGCTCTGTTTTTTACTGCAGCAGGTCGTCACTTAAGCAGCTCCGATACCGAGAAGCTCTCAGTTTTTAAAGGTATTTACTAAACTATTCCTGACTCTTTAACTCCTTATAAGGATGCAAAGTGAAGACAAAAGGTATTCTGTGGCCTGCTGAGAACATCCAGGCCTTAACAGGAGAGTGAAAGAGAGTCAGACAGCAACAGAGAGACAGAGAGAGGTGGAGTCTTTTGTTTCTCTTCAAAGGGCTTTCTTAAAAGCTAAAGGAGTTTGTAATAGTTTTCTAATATTTCTTTTAATACTGATGTTAAAAGTGAATAACCAATGATCTCATTCGAACTGCTGGGACAACTTCAGGGTTGGTTTAATTCTGTAACCCTCAGAAAGAAAACTGGGTTTAACTTTGTTTGCCTCATCATGTCTCCCTCTTTGTTTTGAGTCTTGCAGGAGTCTCACTCAGCTTTACCTGAGCTGCACCGGCTGCACGTATTCCTTCCTGAACCTCTGGAGCTCGGCCGCCATTGGCTGGTCGCCGTTCCAGAGAGCCTGTCGGTCCTCCTCGGTCGGTTCTGGCTCAGGGATCTCAATCCTGTGATAAGATGATGATTATATTTGTGACAGGGAACCCAAAAATTGAGCACAACAAACATCTTGATTCTGTTAAATGTCACACACAGTATGAGACGTCAAATACTTCCAAGTAAGTGTCAAAAAGTTTGGTCTTAGGTTGAAGCGTACCTGTCTATGAGCAGCGTGAGAAGCTCCTGTGGTTTGCAGAACGATCGGTATGTGGTTAGAAATGTTCGCACAAAGTTTGGATCTAAAACAAGAGGAAACAGGTTGGAGGTGATATGATGAATCTCTGCAGAACAAACATTTGAAGAAAGTTAATAGAGAAATAAGTCTCAGCGTACCTGCATACATGTGGTAGGTGAGTCTCTCTATGAGTTTGACCACAGTGCCGGCCTTGATGAGAGGGATTCCCGTTTTGCTCTGCAGTTTGTCCTCAAAAACAATATTCTCCTCAGAGTCCTGAACTGCAAAGCGGTAAACCTCCGGGGAGGGCAGTCTTAAAGGATGCGCCTGCTCCTCGTGCTGCAGCACCGTGTCTAACATACGATCCAAAGTGGAGCGATACTGCAGAGTCACCAGCGCCGCCATCCACGCCGCCTTCTCCTCTGCTGTCCGTGCACAGAAAACCACACAGTTCTCGTCCTTTCCTATGAGTTCAAAGGCGTGCCGCAGCTCTGACGAGTCCTCGCGATCCACGATGCGGATTTTCCTCAACACAAACTTCTCCTTCAGACGGTACTCCGCCCCGCTGCCTGACCCTGGGAGCCGTGAGCTCTGATTGGCCTTGCAGCTGATCATGAGGCCGTCAAACAGGAAGTTGTGTCTCTCGTGTTTGGCGCCGGCTCGTATGAGCGGCCCCTCCAGTATGAACTCGCTGCAGCACTGGCCGATGTCTTTGCCCTCCCAGCCGTCGATGCTTTTCTGGATCTCGTTCATGCGTTTGATGGCGAGTTGTTTGCTACGGACCTGCCTGCTGTAGAGGCGGTACATGGGCTCACTGTGAGGGAGAAGAAGAAACAAAACATCAAAAACTTTACGTCTGCACAGGTTTGTTCATACATTCATACCCCCTTGATGCTTCTGGCTGATGTGTTGGTGGTGAACTTGCAACAAATAGAGATGCACTCAAGTTGTTTTTTTGTGCAAAGGGCTGAGAATAAAACTAAATTTTTCCCCTGGATTAACAAAGTATTTCTGATTCTGAAACAGCCTGCAGCCTGTGCAAATCAATTTTCTGCCTCTCAGATGAGACAGTCCGCGCTTGGCTACAACAAATACTGGTAGAAGAGGCCTACCCGGGTTTGCGGCGAGGCTGGTGCTTGGCATAGATGCGCTCCACGCTACACTGAAGGTTTAGCAGCGCTGTGATCGCCTGTTTCAGACATTCACGGTCGTCTTGGTCTTCACTGCGCTCCTGAAGTTGCTGTAAAAAGATGCGATGAAATAAAAACATTAAAAAAATTAGCAGGACAAAAACAATATTTAAATAATCTTGTCACTAATGATAAGCTGGTTCTATGTTTTTTCAAGCAGCAGCAGATTGAGAAATCAATATAAGAAAACATCATAAAAAGCATCATTTTTTCCTACCAGTAAAAAATAAGGAAACCTAATCTCTGAAGAAATTCACCTTAGCAGGATTTAAATTGTAAATGTTTCCATCTTAAGAGCAAAACTTGAGAAAGCAGAACAATACGGTTGATAAAGAAAAAGCCCCACATGAAAACTACAGTGATTTTTCTGTGTGTGTGTGTGTGTGTGTGTGAGAGAGGGCGTACCTGAAGAAGCTCAAAGTAGTGCATACAGTGGTAAACTGGGACCATCATCAGCTGAGGGAGGACGTACTGGACTGCTTCTTTGAAGCCCTCTGCCACTGACTGCAGACACAAAAAACAGACACGACGTGTTAGAAACAAATCTGTGAGACAGTTTTGTTCAGACTCAAAATAATATTGAAAAGTAGAGTCAGTGGTGGAAAAGCCTCTCCTGTATTTGTTGTCTTTGTCAGTGAAGTCTGGTGGCTTTGAACTGATGAAACAGTTATTTATAGTGAAAAAATAAACACACCCTCCTAAAAAAGTGTGTCTCTGTGTTTTTTGCCTCTTTAATGAGACAGACAGAGATCAGACCAGCGGGGAGATGAGTGATGGAGGATCAGGGGAGAGGCGGTTGACCGAGTAAGACTGCAGGGTAACCGGAGAGGACGCCGTCACAGTATCCATTTAAATCTCCAGTTCCCCTGACAGACGACTCAGAATCAATATGTTACTACTCAGACTCCACAGCAGCGGCCGCGCTGTCTGTGAGGGGAGGGGGGAGATGAGGAGGGTCTGTGTGTGTGCGTGGAAAATAAAGACATCAGCTGGTTGATGATCAGTGATGGACGGCCAGGGGGAGGAACAATGACCTAAGTTTAGATCATGTTATTGATATGTCAGCATCCTGCGCGTCTCATTAGAGCAACACATTGAGATGAATCAGAGTCAACAACAGGAGTTTGAGCGAGATTCAGGGGAAAACTGCTGCTTTGCATTTTTAAAAGTGTGCAATACTGACAGTGCTATTCATGGTTTGAAATGCACTGTTGTTGTAGTAAAGTTAAACAAATCTGATGTGAACAGGGTTTGTTTTATTTTGAAAGTCATGGGATGTTTTATTGTGGCTTTGGTTCACAACTTCCTGTCCTGACTCCATCTGCTCTGTGTGCAAAGTGCATCGCTGCTTTGGCATTTGATAAAAATAGAGGTCTTGTGTATCTGATCCAGAGGACTCTGACCTGCCAGCGCAGAGATGCAGCCAGAATACAACAGAGCAGAGCGTGTGTGAGATCACACATCGACTTGGACTGAAACCTGGAGCCAGTGTTGTCGGCTCTAGGAAATTAGAAAAAAGTGATATTGCACTACTTTTTTTAGAGTTGAAGCTTGTCAATTAGATGAGATATTGTAACAGATTCTCACATTATTGCTGTCTTTCTCTGCCTGTGTGAATGCTATTTGCAGAGAGTCTTAATTGTGTTGATATCTCTGTTATTAATTAATGATATTGATTTACAATATATCTTGCAAGTGATTCTCCTCACATCAGATCAGATTTTTCAATACTGCACAGAGGATCCATCATTTAGGTGAAGGTAGGCTACAGAAACTTCATTGAAAGGCTCGAATATATTTTTTGGCTCTGGACAGTTTTTTTTTCTTCACATTGCATAACCTTGTGATATTAATACTGCACATGAGCCCATTGCGATGTCAATAAGTATGGAGTAAGATTGCTGTCAAAAAGACGCATGCATAATTAATGATTCGTTTTTGTAATTTTCATAATTTCTCGGTCAAAAAAGCTGTTTTACACAAAATCCTTCTGTCATATACACAAGTCTGTGAACTTGGGTTCGAGTTTGGATTAATTTTATCGATTTCTCTTCCTGAGCAGTGACGTCATTCCAGCACTTTCAAGTTGTACCCATAAACTTGGATTCGTGTTCAGAGGCAGTCGTAGAAACATGAGTCGTATTCATAAACATTGGCACTCACAGATTTTAAACTCACACTCGTATAAAAACAATCCAAACTCGAACCCAAGACTCGTGTATATGACAGAAGGATTTTGTGTAAAACAACTTATTCGACGGAGAAATTATTAAAATTACAAATACGAATCATTAATTATGCATACGTCTTTTTGACAGCGATCTTACTCCATAAATATGGAAGCAATACATAGTGCAGCCCTAGATAAAGTGCAGGCGGATCTGTTGTGTTTGGCTGTTGCATATGTTGCTAATTAAATCCAGTTTTTCCTGGATTAAAAGTTGTATAAGGACATTTACTGGGTTAACTTCTTCAGATTTTATAAAGCGTCTGTGTCGTCTTGCAGAGCTGCACATCTGCATAGAAACTGCACATTGCTGAATACATTCAAAGTTATCACGAAGGACACTTTGTGACTTGAATTCCAGGTTCTAAAGTAATTATGAAAAGTATTTATGGTATTTGTTCTGGACAAAGAAAAAGTGACAATTATTCGACGTGGTGGGCAACCAAAGTGCAGTTTCACCTCAGAAAAATTAGATTCTTATGAGCAAAGGTTGATGAATCACCTGCTTAACGATCCCAAAAATTCTTCCTTTAACTTTTGGTTTTTAGAGATTTTTATTAGTTTTATCAGTGTTTCTTAGGTGGAGCAGATGAAAGGTAAATAGAGCAGTTTTGTAAGTGGACAACACATAAAAGTCAACACTGTGGTGGAAGCCTAAATATAAACACAGAGCAGCAGGAATACGTCGCAGAACGACTTTGAGGACAACATGTTCCCATTTCACTGAGGTACAGCGCTGCTCGAACCCATGTCACGCTCTTTTTCTGTCCTAATTCACATCTTATTTTCTACATGAAATGTGCCTTGGGCCACCCGTCGTCCTCCTACCCTCCTCCTCCTCCTCCTCCCTTAGTAGAAAAATGGCCCGCAGTGTGGCTGCATGTTCTATTTTTAAAAGGCGATGTAATTTACCCACAATACCAGACGCTGCAGAGTGCAGGGGCTGAGTGCTCGACAGACACATTTATCCAGGAGAGAGAGAGAGAGAGAGAGAGAGGGGGGAGAGGAGAAAGTCAAGAAGGATGGAGTGAGAGAGATGAAGCACATGCGATGAGACAAAAACTGAAGCACCAATGTTCGATTCCCATTTTTAGCAAACGCAGCATCACAGTCGACATAAGACGCAGATTCACATCAGGTCAGAGACAAAACACAAAGTGAGAGACACTAAAATAAGAAGAGCAGACGCTGCAGAAACGAGGCACGAGCAGGTTGATGAAAAAAAAAAAGGGATGGAAGGTGTTTGCAGGCAGGAGGGGGAGGAAAAGAGGGGGAGGCTGGGGGGAGAGACACCATTACACCATCTGCCCCTGGGACCACCACTAACACACGACCACACACAATGTACAGCTACGAAGCAACAAGAGCTTTCAAAGCACCACAACGAACTCAGGTTTGACCAAATAATCAAGTGTGGAAAACGGTGAAACAGTTAAATCATCAGGAGACAAATGATGCAGATATTTGGATTTTTAGACACACAGTGTGGAAAATCCATGATTACAGCGTCTCTAATTCACAGCTGTTAGATAAAAATAAACTGACACTGTTTTACTCAGCTTTCCCACGCAGGTAAGAACTCAAAAAAAAACAGAGGAGCTTCAACGAAAATACATTTTCAGTTTCTTGAAATGTTGATAATTACAGCTTACAGCGAATGAAACCCATAAGATCAATAAAGAAGAGTGAAACAGAAATGTCAGGCCCCTGGAAAGTTTTGTTACTCACTGACCCTTTTACAGGTTTTCTCCCAAATTTTGCCCATTTCCACCAATTTTTGCTGTTTTTTGGCCATTTTTGCCACTTTTCACCACTTAGTTTGTTGCTCCTGCGATGGTACTTTTCATCAGTTTGACTGTTTGGTTGAGCAGGGTTGGGCTGAGGGTTGTAGAGCATAAAAAATCTACGGCAAAAACTGTTGTCTGGTATTCTGACACGTTTGAGGTTTAAGAAGTAATACAACACTGCAGGAAGCCATATTGTGATTCAATCTAATGCACAGCCCTACATAAGATACATGACAACTCTGTTTTCTTCAGTTTACTTTGGGGTGATTCAATGAGAGGTTCAAACATGCAAAAATCATATCTAAACTTCGGACTATGGCTCCTGTGAATGAGGTGCAGGACTCAACAGCTGAATCTACTTTTTACATTATATCAGTGTGTAAGGAACCAACAATATGATTCATGATGCTTTTATTTTGCCTTTTTACTACCTTCTGTTTTGTTTACTTTATGTTGTGCTTTAACAAAAGGTGCTTTCCGACCAGGAACGTTTTTATGGTTCCTGGCCGGTTGTTGACTGTGTCTCCACAAACCCCCTCGTACTGTAAATTCTGCTGCGAGTCCGGAGCCCTGATGTTTCTCTATGTGAACAGTCGGACTCATTGGTCGTCGGCCTGAGAAAACATCAGCAAATATTTAATCTTCAAAGGCTGCCAAACTGCACCCCGCTGAGCATAATTCAATGCTATTCTTGTGAGGAATGTCCAAATAAAACAATGCAGCAGCAGTGAATAAACCGTACACAGGACGCTGAATATGTCATGACATGCCCTCGGACCTTATTGGGAGGAATTCCACCAGGTTGACTTCAAAGAAACGCAGGAACAAAAATTCAAACACTGTTTGCTTGGTGTAAACACATAAATGACCTACTTGTACCTTTATATTAAAAACAAACAATATTTTTCTTTTCAGCTTTATGACATTTTTGCGTCTTAAGAAAGTTCACTTTTGAGAATGACAGGAAGGGTGGGAGAGGGAGAAATGTAACGGCCAAAGAAGAAGGAAATTAAATGCCACAAAATTTCAATCGTACAAGAATAAAAGCCACCACTGTGAGACAAATATATTACAAGGATGAGTGAATTATGTGATTAACAATGTGCCCTTTATTCTAAAGAATGAATTCTTGTGACACATTTCGAAAATAGAAAACCAGGTGCAAAACACTTCTGTTTTAGTCCTGCTTAATATCTAAAAAAGAAAGGATTCAATCAAAAAGGTTCAGGTAACTCCTTTGAGCATCTTACCTGGAAGTAGAGGCCGACGGTCGGCCGTGCCATCAGGTTGTTGAAGTGCTCGTGGAAATCTTTATTGAGGATGTCCTGTGACAGCGTCTCGTAGGGGTCAAACGCCTGCTCCTGTAAACACACAGAGAATCACTCAGGGTGGAAACAACAGGTAAAAGTCTGAGATAAGGGGGGAAATATATGTAATACGCAGTTTGTTGCACATGAGATGTATGAAATGATTCAATGCGAACATTAAGTATAAATTGTCAGGTAGGTGTTTTAAGACGTCAGTATGTAATTCTCTTTGTCGTTGCACTTCTTTCAGTCTCTGTTGGTGCTCCTCTCACTCCCCTGCCCATCCAGAAAACTCTCCTGTGCATGTGTGTTTTTGTATTAAGAGTGGGGGGAAAAAAGGCACTTGTCAGTCTCGAGTTGTGGGTTTTGGGCTTGCTTTGTGGCCTGCATGCTCCACGAGACTCCGTGCGGTCAAATGACGTCATTTGAGCAGCTTTATCCTGATTGTGATTTTCTCCTTTTTGCTGCAAATTTAGAAATCTAATTGAAAGGTCTACTTGAATCATTATATTTGTGTCATTTTGTGCATCAAAGGGTCAAATTTAACGTTTATATAGTGATTTGGAGAAGAAATCAGTATATTGGGACATATCCTGCAGCCCCGTCTGAGCATTGGATCCATGCAGTTCATTTAACGTGTTTATCGTCAACAAAATCCTCTTACCTCTGCAAGGTCTTCAAAGCAGCTGCCCACCAGAGGATGAGGGCTGCCGTCTGCGGTCATCTCAACGGCGTCCTCGATCAGTCCGAGCAGCTTTACCGTCAGCTCGTGGATGTCCAGGATGTTACTGAAGATCACCTCCACATCCTGCACAACAACAACACAGAGTAGAAGTACAGACTGTTTAAGGACTGATAAATGAAGCAGAAAATGTCACAGACTCTGAAAGTGCTGAGGTAGAAAACAATCACATGTCACAGCGTTTTACTATGAGAAAAAAAATCCGGAAACAGACAGTAACTGGGTAACTTCAGCACATGGAAACACTAAAGGTGAAAAATGTGGCATCACGCAGCGGGCTGCCTCTCCCATTCCTTTCATTCCTTCCTTGAATAAATAAAAACCAGCGTTAAAAATAAGCTCCACAAAACAACAACAGGCCTAATTAGCCGGAGGAAATCATTAGTCAAGCAGACCACAGCTCCAAAATAGCTCTGAGTGATTATTGACTGCTACAGTCTGAAAAGAAGTTGTCATTATTTGACTGTAGCACATTCTCCACGTCTCCAGAGTCATTTCAGATTACGCTGCATTTCAACAGATATAATTTAAAGGTTTTTTTTCCCCCTGCGAGGGCTGCAGATGTCGTCCCTGTCTCAGCGTAATTACACGTTCTGCATTCCTCAAGGCCTCACAAAGGTTTATCCTCCTCACCCAAATGATACCGCAAATTACCCCGCCCAAAAATATGCAAAACCACAGCGACATATTAAACTCTTTTCATTCACGTCGTCTCCAACCAGAGATACGGTGTTTGGTTCCTGTCGTCTATCCGCATCTCATCCGGCGAGACAACTAAAAGACCAAGATGTAAAGGCTTTTCAACAGCAGGAACTAGGGTCTAAATTTGGTTCCTGAGGAGTAAATTTCACCCCTGAAAAGTTCCTGCTTGATGGGATCCTACTTTTTGAGGCTATGTCTTCACATAGCCAGGTTTCTGTGATACGTTGAGGCTTGTCATCCACATGGAACCACAGTTTTACATCATTAAAAACAATTTTTTTAGGAGCCTTTTAAAACTCAGGATTCATGTATATGCCCAAAAACTGAGGTTTTTTTTTTTATCAAGAACGTCACCGCTGGGAATGACTGTTGCTAAAAGACTCATTTTAATGGACTGGAAGTCATCTTCACCACCTTCTTTTCAAACATGGATTGCAGAAATGATGTCAGCCATACGTATGGAAAAACTCAGGTTCCTCAGGACAAGTTCAGTTTCCAAATTCTTTTCAATTTGGGAACCATTCATTGCATACTTGGACAAAGCTGATGTAAGCTGAAACCTACTTTGTTGCCACCTTGGACCTTCTTTTGAGAGACTTAATACATGGAGTGGTTGTACTAGAAGACTGACAGTAACATAAGAAATTTCTGTTAAATCTTTGGCTTAATTCTTTTTCTATCCTTTTTTTTTACTGGTATATGTCTGAGCCATGTTTGTTTGTTTGTCTGTCCGTTCATTTATTCAGGTGTTTGTGCTGTATGTCCTTGTTCAATTGTATTATACCTAAAAAATCTACAAATAAAATATTGAAAAAAAAAAAAAAAAGTCAACGCTTACAGCAAAAAAAGCCATTGATGCCACACATGTATGCAACATTTGTTTATGGCAAGCATGATTGCTGCAGGTGTGTTGGTTCTTACATTGATCTTAACTCTTCTTGCTTGCTCATTTCTTCAAGTGCATCTAACTACTTGGGTTGAAGAGAACACCACTTAATCAATTTGAACTCAAGATCCCGGCGCCAAGTTTAAATCTCAGGCAGAAGAAACAGAAAGACTGGGAAAAGCTTGGTGGGAGTGGGGCTATAATTGTATGGCCTTCACTTCTAATACTTCTCCAAATGTCACTGGCCATATTTGCACAATCTTCCCAGGACTCACTAGAAACAGAACACAAATGGCAACAAAAATAACTTAATCCCTGGAAGACTTGAGAAGAATCCTCATCAGCAAAGTGCAACGAGAACATTTGTGGAGTCGACCTTTCTGTGCCAAGCTCACCTGAGGCGCGAAGATTTTGGGGTTGGACAGGAAGTGATGGCGGAACACTTTGATGATAAGGTCGAGCTCTCGCAGGTACTGACGCTCCTCCGCGATCTCGAGCCTCACCAAGTCGTCGTACGTGAGCTCACCGGAGGACGACGGCTCCTCCGTGCACTGAGACATCAAACCGATGTCGTCCTCCTGGTCGAACATGTCCATCAGCACCTGAGAGCGAGCAGACAATAAAAATCAGTCTGAGGCAAAGAAACACAGACACGCTCAGGTGCTGTTTCGTTCCTCACCTTGTCCGCACACATGGACACCTTGATGTCCTGCTGGCTGATTTCATAGTGCCGAATATTGCCGACATAGTTCCCCGCCAGTTTGAGGATGTCGGCTGATATGTACTCGAGCACTGCCACGATGTAGAGAGAAACATGGTAGTCCACTTTGTAACCCAGAACCTCCTGTTTGAAGAAAAAAAAAAACAAAAAGCAGCATTAGCATCACATGGGCGTTAATGAACAGTGTCAGTTTCGAATTACAATTTCTTTCATACAAAACCTAAATATTGCAAATAAAGAGTAATGGAAACACCAAAATTTCAAAATAACCTTTCAAATTTTGATTGAGAGTTTTTATGCTCTCCTGAGGTGGCTTATTTAAAATTGTATCCTTATTTTGATCTGATAATTCAATATAACAATATTAGTGAAAGAAAAGTACACATCAATCTCTTAAGGACAATACTGACAATTTGCTTTGGACAAATTCTGCCTGATAAGGTTCTCGTGTTCACTTAAAAAAAACTACACTACAGCTTAATTAATTAAATATAGAACAGAATGAGAAGAACCACAAACAAAAACCAGGGTGGTCGCCTTCCACTAGTGTCAAAGAAAACAGTCATCAAAAACCATTTTTAAAATAACGGTTTAAATTACATTCAAAGCCCAAGGTGGTTTTTATAGAAGTTTTGATATCGAAGTTTATTGCATAACATTAGCAATTACGGTAACACCCATCAAAATGACAGTTCAGGATCTTAAAATGTTTGTGGTATCCATGGTTACCGCCAGTATCATTCCTCCTACCTTCTTCCACAGTCTGCAAGTTAAATCTCGCAGGATTGAGATTTTACTCAAGTGATTCTAGTCGTAATGGAAACACCGGCAAGGCACCGTTTTATCTTCTTGAAACTTCAGATAAATTGCTTTTATTTTGCAATGAAGTGTAATGGGAACGCAGTTACTTGCACCTATCTTATTGAATCTATCAGACTTTCACACTTGTGTCTTAACAAACTTACTTTTCAAAGCTGGATTTCTGTCATGATTAAAGCATTTCTTGGCGTGTAAAGCTCAATGTGACACAGTTGCTGTCTTTACCTTAAGCAGAGGGTGAATTTTGTCCACTGGGAGCAGTAAGGGGTTTCTCCTCTTGCGTTTCTCGATGGCTGACTGAGCGTCTGCAATCGCCCACTTATCTATGGGGTGGGGGAAAGTTTTCTGGACCCGTTCCTGGAGAGAGGAGAATTATTATCATCATGGATTTGGAAGCTGAGCTGCAAACAATTATTCAATAAATCATGTAGTACACTCCTGTTGTGGAAACCGTCTTTTTCTTGTTGACTTTCCTCGCTCTCGTGTTCGTCTTACCTCCACGTCCTGCACGGAGCGAGGCTGAGCCACACACAGCATGTTCAGCAGCTGCAGGATCAGCTCCTCGATGTGCTGCAGGGCATCCTCCTTCGCCTGGAGGTTTGGGTGGACCTGCTTCTGCACCTGAATGTTAACAAACGCACAAAAAAGACAGACAGCTGCTTTAATGATTGTTTCATTGTCTTTCATCTTCACGAGGACAATAAAACACTTTCTTTGTCATGATTCCTGCCTGTTAACAGCTGGTGTGATGCATTTTAGTAAGACTCAGATCACCTTCAATGACGTCAAAACAAACCATAACAGACGAGAGCCGGGCAATTAATTAATCGCAGATGTGTCAGAGCATCAGGTACCTTTTTTGCAGTTGTTTTTTATGATCTTCACCAGTGTTACTCAACCCCAAAGAGCAAATTGAAGACTACATTTGCAAGACTAACCATCTAAGTGGTGAAGATTGCCAAAAAAAAACAGAAAGAACAAGTGAGAAAATTAGTTTGAGGTGGCAAAAATGACCAAAAAGCAGCAAGATTTGGTGAAAATGGTTGAAAAGTGCGAGAAAATCTGGGACATAGTCAGAAAGTAGCAAAAAAAAGTTCCAAAAGTGACAAAGAAAAGAGTGGAAAGTGATTAAAATGGGCCAAAAGCACACACAAGTAGCAAACTGGTATTGAGTGCATAGAAATGAAAATACTTCTCAGATTTCTGACATTGCATTGTAAGATATCCTTTTTTTTCATCTTATGTATTATTCTAATTTTCTGAATTTCGGCTTTCATTATCTACTAGCCACGATCATTAACATTTAAAGCAATAAAAGCTTGAAATAGTTGGCTCTATGTACAATGAGTCTATAAAATATCAAGGTTTCACTTTCTGAAATGAGTGACCAAAAATATCAAACTTTTTCATGATATTGTAATATTTTCAAATGAGCCTGTACATGCAAACAGAGTTTCTTCTCTGTTTTTTTTCTTTTACAATCCTTATTTCCTCCCTCATGTGTAATTTTCTTCATCAAAACAAGAATAGCTTTAAAAATATCATCCCATTTAATACTGAAGATTAGGAGAACCTAAAAATTAAGGCACAATAAATCGCAATTGCAATACAGGGAAAATAATCGCAATTAGAAACGCTAAAAAATTGTTGCTGTTTCTGCCCTCAACTGAGCTGTTGTTAAGTTTTCAGGTTGATGAACGATAAAGATTTTTAACAACAGCACCCAACTCCACCTCTGTGGTTTGTGGATCTCAAAACTGATAAATGAAGCAGCCATTCACGCAATTACTCAGCCTGAAATTAGGCACCATAACGATAAATCTGTCAACAAATTTTATCAAGATGAAAAGGAAAAAAACAAGATCTCTTCTCCTGATTTATGGAGCCATGCAGGCTTTCTCTCGTGTGGGTGGATCCAGCCTGACAGAAGGTGTGTTTTTGAGGTGCAGACAGTCGAGTGGGTGTGGCATCCTCAGGTTTACGAGTAGAAATAGACGAACGCCTCCCCCTTAAACCACCCTCCAGCCTCCCAAAAGTTGTCGTCATTCGGGCCGTGCCCTCCTGCAGGAATGTTGTCAGTTGAGATACTATTATAGCACCAAACGCAGACTCAGACGGGGAGGGGAGAAAAAAAAACGGCTGTGAGAGGAGAGAGGTGGATCCAGAGACAGCCTAACATTTACTCTCCTCTCACAAAAGGCCGGCCTGTTCACATGCTGGTGATGGAATTACCCTGGTGTATAGAAAAGCGGGGCATTATGATGACAAAACATTGCCCCCGGATTAAGGAATGTGAGGAGAGTTAAAAGGTCAACGCAGAAAGAGTTCACGCATTCTTGAGCTCTGACTTAACACAGGATGTCACTACTGTCTCAAGTTTAACTTCACTTGTTTGAGATGAAACTATAAACCAGGGAAAAAAGAAGAGGGTTAACTCTTCCCTCATTTTTCCTTAATCTGAGCTGAAACCTTTAACAACACTCAGATGCTTTTAAAACAAGTAGAGATGGAAAATCTGAAGCCGCAGTTCTACCTCTTTTTACGTCTCTCTACGTCATTTCTGTTTTGATGCACACTCACAAGACCAAACAGTTATAAATAAGCCACAAGCACAAAGTCTAAGTGGAAAAAATACATATCAAAGCAGAAGTAGGTTGTGAGATATATCCTCTCCACCACAAATAGGCACTTGACCAAATTCCACAGGACACCAGGAGCAGTGAGTCACCACGCTGAAACTACGGGGGTTTCCCTCCACTCCATTCACAGAATAGTTTCGGAGAGGCCTCACGTCCAACAAGTGTCGTCCATCTCCGACAATGTCAGGGTGGGAGGCCGGGCAGCAAAGATACACAAATCTGAATGTCATTTGAATAAGACCATTACAGCACATTCATGTTAAAGAATGATTCATGTAACAGTAACACCACAGCCAAACTGAGCAGCAGGGGCTTTTGTCGGACTACAACTCAAAAAATTTAGGGTTAAGAAGCTAAAATGAAGGATGCATGAAATTGCAAAGCACTTCAGAAATTTGGGTTGTGACAAATTTACTGGTCATACTTAAAAAGCCTTTTAAAAAAGTAAAAACTGTGTCTTCTGTCCCTGTGGTGCCCCTGTAGTAGCTTTACTTGATTTACAGCTGAAAAAAAATCTCTCTTTTCTCACATCTCTCTATTTTCACATTTCAGCCAAAATGCAAAAAATTAAGTGAAAAAAAGTGCATTCACATGGGAACAATTTGAGTTGCCACAATTAAAGCATAATGCACACAGTAAAGCGCAGATATCAGCGTTTCCAACTGAAAACTCCAGTTTGCTATCTACACGGCAACGGTGGCTGCAGCCTTTCAGAAAAGATCCACTCTAGAGTAGAGGTTTTTCATCGTCTGTCATTTTGACTGACAGGGTCATAAAAGTCACAGTCTATTCGTTACCTGTCACTTTAAATTTTGAAAGTACAAGAGTAAAACGTACTTGTTTGTTCTGCCAAATCAGTGCCAATTTTTACACCTCTTTCATGGATTTGGGGCTTTTCGATGAAACTTGACATGTGGCTAACAATAGAGACCACAGCAAATTAATGTGCTCACTTGCCACCAAGTGGTCAGAGGTGTGAATTGCAATCTGTCAAAATGACAGATAGCCCTCAGAATTTTCCGTTACTGTTAAAAAAGAGTTAACGACAGAAAATGTTTGGTTAATGTGACCACTGCTCTGGAGGCCGTTTTCAAAAGTCCTTGTTTTAGGTCGGCTAAAAGGCTGCTTCAGTGTAAACCAGAGGCTGAAACGCAACAATACTCTTGATTCTCATCCTAAAAACTGTTGTTGTGTAAACGCCGCGAAGAAAACCCTCGTTTCAGCCTCTGAAACATTTTAAAACTCCACTGGACATCTAGCATTGCCACTTTGTCTTTAAAACATCAGGAGGCAGATTACCCCTCTTTAATGTCCACATCTGTGCCCCCTTTCCTTTGGGACCGTGGCTGAGCAATTAGTCACAAATCAGATTAAATCGCAATATGGCCTGCTGCAACATTCTTACTACAGGGAGTGCAATATTTCATTAACCTCAAATGTATCAGCATACCAAATCAAATGTTTTTTGCAGTAAATGTTTTATGCTCTGCACCAGTGTTACTCAACCCTGTTCAACCATAGAACCAAATTGTTGAAAACTACCTTTGCAGGAGAATCAATCTAAGTGATGAAAAGTGGCAAAATCTGCAAGAAGTTGCAATAATAACAAGTTTAAGGTGGCAAAAAATGGTCAAAAAGCATGGAAAGTTGGCGAGGAAATTGGGAGAAAACTTGGAAAACAGTCAGAAAGTAGCAAAAAATGGTCAAAGAAAGTGAAAAGTGACGAAAATGGGCAAAGAGTAGTCAGGAGTACCAAGAAAAAAAATGCCATGGGTTGTTGTCATGCTGTTATTAATGTCAGTGTTCTTTTCCAAAAATGTGTGGAACGACACATAAGAGGGGGAACCTAAAAGTAGGGGGAAAATATTGCAATCAGATTATTTTCTCAAATCTTTCAACCCTATTTGGGACTATGTCTCCATCCACACCATGACCTGGCTTCTGCAAACAGGAGCTGTGCTGACTCTTAACCACTGCTCTTTGTAAACTTAATACTGATTAGTACCTCGTACAGTCTCACTCTAGTAATCGATGTCGATGACGGATCCTCTGGTTTGAAGAGACTCTCTGAGTGTCGGCTCTACGCTGAGGACTGAGAGCAGAGTGGTGCCATGTGCAGGTATGACTGTGGCTCAGAGTATTTACAGTACCACTGAAACTTGAGCCTAATGGCTGATGGATGAAACACGGTCTAATATAGTTGGCGGTGAACACTGAAGTCCGCACAAGCAAAGTGAAAGCAACGTGGCAGAAAAAAAAACACAGCGGGGAAACTCCTGAGTTTTAAAAAGCAGCTCTGGGTTTGCCATGATGCTACTCAACAACGTGACAGAAATGCCTCCGATAATAAGACTATTTCAATGAATATTATACACTTCTGTGGTCTAGGTCTGGGGTTCCCAATATGTTCAGCCCAAACTGTCATAAAAAAGACCCAAGATACTTAATTAATTCATTATGTTGAAGAGTAGAAAAGTAGATGCCCTATATGCACTTTTTTCCATGATAAATCCATCATGATTGGTACTGTCATCCTGACTAACAGCTGGCACACACTACACGATTCTTCAAATCTCCACAGACTTAGAGACCACACACTTGGTGATAAGAAAAGAGAGATAGTGTCCAGTTGCAAGGAGGAACAATTAGCTCACTGATTGTTCCTCCTTGGAAATCCTGCAAAAACTGGGACTTCATCAATTTCTAGTCAGAAATACCTCTGAACACTTATTTTAGGCCTCATTCACCGGATAAATAAACATCTGATTTTCAGACAATAAAAATATTTCTGGATTTATCAGTGGCTTTTAAATAAATGCAAGGATCTGTTTATTTTTTGACAAGATTTTGGTCTGAATAAGTCGTTAAGATCTGAGAATTTTGCATGTTGTGCTTTGACAGATTTGCAGATACTTCTGTCGAATGTATCCAAAAGAAAAAAACATTAAAGAGAAAAAGCACTTCAACTCTTTAACCTTGTCATGGCTTTTAAAATTGATTTTTGAGGTTGTGGTATTGTTTAGGTCTCAACTAGGGCTGCACAATATTGGGAGAAAATGATACTGAGATATTTTAGTTTCCTGCGATATGTTGCAATATTTTTTATGTAAAGTAACCCAGAAAGGTTGAATAAAGCACCTTATTTGATATTAACTATAATCATAAGCAAGCAGTCAGTTTGTCCAAATCCCTGCTATGCTCCACCCACATCCAACGCTCCCTCTCTCTCAATCCCTCGACCATTCATGCTGTACGTCACTCTGCCCGACCCTGATAACAGCAGGTGAGATGACAGAGTGTTTACGTGCGAGTAGTTGCATGTCATGGAGTAAAACATGTAACTGGATGCTCATTTAGATCTATTAGTAACATGATTGGGCCTAGACAGGCAACAGATATTGATATCTCCCGATATTGCCCAAGCAAATACCGAGATGATGATATTAAAACGTTATGTTGCGCAGCTCTAGTCTCAACTTGCAAAAGTCTTGGTCTCGGGTAAGTTTTGTCTCATGGTCTTGAGTACATCACTGGAAATTGGGTCACAGTCTGCAGCTAAAAAATGTCAAATTGGTTTGCAGGATGAGGCTAACACTAGCTGAACTAGCACCACCAGCCCTCAATCCTCTGTGACTGTTTACATCCAGGTAGTAGAGCTTTATAGCAGTAGTCATGAACTGAAGCTAGAGGCAGATGGCTGCACCACATGAGCTGCATTTGAGGTTTATTTAAATAAAATGCCAATGATTTGTTAAACCAACCAGTAATACTGCTGCGGATTAATGAGGGTGAAAATAACTGAGGCTTGGTCAGTTAATCTCTCCGCACAGGCAATGACATTACAATGAACTGACTCCACAACAAACAGTATATAGGCTTTTACGTACATCATCCTGTGCATGTAAAGGTGTTTAGTTTCATGGGTCAGCTCCATTAAAAGGGAAAAGGGCTCGTGTACAGGAAGTCCCAGCGCTCAATCGTACTCCTGCCTTGTTCTCTACCCACACAGAGTGAACTCCCAGAGGAAGGCAGATCATAGCAGCACACGGAGGGGTATTGATGAGTGTGTACATGGAGGCAGCAGAGGCTCATGCTCCATACAAAGACCTCAGGGAAAAAAAAACAAAAACAACAAATCCTGACGAGACCAATCACATGGCATCATTAATGCATCTATAAAAAGGTTGCTGAATGCTGGGGGTAAGGCTCAGTCAGTCAGTGTGTCTTTCCATTAAGAAGGTATTCACCAACAGCGTGGACGCATTTCAGATTAATCAAGAAATACGCAATCCATGACGTCAGAACATTCAACAACAAAAATGTAAAGCCACAATAGAAACTCCAATAAAACCCACATGCTACCGTAAATTTTCCTCTGACGCACTGAAGTCTGTATTCATGAAATTGTCAAATCAAATTCCAGTTTTTAAGAGTCTATCAGGGATGTGATTGAAAAAGGACGAAGAGGTTTGTGACTGACAACAAGTTATATAAGTGGGGGAGAAATTTTGAGCATCGAGACTCAAAAGGAAATCCAAGCTTTTAAAGTTTTTATTGAAATTCAAATTGTTGAAGCTTAAGATTGTAAAAAAAGTAAGTAGTGAAGTTAAATACAACAAGATCCTTTAAGAAGAATTACATCTTTTAGGGAGATCCAAAGTCGCAAATGGTGATAAATGGACTAAAGTATGTCTCATATTAAAGGCGGGACCTGATTTGAATGGAAATGTTGTGTTTTGGTTTTCTTTAGTATAAGTTAATTAGTTAGTTTCTAAAGAATTAGTATTATATCTGATCTTGATAATAAATCAAAACCTCAATATCTCAACTTTCATTATGCGTTTAAAAATCCTGTTTTTAATCATCATCAATACAGACTAGATCAGGAAACTGTGTAAGTGTGTTAGTTACAAACTCACTAAACAGTAACATTTCTGAAATATGCTGATGTAACATGACTCAACAAAAAAATGCCAGAGAAGTTTATGTGGCTTTACAAGTGAAAGTGATGGAAAAACTCAGATGGCTGGAGTGGAAAAATACACACAGCATTTCTCCAAACCTCTGGACCACAGAAGATTTTGTTACCCCAAAAAGTGCGACATCATCGAAAGTATCTGTTTTGAAAAGTGACAAAAGGCTGCAGCAGAGAGATGAAATATGCACACAAGCGGGTCACTTTCAGGCAATTAGGTCAAGATTTTTTCTCTTAGATTTGTTGAATTAAAATGAAATTTAAAAAATGAGGGTTTTTAGCGCAACACATGGGTGGTTTAGTAGGTAAAAGAGCAGAAAAGTTTGTCGCAGGCGGTCATTTTCGGAGGCTGGATGGTGTTAATACAGGGTTAACATTTCTAATTCAATTGATTTTTCTCCGGGCTGTGTACACGGAGCTGCATCAGGCTCAGGTTGCAGGTAATGTGGCTTGTGTGCATGTGTTTGTGTGCATGTGTTTGTGTGTGTGTGTGTGTGTGTGTGTGTGTGTGTGTGTGTGTGAGAGTCAGAGAGGTGGGGGTGGGGCTTGTTATTATACCCCAGCATGTGTCACTGTTTGTGATTCATGCCATGACATCATCCGCCATTACAACCAGACTGTCTGGGGAACCACGGGGCAGAGATCAACTCTGAGACAAAAGGCACAAACACATGAAACACACACTCACACATAGACAAAATATGCATAGGCATACAGGACGCACACACACACACACACACACACACACACACACACACACACACACACTGATATGGAGTAATAAAAACAGACGGGCTTTCGAGAGAAGAGAAACAGAAACTCAGATGCTGCAAAAATATTCTGCACATGCAACAAACATAAAAACACACTCACTCACACACACTTCTCCTCCTGACATTCAGCCAGCCGTCTTTACACTCACACCATCAAGACAATGCCTGGTGGTTGTGCCATCGACGGCGCGTGTCCTGGCTGTGACCCCTGTCTGACCTGACCCACTGACCCCAGACCCGACTCAACGCCTGCATCCACCCACTCTCCATCCATGCACCGACTGATGCACACACACTTCACGATCCTAGAACGGGCGGGGAAGGTGTGAAATGATCAGACGCTGCAAAAGGAAGTGAAACCTGCTATGTTTTTGATCAAACTCAGAGCTGTTAGGAAATGAAGCTGATGATAAAAGTTACATCTTCATTTTACCCTTAAAGAAGAGGTGATAACTACCAAAGCTCTCATCATCACACGCTTGTTTTCGTTTTTTTAACATCTGCTAAATAATAATTCATTACAACCAACTGTCTCTAAAAAAACGTAGTATAGTCCATCTTTGTGTGCCTTGTTCATTGTTTTAGTCCCTGCAGACACACTGAGGCTGTTTATTGGCAGGAGTCTGGTGAATCACAACACAGGCATTACACTTTATTATACTGTGACGTCTTACAACAATGACTGTAAACCATGTTACTGAGAAAAACACTTTACACAAAAATTAAGGGAAACTGTGTTTGGTAAATTATTTCTTATTTCTTTTTTGGCATTGGCAGAGAAGATTCGGCAATTTTTTTTCTATGTACACAAGGAAACAGGTATGCACCGAATATTTTCATCCAAAATCCCATTGGTATGTTAGCTGTTAGCATACATCTGTTTAACTTCAGTTACAAAATAGATTTTTGATTGTCATCACAGAAACATGTCACAATCACTCTTTTAGAACAACACTGAAAAGTCACATTGACCTAATACTAAGAGGCAGATTATATCCAACCGGAGGAGAAAAGAAAAGTTGCGTGCAAGCTTATGGCTGACTTCAGCGTAACAACTATTACTACTACCACTTAAAGACACTAGGTGGCCTACTTTGGTCAACAACATAAAACAAAACTATACATCATGAAGTGGCGAATGTTGTTTTACTATTTTTATTTGTTCATGTCCTGAGATATCCAAATCTAGTGACCAGTTTCATATTTATGTACTTATAAACTCAATAAAATGTTGCCAACAAAGAAAACCTGTAAAGCCTGCTTTAAAAAGGGAATCGATAAAGAATCGGATCGATGTGCAGAATTGATAGGAGCATCGATATTGATAAAATCTTATCAATATCCATCCCTGCCGACCACTCGGTGATCAACACATAAACAAAGCACGCTTGTAACTCGAGCAGCCTCATCTTTAAATGTTGACTTGTGCATCATGGAGAGAAGCATCGCTGCAGAGGAATGAAACTGAACCCGGCAGAGCTCAAGCCGTCCTCTTGATGCCAGTGAAACAGCAGACTCGGGGAATGCTCAGTTATTATCAACACCAGCGTGTCAGACGCTGAATGACGCTAATGCATAGCGCCGGGCGTGAGCCGCAGAGATCAAGAATAGCATGGATATGAAGACGCAGCAAGGAGAGAGACAGACGGCTGCATGTGTGTGTGCAGCTGTGAGTGACTGCACAGTTTCAGCTTTGGCAGAAACCGTGGTGGCGGTTTTTAAAGTGAAGCAGCCTCTCCTCCTTTCTCAACAGTTTCTGTTTAATCCTGGGACGGTGTAAATCATTCATCTAACACGACTCCTTCTGACGAGGAAACCCCCTCCTTCGATGGACAGCTGTGAAAAACAGCGAGTCACAGTCTGTCAGAACCATAACAAACCTCTCCTGCGTCAGTCTCTGACAGGCTTTCCCTCCGGCGGTTGTGTAACAAGTTGAGACAAAGAAACCGTGGCACCACAGCCCACCACCTGCTCTCTCAGTTTCA
The DNA here is from genome assembly GCA_008086565.1 of Thalassoma bifasciatum. Lineage (NCBI taxonomy): Eukaryota > Metazoa > Chordata > Actinopteri > Labriformes > Labridae > Thalassoma > Thalassoma bifasciatum. Next base: position 179,714 of record RPOG01000425.1, on the reverse strand, counting down.
CCTGATTCATCGCACCATCTCTGCTGAGCTACGGCTAACTGACAGAGAAAAGTGTTGAGTTATTAATAAACGTGTTGTTTATGAACGTCTCCTCAGGCAGTTAGGGTGATTTCATCAAGTGTGTGTTGTAATAATAACTGATATAGTTTAAGCTTCATGAATTGAAAAAAAATTGGGTTATATTTTCCATTAAAATTGAAAACATAAATGGAAAACTTAAGTATACTAGATTTTTGAAGCAAACAGAATATTTCTATGCAAAGAAATCTACCTGTGACTCTTTCATAATAAAGTTCTTTCAATCGTACTTTCATCAATTTCTAATAAATACTTCATATTTTAAATCCTGGGTCCTGCGCCCTAAAAGCAGCTGAAAAGAGGTGAGGAAAAAGTCAAGAATCAGAAAAGAAAAATTAAGTTTTAGAAAAGTTTGACGAACAAACTTGATGCTCTATGACTTTATCATAAAAAAATCTTAGCCATGTAAGCTTTGAACTCTACAGAATGACAAAATATTTTTAACTTATGTCATTAAATAGGAAGATTCAAGAGCTACTTTCAAGAGCCCCAAGAGTGGCATAGGCAAAAAAAAAAGGGTTCTCACGCACCCCAGACACCAAACAGCAATCACGAGAAAGTTTCCGTGCTTATGGGACCAACCAGGACGTAGCTGACAACTTTTTTCAATTTAAAAATGATGGTAGGAGTAAGTTGAGCCGTTCTTCAACCCTGGAGTTATTTTAAGGACAATACAGCTTTGTGTACATATTCTACATAAGAATCTATCAGAATGTCACCTAATATGGATTTGGAAACTCACAGTTTATTTTGTGTGGTTTTCCCGGCGCAGCTTGTTTTGTTTTGTAATCGCACAATTATTTCGACCTACAAACAACTACAAACATCTTTTCCGATCCCCAGTTAGACAGAGGTGTACACTCAATTCAAAGAAAACAATGCATGTCAGGAAAAAAGACATTCACGTTTGCAAGTTATACTTTCAAAGGAACACTGCAATGGAAATGCCTGCACATGAAAGTGAAGCAGAAAAGCAAAAAAAGCTGTTAGGAAGCCAAAAATATCAAGTTACGGATTGAGATATCCAACGTTGGCATGTCCAAAAACGCTGCTATGTCTGTTTCTGTCTTTTTTTTCCATCAACTGCTTGACAAATTGATTTTCCTATTATGGTTAACGAATTACTGGTATTCAAATGTGTAAGTTGCTAAGTGAGTGGTTTGATCAGGTATTTCTTTTGAAACACAATTGGGTAAATAATGTGTTGTGTGTCTAACACCAGCAGAGCTAGCACCACTTGCTATCAGTTTTCCTTACAGGTGCACATCCACGTCTGAGTTATCAAACACAGCTTTCAAACAACTTTTTTCGTTTAATCAATCAAAATATTGCAAAACTAAATCATGATATGTAACTCAATCCAATATGTTTGCTTGTTTACAACCAGGTAATTATAATCTTCAACAGACTAATATTAAAAGTTCCTCTACATCCTTGAAAGAAAACTTTTGGGTTTTGAAAACAGAGCATAGAGTTTTATCTACATAGAACAAGTTTCCCCCTCTTCCTGATCTTCTTCTTCATATCTGATTAGCAGGTGACCCAACACATTAGACAGTGTTAACCACACTATTAGAAATCTGTGAAAGATAAAACAGAAAATTGGCTGAATTTCAGTTTAACACGAATCTAATGTCACCACTAACGGGAAGAAGAGACGGGTTATGTGTCAATAACTGATCAGACAGCCAAATTCTTCAGTAGACACTTCACTGGCTTCACTTGAACTTCACAAATGACGATGTAGTTAACCAACTTCCACAGAAAAACGCAGAACCGCCAAGTCTGTTTTGATGTGAAGAAATGCATCTGTCATGCTTTGAAAATAAACATGGTCAGCAGTTACTTTGTATTTTTCTGTCACTAGAAATATTTCAGTATCTGACATCCCACTTCCAAATATCAACAGTGAATCTGACAGATGTGACGGGTTCTTGATTTAAAGTTAAACTTTAATTTTCAGAGCATAGTATAAAAATGTGAATATTCGAAATCACTTCTTAATCTGCAGTTCACTTTAAGCTCTACTACCCGGATTTAAACAAGCACAGGTAACAAAGCAAAGTGCAAACATGAGGACAAGTGGGGCTGAAGGCTGGTGGTGCTAGCTCTGCTATTGGTAGCCACATGCAGCAAACAGATTTAATATTCAGAGTGGTTGGTGTCTCCTTTAAGCAGCATAGAAGGAGGTATGAGCATCTTAAGTGTGACCTGCTGCAACAACAATGCACAAAAGTTCAGACAAAAGGAGCAGCAATAACTTTGTAATGAGTTTGCATGTCTCAGTAAAGAGAAAATAAGCCTGGAGGTGACGGGGAAAAGCCGAGATGATGCAATAAAAGGCTAAGAAAGGGATCGCCAAAAAGGAACTAGTCCTGCTGACCAAGGACATTAGAATTAAAATATTTCCTGCCCTTCAACTTTCAATTAGGTTTACAGGAATGAAGTTGAATTTCTTGTTGAAAAAGAAAGGGTAAATCTGGATTTAAATTCCATGAAAACCACTGCAGAAAGATGAGACATCTTGAAATACAAATAAAGAGTGGCAGTAACACACAACACCTTCCAGTAATTCAAAGATGGCTTTACCATCACTTAACACACAACCTACAAGTCATTAAAATAAAGTATGAAACAGTACTGTCAACTCATCAAAACGTTGCAAAAGATGTTGAACTTCTTCAAAAACATGGTGGGAAATTGTCACATTGGGGAACTAGGGTGGGAGAATTACAGTAGCGAAGACATGTCAACAGCCACGCAAGAGAGTGATAAAGAAACTTAATGTGGTTCCACTGTAACAGTAACACAAATAGTTGTAATATCATAAATAACTTGTTGTTTGTTTTTTGTTTTTAGGTTACATGACCTCTGTATCCCACACCACATTATGGTTTGTGCTGTAAGTGCATAAAATCTCACAATATTAAACAATGACGAAATATGTTGCCTCGAGAAATCAGCTCACAACAGGTGCAAATCACAATCAAGCATGAAGTATCTCTTAAGCTATCTTTTCAATCTTTTGTGTGGAAGCATTTCGGGAAACTACGAATAAACAAACTGGTAACTATGTCCATTAAATATACAGCTGTAATTGGTGGTTTGTTCTGTTGTTCAGTAGCTGGCTACATTTACCGCCACTCACAGCCCAGTGCTCTGAGACATAAGAGAATCCTGGTTATGTCCTATCAGTGCTCATCTACGAAGCATAGCTAGCATAACCTGGCTCTTCACTTTAGTGAAGATATCATAAATGATTTTGTAAACATTGTCTCCTGTTGCTATGGTGAACCCTGTATTGTCCAGAGTGTATCACCACTCTCCTGATAAATGTCATCAACAGCAATTTAAGTAAGGTCAGGTACTTTTCACATGTGAACAGATGCCTGGTACCTGGGAATCAATATCAGTAATCAGTACTCAACTACATATTTTTGGTGCTTTTTGTGCGTTTGTGTGGTAATAATGCTAATTTGTTTAATAACAAAACTTGAAAATATCAAATTAAAACCGACTGCTACATACAGCATGGAAAATCACCTACTCTTCCACTCCCTCGCAGTCAAAAGGTACCCAAACATGGTACCATTTGATTTCATGTCACTTGGTACTGCTGACAGAATTCAACAATACCTATCAAAGTACCAATTTTGGTACCCATCTCCAAATTAATGATTGGTGCTGATGAAACTTTTACATTTAAATAGCAATAGTCAGAGAATGACAATAACATATATTAAAATGTAACTGGTGTGTGGGGTTTGGCAATTATTAAAACTAGACCAGGATCCAAATTCTGGATTGTGAGACTCCATATAGAAAAGGAATATCCCTTGTAAGCAATGTCTGGCTTAAAACTCTGGTTCATGAGGTTATTTAGGACAAAAATAGAAAAAAAATACAGCTATAAAGATACAACTAATGTGTTTTTGCCTAAAACTTTATGGTGATATACCTCTGTGTTTGCATCTACCGTTTCCGTATCATTCTTATAGCTAGCTTTTGGGAAAGAAGGATGGAAAAGCAACATGAAACTCCAAGAAGCAATGTTTCCTATTCACTTACATAATAAACATGCAACATATCTGTGTGTGTGTATGTAGTGGGATGCAGGGAGAAAGCAGTACCTGTATCCCGTTACTGGGAGTAAATGCAGTTTGAGAGCTTTAGTTTTAGTACAGTGATGATGTTACCTTTCGTAAAGCTTGCACGAAGAGGCCTCTCCATTTGTGACTGTTCTCGTCACTTGAAAAGTCGTATATCTGCTGGGGCTGCATTGCTGTAGCGGCTCCTGGCGTTGCCGTGATCCGGGCTGAACTGTCAGCATCGGCCCCGGATAGATAGTCCTTGTGGGTGGGTCAGTCCAGTCCAGGCAGGCACGGTGGAGGAAAAGAGCCGACCCGTTTTGATAGCAAATATTAAAAGTGTCACTAAACCACACTACAGATCCCGTGTCGAGTCAAGCGGCGAAATTTGAGCTACAAAAGAAAACAAGCACATGTAGCTGTAAAGTTCGTTAGCTCTGTGGCTAATGAGGCTAACTCGCTGCGTCTGTAAACACGGGACCGCGGCTAACGAACAAGCTAAAGGCTAATAACAATGTATACTTGCTACTTGGCGTTTGCTTAAAAGCTTATAACAGGCACATTAAGTTCAGTATCAAGTCACAACATGCTATCTCAGCTTGTTGCCAGCTAACTACAGCTACAAGTTATGTTTGGTTATTTGCTGCCTAAACACCTGTAACGGTAGCCGCGGAGCTAACTGGTGCTACAGGCTGCCGCTGGCCTTGATGCGCTCCGAGTTTTATGTTGTGGCACACGAACCGTTCAGCTCCAAACAAGGCACACTTTCTCCTGCGCTCTTTACATCGCATTTGATCATCTTCTCCAGAGATGGGTGTTAAATCCAACGTAAATCCCCAAAACAGCGGCCAGTCCGAGGCATGTCTTTGGGCAGAGCAGCTGAAGTGTTTTTGGTTTGGTGGTTTGTGAAGTCGAAGATGTTCGTACCAACTCCGCTGCCTGTCTGTCTGCTGCTGCGAGTGATGGGCGGTTCAAGAACGAGTCACTTCTTTCAACTGACTCTTCAACTAAGCATCCGGAGCAGACTTCTATCTCAAAGACAAATTGTTAAATACTACTGAAATGATGGATAAATTCTTAATCTTGATATCTTCTAAAATGCATAGGTGTGTATGCTGATAATAAACAGACTGTAAATATGTTCAATAATGCTTTAAAAGTTTGTTTTTATGCTTTGAGTGAATGCGGTTTCCAGTCTAATTCGGGAATCTCAAAGAATTGAAGTTTTTCTGCACAGCGTATAGGTTTCATTGCTTGTCTTAAATAATTATGCCCCTATTATATCACATACTGGAAAGCAAATGCTCTATCTTTTTCGGGTAAATGTGTAATTACACAGTTGTCATGATGGCTACAATCCATGTCACAAGTGTTTTTCTTTTTGTAGAATATTGCACCTTTCATACACAAGCTAACTCAATGTCCCTAACATCAACACAAACATCAGCTGACTAAACAAGTTAATGTTAGGATGTTTTTGTTTAAGATATGCAGCAATCATAGTTAGAAGTCAAAAAAGGCCATACACCCCAGACACATTACATGTGTCCGTCTGGATGCTGACATGTTCAGTCGTTTATATTTAAGATGTCTTATTTTTTCCTGTACAACTATACTTGAGATTCCATAGAATCAATAAGAGTTTTAAGTTCAATGAAAGAAGTTTCTTTACATAAAGTTATAACAATGTTTTTAGAATTGTAAGTACTAATGAACTTGGGTTTTACAAATCTATAATAATCTATGATATCTATAAATCTATAATAATATAACATGATACAAGTCACATTTTTCTAAAATAGTAGTAGAAGTTTTGGCATAGAACTGTCCTGAAATCGACTCCTAAATTTTGGCTGAGCTAAATGATCTGACTCACTGGAATGATCCGGATTTCTCATCTCTGTCTGCTGCCGCTGCTTCTCTGCGCCGCTCGTCTCTGTCAGGCACGCTGCGTAATATTACATTTCGTTGGAAAGGGTAAAATAATATTACATTTCTCAGGAAAAGAAATTATAGACATCATTAAATAATAGAGACAGAGGATTAATATGTTCGGATATGGTAAATGGATCAACCGTTATTTATTCACTCTCCTGTTGTGTCTGGCTGTGTTACAAAATAAACCACTGGAAAGATTTCCAACAGCATTTTATTGAACATCAGGTGCAAATAAATCAATCTGTTTCCACATTTTCTATACATGTGTTTCCAGTAAAAACATATAAAACACCATTTCAGCCATAGTATCAGATTTAGACACATTTTGTTTTTACATCTGGCCACAAACTGTGTTTGCTGTTGTGATTCTGCCTCCTAGTGGACAAACTGAACCTGTGCGCTAGTCAGGCCAGTGCTTAGTGCAAAAAGGTCAACACTTTTCGTTTGAAGAAGCACTTTCTTCTGAATAATTTAATTTATTTTCTAAAATTATTGGATAAAAGGGATGTGGCTGCTTGAGTTATACTTTACAATATATTAATAATATTTGGCACATGGTTACATTTGCCATTCAAAAGTATGCTTTCTAAGTTAAAAAGACATTCATTTGTCAATAAATGGGAGACAAGTGGCAGGAAGGGGCTGACCAAGTTTCTGGGCTCATTATCTGGACAGATTTAAGCAAATAATAGCAGGATTATATGAAATAACAGCACACAAATATACAATTATCAACCACCCACAGTCCTCAGTTAACATTAATGTAAATGTATGTGTTATAAAATTAGACTTTCTACTCTGGATATAATTAAAAATTATTTTTCTGACAAAGTTTTTCAGGCAAAGAAAATGCCCAAAAATTTTCTCATACAAAAACCTGTCTTTTATGGTGAACTGTGCGTCCTGCAGCTGTAAATAAACAAATTTGTATTTGATTACAACATCAGTTTTATATCTGAGGCAAACATACTTCTTTATCGACTTCTACAAAATATACTTTTCAGCTCACTTTGTATATTTCTTCCACATCATTTCAACAACAAAGTGTTCCCAGATTGTCAGCGGCTCCAAAAAAATTGAAAAAACAATTAATCAAACGGAAAAAGAACATTTTCTCATGATGTAACTCGTCATGCAGTTGTATTTAGATAGAAATACACTGTAGGAACACATTTTACAAGCAACATGGTTGAGTAAACAAAATACACTACCCGGAAACTGATCTGTTAAAATAAGTTTCTCCCCCTAAATTAAGGCTTGACCTGTAAAAAAATAACACTCAAATGATGACAGTGGTGCTGAGGTACTGAAGAGCTTGACACAAGTTTTTAGTCTTTACACCTCGAGCTTGATCATTTTGGTTTAACGTGAACGGTCTGTACGTTTCTCTACAGTGCAAAGCGGCTCTCCACCTCGTCTGCGATCATCTCAGCGATGGCGAGGGAGGAGGTGGCCGCTGGCGAAGGAGCGTTTCGCACGTGGAGAACCCGGCTTCCCACGTCACCGACACCACCGTCAAACACAAAGTCATCCACCAGGTTTCCATCTCGGTCCAGAGCCTGAGCTCGAACTCCTGCAGGACCCCTGCAGGAGTAAACAAAAGTCAATCATTCATCTTGTTCAGAAAGGATTTAAAATGTGATGTGGGTGTTGTTGTTCTTCTTGCATCATCACTTTACCTGAGCACGTCTCTCAGAGAGAGTTCAGGGATGTACTTCTGCAGGATTTTCACCTGTGAACCGATGAAAACTCCTCGGTACATCTCTCCAATCCCGTACGTAATGTTTTTTAACACAAGCCTCTGAAGGCCTCTGCAGGATACCGAGATTACATAAGGTTCACTGTGACAATCAGCTACTGCATGAATATTTCTATATTTGCACCCAAACCTGATGATATATGACGGTTATGTCATGCCTCGTACCTGAATGAGAGTGCATCTGCAAAGTCTCGAGCGTTGAAGTCGTACACTTTGTAACCTTCCCTCTTAAAAGCCAGGACGGCGTTGGGTCCGAGCCACACACTTCCATCCATCCGCGGTGTGAAGTGGACTCCAAGGAAGGGGAAACGAGGGTCAGGGACCTGGTTTAGGAAACAAATCAGAGACAGGAAATGATATATCTTTGCATTTTAGAATTTTTGTACAAGATCAATTGATTCTTTCATCTCTTCTTTGGACTTACGGGGTAAATATTCCCTTTGACCAGATAATGTTTCTCTGGCTTCAGGACCAGATAATCGCCTCTGAACGGAACGATCCGCGGCTCTGAACTGCATCCAGAAATCTGTGACAGACGGTCTGAGTACAGCCCCCCACAGGTCAGGACGTATCGACACCGCACCTCGTTCCCCTTTTAAAACAACACCACACTTACAACATGAGCCATGGTGCTCAACCTAAACACTGTGAGGCTTAAATTCACTCCTCTTACCTTTGTGTCTCTGATGGCGATCGGATATTTCATCCCTACGACAAAATAGAAACACACTTACAAAGGATGACCATATTATAAAAAACCAAACAGACACCTTTTCTATTAGAAGTGAACATTTTCTTTGATGGAAACATAAATAATAGTAGGAGCCATTTCCTCTGGTTAAAAACCTAAAAATGTGTCTCATATGTGTCACAAAGTTTCAGCTTTTAATTCCAAAATTTTGACTTTGTTCCCCAAAACTTGAATTTCAAATTTCAAATTTTGACTTAATTATCTCAGAATTTGGAACTTGTGATTTTAAAATTTTGGCTTTTTATCTCAAAATGTTGATGTTATCTTACAATTATGACTTTTATTCCAGAATTTCAACTTCTTGTCAAAATTTCACTTTTTCTTTCTAAATTTCAACTTTGACTTTTTATCCCTAAGTTGTCCCTCAATTATCTCAGATTTTTGACAGTTTATCTTAAAATTTAGACTTTATCCCATATTTTCACTTTTTATTTGTGATTTTGACTTCTTATCTTGGAATTTTGACTTTTTCTTAAATTTCAACTCTTTTCAAAATTCGACTCTGTCTTATAATTTTGACTGTTATCTCATAATTTTGACATTTCCTCAAATTTCTTAATTTCTTCATCTGTTTTCCTGCTCAAGATCATGACAGATTGGTGCATCAGAATAATGCCAGTAGCCCAATGCAGCTTTGCTTTATAACAAAGAACAATGGTCTGTCGAACAATCTGAGAAAAACTCTGATATGTTGGGGAATTTCATAAAAGTCCTCTGCAGATACTTTTAAAACCAAAAAGAAGGACATGTCTGGGCAAAAGAGGACGAATGTTCAATCAAATTTTACACCTTTACAGCTTCAGTCTGATTCTAAACCTGTGGTGTAAATCACCTGTTTCTCACCTTCAGTGCTCCCAGCTGGACTCTCCTTCATCATTGAAATGTCTGAGACTTCAGATTCAGTGACCACTGTGCCGCCCGCCTCCTCAAAGTCTTTCCCGTACCTGAGCGCCACCATCCTCCAGTCCACGATGCCGGTGTATGGGGAGTCGAGAGCCATTATACCCTGAGAGGAGAGAATGTTAAAGGTTTTCTTTAACATCTTATCTTTTGAATAAATCACATCAGTGAGTCTGAGGCTCTTACTCTGCAGTACGGCTCTCGCTCCCTGATCCCCTTGGCGTCGACGATGCTGAGGTCTCGCACGTTGTTCTGCAAGCCGCGCTCGTAGAGAGCTTTTAACCGGGGAATCTCCTCTTGCTCTACGGCCACAATGAGCTGCAGATACAAGTTGTTTCAAATCAATTCTATCAGCAAACTTTTCTGTAGTTTATCTCTTTTTAAGTCCCTTTTTTAAAGCAAGGGTGAAGGCTGACCTTCCCGCATTTCTTGTACGGTAGTCCTTTCTTCTCGCAGTACTCGTAGGCCAAAGTGGCTCCTCGTACACACAGACGAGCCTTCAGGGAGCCTGGCGTGTAGTAGATCCCGCTGTGAATGACTCCACTGTTGTGACCACTCTGGTGAAAAGCTGGAGGAGAGGAGAGTGAAAAGAAGAGGATTCTTTAAAGGGGCTGTGTGAACTATCTGTTTGGTGTTGATTGCTTTGACACCTGTTGTAGGAATCAGTAGAGTTTACGTACAAGTTGAAGACTCAGTTTCCCATGAGCACAATCGTCCACTGTCCTAAAATACATCAAATGCATCTCCAGTACAGCTTCACGAATGGACACGACACCAGATCAGACGTGACTCTATTCAACTCAATGTGTCGAATCACACTGGATCTGCTCTATTGCTGCTTCCCTGCTCCAGCAAGTTGCAGCAGATAAACAAGCTTCCTAGGTTTTCCAGATTCAGGAGAGGCAATTTACCAAAAAAGAAAAAAAATGACTGACCAGAACAGAAAGTTATGCATGGAACCCTCCGAAAAGCATCTGGTGACTTTCAAAATAAAACAAAATGTGTCAAAACATGATGGTATTTAACTTGACGGCTACAAAAAACTGACATAATAAGTGCAGCCAAGACAGGAATCGACAGGTTTGAGGTTTTACAGCCCAGCATAAATGAAGAGAGGCTAATCAATGGGGTGGGAAATGTGGAGACCCCTCGGTCTCATGACACCAGTTTTCTTTTGTCAAGGCGTGTGCTTGTTTCAAAGCAAATACATGGAGAGCAGATCTTTTCTTCAACACTACTTTCTTTGGTCAAGGTGCTTATTCACAGGGTTAATGAGCCAGATTTTACAGAGGATGAACTAGACTCAACGAACAAAAAGAAAAAGTGAAGAAACTTCAAGTGAAATCCAGAGTTAACCGGTGGTGCAGGTGTGTAAACCAATAGCAAAAAGAGTGCCAGCTGCTAGGATTAGGACTCAACACACACTGAAATAAAACGTCTTTGATATCACAGTGTGAACTATTTACACGGATGACAGCAGTAAAACTGGTTTACAGCCTGTTATTCTTCTGCAAAAACAGTCACATTGTTATACATAATGAATAAAGAAAACAACAAACATGAACATTTACACATGCATTATGGAGAAAAGGAAGATAAATGCTGTGCAACTGTTGAACCAGAGGTTTAAGTGAGTGTTAAGACTGTGATGTTTATTATGTGTTTAAAAAATGATCTTTGACCCAAGTTGTTTTTATAATTCAGTCATTTATTAAGTGGAAGTAAAACTGATGTGTCGTGTGTTATAGTCCAGTAGTTTTGTTTCAGATTTGAGAGTTCATCTCAACATCCTCTTGATGTACGGCTAAAAACTGGGAACTCGTGCTTGTTTTTTCCAGATCCAATGACCTAAAGTGCTTACACACTCCTGATATAAGTCTTAAATCCAGTTGCATCTGTTAACACTTTGCACTGTTGGATCTAAAAAAGGTTTCAAGACCAGTTTCAAAATGCAAAAAGAAGAAATTTGATCAGAGATTTTGATCGGGAGTGTACACTCCAGTCTGCTCTGTGTGGCTGGATTTAATCGCTCAAACAAACAAAACACACTGTTCTCTTTGAGACAACAACTTTCAAACTCCACCCACCGAGTTCCTTCTCCTTTTCCAGCAGGATGAAGCTGAGTGACGGGTGACGCAGAATAAGCTCTCTGATCGTGGCCAGGCCCACGATGCCGGCACCCACCACGGCTACATCATAGGTGCTGAAAAAGAGACGGCAGACGAGGTTAGAGGAAGTCATATTAGGATTAATAACTGACCAGAAGACGACAGGGCAGAATAATCAGGTTGAAGGTTCAATGTCCAACTGTACATGACTGTATGAGCAGCCAACAGACCTTTAAACTAATCGTTAGGGATGCGCTGAGAGAATAAAACCAGAAGTGTTCAGAGAATCAGTTTGTTTCAGTATAAGTATGCATTTGGTAAAAAGCTGGAAGAACACTATGTTCAGCCTGAGAGAACATTCAGTATGATGCCATTCCCAGTGTACCCCAGGACATCGGCTACAGTCTGCATCTTGTTTGCGTTTTCACTAATTGGAAGCAGGCAAGGCGCCGCAGAGGGCGAGGAACTAATAAATCCAGCTATGGGAACAATGTTAGAGTGGGAGCTTCATTTGAAGGCACTAAGAAGAGTTTGAAGTCCAAGTTTGCATTCAGATTAGAAGACAGAGACGACCTTAACATGTAAAAACATGCTCAGACATTTGAATCTGTGATGAAACAGAGTTCATACATGACTCCATTACACACGTGGAGAAGCTACCAGAGAGCTGCAATGAATTCATAACCTCACATCATGACATCTATACGTTACTGCTTACATTAAACAAGCCGGGGCATGGTCTGATTGCATAAGCAGCCTAGGATAAGTGGGAGAATGTGCAGATTTTCATGAGGAACCTCCACCTGACCGCTTTGTCCTTTGGCAGGTAAAGTGAAATTGTACGTGCTCTGACAAAAACTTTAAACTCATGCAAATGAGAGAGAGAGAGGAGGTAGGGGGGTTTAAGTTCAGTTAGGAGTCACCAGAGCTGTCTCTTTGAGTATCGATAAAAACTGATTGAGAAACTCTTCAACTAATTCCATTTTAACCTGTTGGTGCTTTTGCAACAGAGGCTTTGAAATCCTTAACGACAAACAAAGTGAGACGTCATCGAGCTTTTCTGCAAACACAAAAAGAGCTGACGGAGCAGCTGCAGATCCAGCACAGCAGCTTCAAAGCGTCTTTTACTGTAACAGTAAGAAATAACCTCTAGTGTTGAACTGTGAAGCTGATGTTGAATTTGTAAAAACTGCAGTTCCTCCAGTGTCCACTTGGGCCTGGCTGCAGAAACACCAGAAACCACATACACACTCATTCAATGAAGCAGATCTTTGCAGCAGAAATAAACATGTATGGTTCAAACACCTAACAAACTGTTATTTAATAGACTGTATCCATGTATTATAAAAACTATAGGAAGAGTTAAAATCCTGCATCTCTCACCTGATTACTTCAAACTTTGGAGAGGGCTGTGAAATTATTTCAGCAACAAACCGTCTGACTTTACTGCTGCAATTTAACTGCGAAATGTGTTTGATTATTTCATTTTTTAATCTTTACCTTTGCAACTCAGCATTTCATTCTTCATCCCAACAGGAATGAGTGTTACAATTTAGCACCAGGAATAAAACATAAAAGAGAGCAGCATCAGACGGCTGTTTCTAGTTTGTCTTTTTGCATCATATGAGTCCTGAACAATGAAAGCATAACTAAACAATGAAGAAATAATATTTTCACAGGATTTCTCCTAAAGTTCAATGTGTGTGTCAGAAGTAGGTTTCTATTCATTTTGAATATATTGATTTCATTTCTGTCAGACAAAGCGAATTTGTACAAATCCATCTGTATTGTGTAGCAGAGCCTTTCTCAAAGTGTGGTACCCGGGCTCTTACTGGTCCCCCACAAAAGAATCACTAAACTAGATATAGATGAAATGGATTGAAATTAAAACATTTAATACCATCAAATATATAAGTTTCTGGTAAGTTTGTCCAAAATGAGATATTTTTTTACTTTAATTATTTGAGTCTTTACTTTTTGGTGCAATACATTTGGATGAAATTATTTTTGTGGTACAGTCTTAAGTTTTTTACATTTAAGAACAGGGTCAATGTTCAAGTTGTGTATTTATATTGTTTGAAATATGTACTTGATCAGAATAAAATCCCAGCATCATTATTGAACAATGCAAAGTACTGAATAGTCCGACTCAAACTGCACTAATGGTTAAATATTAAATATAATATATAAATATGTGATTATTGGAGAGCAAAGTATTTTTGAGGTGGAACTTGGTGTAAAAAGTTTGAGAACCACTGATTTAACAAATTCAATATCTATGTTTTTGCATTTCACGTTGGTGCAAAGGCAATCGCTCGTTGGATAAGGTCAGAACTATGACGGACAAACTCAATGGAAGAAACGCATGTGTAATTCACTGCCCATAGAAAAAAAAAAAAACTCAGGCTCTGACTTCCAACTTGGGTTATAAAAATATGCAGGAGGAGCCTGAAGCTTATAAAAGCTTGTCGAGTGGCCCTCCTAATCAGAAACATTCGGCATAAGGACAAAGCATTGACGTAGTGAAGAGAAGTGTGAGAAAATGCCAAACATAAGGGTGCAATAAGAGAGATACTGGTACAAAATATTGATTAAAAAAATCTGTTTTTGTCTCAACAAAGTAGTGTTTTAAGACAATTGGAGCAGACTTAGAGGCAGAGAAATCTGACTGTAGATGCTTCGCTTGATATCTATCTAAACTGTGTGGTATGATCCTGCAATTTAAGGCAAAACCTCTTGAGAGTTGTGATGGGATTGCTGGTGTCTCTTTAACATCTGTAAGAGATTTGGATAAATAAAAAAAGGAATGAGCTCTGCAAAAGACCCACCACACCTCCCTCTACAGCCTGTCTGATCCTCTGCCCTGGAGCATCACAGGACCATAAAACTGCTAAACAGCTTCACTATGCATCATACAGGACACTTAAAGATTGTGGTGATGTTAATAAACACATACAACTGTCTGATACATGTTAAAGTGTGTGCTGTGTATTCGCTGATTCAAGATCTTGATTTCAAGGAGTTTAACTGAATCACAAAAGGAGGAAAGAACACACAACCACAACATGACAAGTGACCCAACCACACCTATAATTTCAAAAGCACAGAGTGTGAGTGGATCCAGTTACAGAATCACAACAACAGTTTAATGGTTGTTCTGTATGGATACACATTATGGATAAAGGTTAAATAAGGTGGAACATACACACACTGCACAGTTCTCCTTCATATATTTGCATATGAGCATGTTTTGTGTGTTGTAACACTAGGGTGGTGTGCAGATCAGGTTAAGCAGACAGCAGAAATGTTGAGTAACTCCTGTTGGCAGATCTGGAAGCAATTAAAATTAAAACAGGCACTGACTTGTCTGCTCCATACACTATCTGCCAGGTAGAGAGGATTAGTATATAATTAACGGAAGTGGAAAATAAGTTATCAAACTCTTGTAGCTCTTCTCTACCTTCCTCTGTGCTCTCACCTGTGCAGCTGTCTTCTTGTGATGTCCTTTAGCAGTCGGGGCTGCGCGGCTCCAACAGCCTTAAACGACACCGCGCTCAGGGTCCGGATCATGTCGGTGAAGTTAAAAACCTCCTCAGAGCTGCTTCTTCATGGTTTGAGAGTCAGAAAGTCCTGAATCCCTGCGCTGGGGTCTGTTTCTTCCCCTCCTGTTGAAGGTGTTATTCCCCCATTCCGCTGCTCTGTCCTGAAAAGCCGACTTTAAACCACGCCCTTCTAGTGACGCATCACGCAGAGCCAATGAGGCGGCACGTTCTCTTACGTCATGATGTCAGAGTGCACAGCAATGGAGCGGTGCTGAATGTAAACAGTGCTGCTTGTTAGAGGACAGGTAAAACTTCACACCCAGTCTTTTTGATTACATTTTCTCTTCATTAACTGCTCAAATAAATTTAGTAAACAAAATATTTAAATTTAAAATGTTATTAATTCTCTCTTTCTGTCCCAACTTTGAGATATGAGGCTGTTATCGAGGGCGGTGCAGTCTGCTGTGGGTCACAGACAGACGAGCTGCAGACACTTCTGGGGTTGGCTCAATGCTGTTTTCAACAGGTATGACAACATTAATTTACAGATTATGGCTGTGCACGTGTTAGACAGCATTGCATGTAAAAACTCGTTGTTAAACACTAAACCATAATAGTGTCATACCTGTCTCTGCACTGTAATCCTGAACAATACTGTGAATAAACACATAGACATTTAATGTAACAGCCTTGTAAAGTAAAAGCAGAATGTACATTCTTTTACTATTCTATGCAAACTTTTTGTACAACTACCTAATGTTAATTCAGCATTTTTGCACTACTCACCACTGCACCATTATCATATTCTTTCAGTAAATATTAGTCTGGTCTATTTGTTATTCTTTTTTTTTATAGGTGTTGATAATACCCTATATGCAAATTACTATTATTATTGTCATAAGTCCCTTTTTATATTGAAAACTAAAAACATATTTACCAGGTTTTGTAACATGCATCAAAATTTGAATGACTGTCACCAACCTTTTCCAACTCAGGGCCTGTTTTTAAGTCTTACAAATTTTCACAGCCCACCTCCAACCCCACAGATACAGAAGCCAAATGCTGTATTCTCAGAGCACTTTTTTATTGAATGTTGAATATTTGAACATTTTTAATATCCTTTTAGCCTCAAACCCCTCCCCCACAAAAATCATACTATTTTGAAAATGATTTTGTGGCCCATTTGCACTACCTTCACAGTCCACCAGAGGGCTGCGGCTCACAGGTTGGGAATCACTGCCTAAATGTATCTTTTCCTCTCTGTATTGACCTCATATATACATTAATCATAAAGACATATGTCCTCTTAACCTCACCTCTGTGGTCTAGTTTATTTTGCTTGACAGCAGCTTGAAGTACCAAGGGCAAAAAAAATTAAACAAATGCTAAGTGACGAAATGCAAACACGTTTCTTCTTTTTTCATGATAGGTAATCAGTCAAACAAACATTGGGTGATTTACTCAAGTGAAAATCACTGACCCAGTGGGCAGGCTGCCATTTAGACCATGGCTGATGAATGAACGTCATCACTTTGTACTGAACTCAGTGTTTGTTGTGTTTTTTTTTTCAGGGTGGACTATGAGAGGATCAAATCTGTCGGTCCGGATCGAGCTGCAGCAGAGTGGCTCCTGAGATGTGGAGCCAAAGTCAGGTTTCAGGGTTTCGATCGCTGGCACTTCGACTACAACGGACTGCCAACTGGGCCTCTGGGCAGATACAAGATCCAGGCTATTGACGCCACAGAATCGTGCATCATGTACCGAGGATTTGACCACCTGGGTCAGTGTTACAGTGAGGAGAATATTCTGTTCCCATGCTGGCGAATGTTCCACTCTCACCTCCATTTCCCAGCATGAGGTCACTGATGTTGTCATGTAGGTCAATGCAGCACAACCAGAAGTGCAATGCAAACATTTAGCACTTCTATGTTTGCAGAGTTTTTTAAAATGTATCCTGAAATACTGGGGTTTTAATCAGGAAAGACATTAAGTGACACTCACTAAACACTTCTTTTCCCTTCATAAAGATGCAAATGTGGTCAGATTTATATTTTTCTGTCATTTTGAAATCGTCGTTAGGATTTTGTTTGAATCAAAAATTTAAGCTGTGCACACAGAGTGTAAATTTTGCATCAAGTCAAGGTGAGCTTGACCTCCTACATTGACCTGAAAGTGATTCCCCTCTTTGTTAACAAGAAAGGAAAGCTGAGGGTGAAAGTGCATCTCTCACAGACTGATTATCCAAAAAGTGACGCAAGTGAGCGGGATGTTTTTCACTGTCTCTGACCCTGTCGACTTCTGCAGCCTCTCACACAAACCCTGTTTTTTCTGACTTTGGTGCCAGAGTCCACACACACACACACACACGCACACACAAACACATTTGATGTAGTGTTGCAGAACGTGCTGTGATGTCGTCAATGTTCCCTCTTTTTTTCCAGATGGTCTGAAGCACGTGGAGGAAATCAAGCTCAACAAATGCATCTACATCGAGGACGCGTGCCTGGAGAGGCTGAGCTCAATAGAGAATCTGCAGGAGAGTTTGTACATGATGGAGGTGGTGTCATGTGGGAATGTGACCGATAAGGGCGTCATCGCTCTGCACAAACTCAAGTGAGTCTTTCATGAGGTGATTTCTGTGTTTTGGAAAATCTGAGTTTGAGTGAATTCACAGTTTATCTGATGAGACAAACTTTGGGTCATCTGGCTGTGAGATAAAACCTTATGAACCGTTTATAATAGAAAGAAACAAGAATCAGTGCTTACAATGGAGTAGTACGGCCACATTAAGAATTTATTTATTTTTGCTTCATATTTTACTACGAGATTAAAGTCGAATTTAGTTATTTTACTACAAGAATCAAGTCAAATTTAATGTTTTAACTACAAGAATAAAGTGGAAATTAATTATTTTACTATGAGAATAAAGTTGATTTTAATTCTTTTTACAACAAGAATAAAATGGAAATTAATTATTTTACTACAAGAGAATAAAATTGAAATTCATTATTTTACTACAAGAATAAAGTCAAATTTCATTTTTTTACCACGAGAAAAAAGTCAAAATCAATTATTTTACTACAAGAATAAAGTGGAAATTAATTATTTTACAATGGGAACAAAGTCAAATTTAATTATTTGACTATGAGAATAAAGTCAAATTTAATTATTTTACTAAGAAAATTAAGTCAATTTTAATTCTTTCTACTACAAGAATAAAGTCGAAATTAATTATTTTACTTTGAGATTCTCATACTTATGATAATCTGATGCTGATGTGCTAAAAGTTAAAGTATCTCCTTGTTTGTAAAACCCAAGTTAAAGAATAATTTGATAAAATGCTCCATGGTCCTCTTTTCCTCCTCCTCATAGACTGTACTCGATTATATTTCGACTTTAATCTCGTAGTAAAATAATTCATTCAGATTTTAATCTTGTAGTAAAAATAATTAACTTTGACTTTATTCTCGTAGTAAAATATGAAGTTAAAAAAAAAATTCTTAATGTGGCCCAAAATAATTCTTAAGGTGGCCCTAATACTTCGTTGTAAGTGCTATATTAATTCACAAATTAAAAAAATGTAGCTCCTTGATTGACTTCTCTGTCCTCACAGGAAACTGGAGTATCTGTTCCTCAGTGATCTTCCCGGCATCAGCGACAGTAAAACAACAACAGACAGATTAAAAACAGCTCTTCCACGTCTGGACATCGATCTGGACCTTGGCTGAATATTTGATGTGTTTCTTTTTAGCCTGAGATCATGAAAAGCACCTTGAATTGTGGAAAACAGAAGTTTGTGGGTGATGAAACTATTGTGTTGTTTATTTTATTTTCAACATGTCAGGTTTGAAAAGTTACTCCACATTTGATACACAGAGAAAAACAAAATGCCTAGGACTTTATCTTTTCTGTACATTAGTTTGGCATTTTTAGACAGATGGCTGTGAGCATCCTTAGCACCAAAGTTCCAGAAATAAAAAGTTACACGTGGTCGTTTTGTTCTTATATGTTCATAAATATGGAAATGTTTATAACTGTGTTCATTCCGAATGTCAATAAATATTCTCAGAAATGCTGAGAAGTCATGAAAAAAGATTTTACCTTACATTATAATTTACCACAGACATTTAAAAAAAACTTCCCTTATAGAAACAAGTCACTCCAGCAGAGACCGTCATTTTATAAAAATACAATTTGGCAAACCAGGTGAGGCAGTTTTACCGTTTGTCTACTCGATGACTACAAGCTGAGCAGCACGTCACTCTTTGTCGCAATAATCTTAAACTATAAAAAACATTAAAAACAACAGAAGAGGATACGAGCCAGTGGACGAAAACATTTCAGAGCTGAATGCAAGATACGGCTGATAGAATCTTCTGGATTTTCAAGAAAGGTACAAATAAATTTTAAAAAGAAAGTTTGGAGAAAATGGTCCAAGTTTTGACAAAAATCTTGACTTTTTAGAAAACAATTTTATAATTTGAATTCTGAAAAAGGCAGAATCTGGAGATAAAATGTCAGAATGCTTCAGAAAGAGTCACAATGATGAGTATTTTATATTGATATAAAAGTACTGAGAGAATAAAAATGTTAAAAATTGTAAAAAAAATGTGTATAATTTGAATCTCATAAATGTTAAGTTTCAAGAAAGTGGTTAGAAGTTTAGCGAAATCAAAATGATTTACTTGAGAAATTAAAATTAGAGTCCTGAAATAGTAAAAATATCTGAGGAAAAGTCATAAACTTGAAAATGTTTTCACTATTTCTAAAAAAAATTGCAGAGTTTTTGAGTAAAACTAAAAAAAATTAAATCAGCATTTTGAGAAAAAAAACGTGTTAAAGTGAAAGTATTGTCAGAAATAGGGAAAAAAAACAATCATACCCAGGATTTTAGCCTGAAAATTTTAAGGAAATTATACAAATTTTTGAGAAAAATAAAACTTATTATTCTGAAAAAGTTAAACTTTCAAGGAAAAAGTCAAACGCCTGAAAAATTTGTCAGAAATTTTCTGAGAAAACAGTCAGAACTTTTGAGAAAAACACCAAATAGACATTCTTAAAATGTATAAAGAACAAATTTAGAGCAATAATTATTCTGGATTTGAGTCTGAAAAAAATCTGAAATGTTTTTCCAGTGGCCCTGACCCTCTTCTGTTTAAAACAAAGACATCATCCGTAAACCAACATGTCTGAGAGGACGCGTTGAGAAGTAGTGCATAGACTGACACAAAGGGGTTTGAAAAATCAAAAATGCTACAAGACGTTGCTTCATTTCCTGAGATTTCAGAAAATTCTGCTTCTTCGTGGAGTCATCAAAGTTTCAGTCAGCGTACGAGCGGAGCGTTCAGATGTTGGGGAGGTGGTAGTTGAACTTGCGCAGGTTGTTGTAGTATCTTTTATTGTCCACAGCTGGGAAGATGCTGCTGCCGGTCAGCTGGGGGAGATACTGGAAGGAGGGAGAGGATAGATTTAACAAAAATTCAGAGCAGGAACAACTTAGAGAAGACCATCAGCTCTCCAAAAGTGAAGCCAGATAAAAAGCAAACCCCAGTCTTTCTCATGTTAACAGTTAAATGGGTCAAACTACTAAATCAGGTTGGGCTGGATGTCTCTTACCCCAGCAGGGAGATGTTTCCGTGGAAATCTCGTCCTCTTGTTGCCACAGCGCTCCTGCTCTCGTGACGTGCTCTCGCTCTTCTCTCTCAGGCTGTCGAAGTACGGCTGCTGCAGGAGCTGCTCACAGGTCAGACGCTCCGACGGGTCCATCTTCAGACAACCCTGAACCGTCAGGACAAAGAGAAGGAAGGAGGGTTAAAGCAGTGAGCTACACCGAGGCTGCATACGCTGATTTTAATTTCTGTAACACACAAATGTTACCTTCATGAGACTCAGAGCTTGGTGTGACAGGTTGGGATATTTCTGCTCCAAAGGTTCCTGCAGGAGAACAAAATGACAGATTTACTTTGTTTTCAGTCATACTGATCTCACTTTCTTAATTAAAGTGACCGTGAGGAGAATCAGTATGAAGTAGATTGCAGTGGCTCCCTTTGGCCACGGGACTTGCACAAACTGTCGAGATGCTTGTTTTGAAAGTGGAAGTGAAGGTAGCTCGGATCCTTTCTTTAATGCTACTTTTTTTTGTTCAAGACAACTTTTTACCAGATACAAAGTGACGAGGCAATGAATTCATCAACTGTTATGCAGCATTGTTGTTTTGAACATGACAACAAGCAAACTTAGTAAGTTTGCACCGGAGTTAAGTAGCCGGCTGCATTTACAATCTGAGCGAATGTCTGCAGTCCGTCTGCACGTGGGTTGGAATGAACATTATCACAAACAGCTAAGCCCATGTTTTAGTATTAGCCTGTGCTCTACCACTCTCCGTTTCGAGCTTTCCTCTGCTCTTCTGTCTCTTTTCTGTCAGACACGCAACCTCCAATGCCCAACTTTATAACTAAATAAATCCAAGACACTAAGGGTGAATTCCAATTCCTGTCTTAACCCTCAATCTTAACCCTCAAGCTCAACCCTCAATCTTGGTAGCCCTGAAAACCAAGTGTGAAGGGCTATTTGTGACTTAGAAATGGGACACCCCTTAAATGCAGATACATCTTCAGACTGTGGGGGGCAGCATTATGGTCATCTTATACCATTATCGGCACAAGCAGGTTATATAGGCTGTTATCTTGATAAAACAACTACATTACCACTGAGAAAAATGACCATTTTGTGACGTTAACAAACTTAAACGATAGCAACATGGCTTGTCCGCACCGGACATTGACAAAAGATCATAAAATAAAAATAAATGTTATGCAACGATGAGGTAAATAATCCATAAAATGGGTCTAAACTAAGATAATACAATGGTTTTCGTAATATTTATATCTCCATTAACAAAGAAAATACTACATTTGTAGCTCGCCTTCTTTGCCGCTTTGGACGCTTATTTGCTGAAAATACGCAATGCATCCTGGCGTCTGAGAATCTCAGTATTGAGGGCAAACTTGCCCCTCAACTTAACGTTTTGAGAATCGGGACAGCACTTGCACTTCACGGAGTGCGCATTTTGAGATAGAGGGTTAAGACAGGAATTGGAATTCACCCTAATTTCACCAGAGAAAAACAAAGATCTTTCTTCTTTCTGCGAAACTTTGTCAGCCGGTGTGGCGCTGTAATAGAGACTTCAACCTGACTGGAAAGTCTATGTAAGCGCTGATAATCTCATTTTAAGTTGGGGATATCTGAATATCAGACTTTTCCAAAATCACTTAGAAAGTCCTCACAGTCCCTTTAAATTTTTGAATGCATTGGAACATGAAGCGTGATTCCTGCAGACGGGCTGATTTTGTTTGCCTCACCTTCTCCTGAGGCTCTGGGATGGAAACTCCACAGAAAAACTGGTTGTTGCTGAAAACCTGCTGATGTCGAGGGATCAAATCTCCTGTAGACGAAAAAAAAACACGCACCAAAGTGTTAAGATCATTTTGCATATTTTGTTAACTCTCATAAATACACGACAGCCCAGTTTCCTGATCTCACCCAGAGTCTTTCGGATCAGGTACAGCTGGTCCATGTCAGACTTCCCGGGCCACAGAGGGATCCCTGACAGCAGCTCAGCAAACACACAACCAATCGCCCAAACGTCCACCGGGGGGCCGTACTGAGTGTCTCCAACCAGTAGCTCAGGGGCCCGGTACCAACGAGTAGCAACGTAGTCGGTGTAGTAATCACATGGACCAGCTAGAAAACAGAAACACATGATGTGAGGTGTTTCTGTTCAGTGCCTTAAAGTACTTTTAAGTCTGCAAGGTGGCGCTGTCGGGTATCAATCAGCTGCTAATTAGAAAAAAATCGTACTGAGAATCCTGGCAAAGCCAAAGTCGCAGAGTTTGATGACTTGATGTTTTGTGATGAGGATATTTTCCGGCTTCACGTCTCGGTGAATGCACTGTAAAAACATAAACAGTGAAGTCACACAAATGTTTTATTTTGTGGGTTTTTGAGAGCTGCTGAGAATAAAAATGTTGTGAGAAACAGAAAAAAAAAACAGTCACAGCGGTTTTTCAGTCAAGTGGGGGCCCAAGTGCAGCACTTGTTGCGTCTCAGTGATCCATTAACGTGCTGCTCGACTGAGGGGAAGGAATTCTTGTTAAAAAAAAGAAAGCCATAAAGCAGATGGTTTGGTGGGAGCTGGAGGAGGGAGGAGGCCAGAGGAATTCAAAAACAAGCCAGAGGAGGCGACGAAAGAGGACAAAGAAGGAGCCACTTACGTTTTGTTTGTGACAGAAGTTTAC
The DNA here is from genome assembly GCA_008086565.1 of Thalassoma bifasciatum. Taxonomy (NCBI): domain Eukaryota; kingdom Metazoa; phylum Chordata; class Actinopteri; order Labriformes; family Labridae; genus Thalassoma; species Thalassoma bifasciatum. The sequence goes on along the minus strand of RPOG01000425.1, from coordinate 156,253 downwards.
AGCCTGAAGAGTCTGCCAGGTTATACTTTTCACCAAGTGCTCTGGGACTCTTTAAGAGACAAAAAAAAATCACAGGTTTGATTTATTAGTGAATCAATCAGCTAAAAATAAAGTTTGAAACAATCTCCAGACCTTTGAAGCTGCAAGGTTTCAGAGGAACAGTCAGGTCCATCTTCAAGTACAAGGTTTTTTTTATGAAACACAGATTTATCATTTACACACCATTTTGTAAGAAGTCCCCCTTAAAGCTTTTGATAGCTGTTTCTTTGATAATACATCATGTGTGTTACATATGCAGCATGGAAAGATTCTGAACATTAAATTCACTTTAACCTTCTCTACAGTTTTGCCTCTGAGCCCAGATTAAAAACCAGGGGTGTATCCAGACTTTGTTGACCTGTTGTTAGGGTGTGATCAACTGTAGTCATAAAAAAGTGGTTTACGGAGTGATTTTGAGGGTATGCAGGTACTTCCACTACAGAGTCATGTTCATTTTTAATGCAGTGACTTCCACTACAGAGTTATGACCTTTTGGATGCAGCGCATTTCTGCTTTCTTATGCAGTGACTTCCACTACAGAGTAATGTTTGTTTTTAATGCAGTGACTTCCACGACAGACATGTCCATTTTTAATGCAGTGACCTCCACTACAGAGTCATGTCTGTTTTAATGAAGTGACTTCCACTCCAGAGTCATAACTCGTTTTGAATGCAGTGACTTCCACTACAGAGTCATAACTCGTTTTCTAATGCAGTGACTTCCACTACAGCATCATGTTTGTTCTAATGCAGTGACTTCCACTACAGAGTCATGTCTGTTTTAATGCAGTGACTTCCACTACAGCGTCATGTTTGTTTTAATGCAGTGACTTCCACTACAGCATCATGTTTGTTTTAATGCAGTGACTTCCACTACAGAGTCATGTTTGTTCTAATGCAGGGACTTCCACTACAGCATCATGTTTGTTCTAATGCAGTGACTTCCACTACAGAGTCATGTCTGTTTTCTAATGCAGTGACTTCCACTACAGAGTCATATCCGTCTTCTTACGCAGTGCTGCCTGAGTTTTTGAAGGTCTCATCCATGCAACATTGATTTGGTTTCTTGTTTCTCCAGAGTTTCCAAAGGTTTTAACAATTTTATGTGCAACAGATGATTAAACACACTATTTTATTCCCATTTTACTCTGAAGACCTTTGTTCTTGAAATTGCTGAACTATTATTCACAGTCTTTCTCAGGGTGCAGCTTCTCCGAGTGTCTTTTTTGTACCCACACATCTTTCTAACCTTATTAGTTGGTAAATATTTCTCAAAGTGTTTCTTTTAGGTATTACACATTTTTGTAGTTTTCAGTCTCTGTAACAACTTTTCTGAAACGTAAAGCTGGCATCATTTTTAACAAATGCTCATGTTTTTCATGTAACAAGAATATTTTTCAATTTCAGTAGTTGATTTGTTGACTATACTATTTTTTTGCAAACCATCAAACCATCTTTTTTTGTAGCTTAGATGGTCGGACTGGCTGATTGAGGACAATATTTAACCTTGAAGGGACAGTTTTGCCCTAATAGAACTGAATGTGTTTGGGTTAAAGCATTTATGACTTGTCAAGTATTTTTAACCTTCTCAGTTTTTACACTTTTTTAAATCAACCTATTCCCTCAAGTTTTTGATTTTTAACCTCATTCATTTTTGACCTTGAAGTAAAAGTGTAATAATAATAATAAAACTATGTTGTCAAGGTTACAGTGGGAACCTGGTAGAAAAAAAACATCAGTCTTGGGTCCAGAAAAAAGTAATATGGATGCATAATTTTTTTGTAGGATCAGCTCAGTGCTCATGGCCAGCTGGCAGTCTGACACAGATCCCAGCTCCGATGTCGAACACTGAAGCTTTGTTGGTTCAGACACCGTCATCTATCAGTGTTGCTGTGGAAATGGCTAAATCGAGCTCTGTGACTGGTCATCAATAACAAACCCCGCCCCCTTTCTCTCCACTTTGTTCTCCCTTCTTTTGACCATCCAGGAGGCTTCAGGCCAGAGGACCAGAGAGGAGAAAAAAACCAGACAACGTAAAAAGAAACACACACACACCAAGTATAAAATGTGGCCTATAGAGTCCAGACAGCTCCCTGCCTGCAAAGCATTCTGGGAGAGCATCACTGTAAACATTCCACAGCGAGCAGGTCAGCTTCCCTGGAGATGAGCGTTGTGCCCGGGACAAAGCAGCGAGTACGGTGTGTGGTGTAAGTGTACTGTAGAGATAACACAAAGTACACTCTGTTTAATCCAAAGCAGCTCGACTCAGATTTATTCTGTCGTTCTCCAACAGTTTATGTCCGTACAGTTCACAGAGCTGAGAAAACACAGGATTCAAGCAGATAAATTTGGCTTTTTGCACTAATTATACAAAACTTTAAAACTTTCACAGCTTACAATTCATTACATTATGGTTTCTTCAAAAATGTACCTATATTTCTGTGTTTTTTTAATGGTTTGACTCCTTGTGATAATTTGGTTTTGAGCTAAAAGTTGATGGTAAAAAATGTTTGTTTTGTCCTGAATATTTTGATGCTTATTTTATGCATCTGTAAATAAAAACTAACATTTCAGATGTTTTTTGGTTAGGAAACATTTATAATTTCTATAAATGCACACAGACACACTGCAAAATCTGAAATCCAATCAAGTGTTTTCGTCCTATTTTCAGACAGAATTGTCTTTTAAGTCTTGATATGAGCCTCATTCAACTGGCGAGTCCAGAAAAATATCCTATTTTAAGTTGTTTGAAGACAAAAATGATGTCTTGCTTGTCAGGTCTCTTGAAATTACAATGATGTCTTGGTACGAGAAACTTTTTTTCTTACTCTTAGATTATTTTTCCTTGTTACAAGCAATGTAGACCTAATTTTTGTCTTTAAAAAACTTGAAATAAGACTTTTTTCTGGACTGGGAGTTCTCTAATAAACAGCTCATATCAAGACTAAGAAGACAATTTTTAAACCAAAATAAGACACAAAATCTTGCATCAATGTCGGTTTCTTTGCAGTGCATTGTCTTATCAAAGTCACTGATTTTTTTTTAACAAATAGTTAACAGAGACTCTCACCCTCTGGGATGACGGTCCAGCTCGTTGAGGACGGTGTGGTCGCAGTACTCAAACACGAGGTGAAGTTTCCGTTTACGCCGAAACACCTCGATCAGATTCACAAGGTTGGCGTGTTTCAGTTGCTGCAGAGACAGAGAAATGCAAAATATGGGGTTAAAATAAAAGTATTTTCACTTTATCACATAAAAAGCAAGGTGAATTATGTATTTTGTCAACATTTTGGAGGGTTCTTTTTTTTGCATGTACTTAGGGTAAAAGGGGTGGAAAAAATATATAAGAATCGTAATTATATATCATTTACAGACAGTTATGAAATTACAGGAGCCCTCAAAGGCCATGATTTTATACAATGAATTTACTTTCCCAGTTGTTTTCCCAAGGAAGGGACTTATTTCTTTCATTATTTCAAGGAAAAAAGCTTTTGTTTTTATTTTTCAAACACCATCCATGCTTTAAAATCTGTTGCCCAGGTAGATCAAATGTTGCGTTCAATGGCACTGTGGAAAGTCAGCCCCCATAGCAAATGACTGATGTTACAAATTTGTAAATAGAAATCGAATCTTTCAGTCTTGTTGATCCCAGTTAAGAATTTCAGACCATTTGGAGGTAGCAGTATTGATTAAGAGCAATTAAAAATCAGAAAAATGGCAGCTTTGTTTTCCCGAGATATTGGGAAAAATAAGTTATCTTTGGAAAACAGAGCAAAATTATTGTTAGAAATTACAGCCTTTTTGGGCTTCTGTACAAAATTACAGTCACAATTATAACTTTTTACCTCTTTGTCTTCAGTAATCTAACTTTTTACGCCACATTTATGACAACAATTTGACACAGTTTTATCCTTTACAATATTTGTTTCCTATATTACAAAATAAAACGACTACCATGTTTTATTATGAGATATTTTTCTCTGAATTCTGATTTGTTAAACTTTCATTTTAGACCTTATCAGACTCATAATACATGGATCATCGTGGAACAGGAAATAAAACTATGAAGCAAAGCTGGATTATGTTTCTCTCTGATTTTACTCTCCAAAGCCTGGTGACACCTGATTGGTTAAAACTTCGACTACACATGTGTGAACTTAAACCCCTCCCTTGCAAAAAATCTAGAGCTATTGTGTTAATTCTTCACAAATCAGAACAGAATCTTCTAGTTTGGACTTTTCTCATGTTTTACCTCACACTTGCTTTGACTAATTTTCCTTCCAAATCTCATTTCAAAGACACAGACACATTCATCAGAGAAGTGAACCATCTGTGTTTTTCCTCATCAAACACTAAACTGTTAACAGCTGGTCATAAACATGCTGTTCCCCCTGACAACCAGCCCCATCCTGTCCTATTTATGAGCTCTGATGTCCAGCAGAACTCTGCATGACTAATTAAACCACCGACATCATGCACTACAAAGAATCTTTGGTTAATATCCTCAGAGATAGAAAAAAAAACAGGCTTTAACTCTTTAGTTTGAAGAGTAATGTGAATAAAATCAAAATGAGGAGGGTCTGAGTGTTTCATCAGAGGAATAGTTTGTGTCACCTTGAGCATCCTGATCTCCCTCAGAGCGATTTTCCTGATGATGGGGTCGTCCTCCGACTCCACAAACTTCTTGATGGCGACGATCTGACCCGAGTCTCTGTTCCTGCACTTGAAGACGACGCCGTACGAGCCCTCGCCGATTTTCCCGATCTTCTCGTACTTCTCCATGCTCAGGACGGATCAGCAAACATCCAAATGTGGATTTAAAAATGTGTCGTTTCAAGAAAGTCTGAGGAGGTCGAGCTTTTCTCTGCACAGAGAAGAGGAATCTGATCAAACTGATGCTTTTACAGACATTTAATCAGTGAATTACAAACAAAACTCAAGAGAAGAACTCAAATAGTTTGTTATTTGAATCATGGTTGATTTGGGATTTTCTTTTTGCTGATACAAAACAAAAGAAGCTTTAGTACAAAAACAAAGAGTTGGTCATGACAAAAATATATAAAGTTGATCCTTTTAGCAAAAAAGTTCTCAAAATTGTATTGATTATTTCATTCTTGCCAAATTTTCTGAGCTTTGTAACCAACTTTCTTGCAATTTTCTTCAATTCTTTTGAGCTTAAGTCATTTTTATTCATTCAATTCACATTTTGGCCACATACTTTTGAGTTTTAATCTCATAATTTTATCTATTAAATCCCCTTTTTTCATGTTACAAGCACACAGGTTCAAGAGTTACATTTAATTTTAATTCTTTTTTGACTCAGTATCAAAGTCACCAATGTAGACATGTGACGTAAAAGTCATGATAAAATAAAACAATTTGACACCTGCAACAAAGTGCTGAACAAAAGAGACAAAACACTCAAAGAAATTATAAAAAATAGATATCAACAATTAAATAATTGTTCCATTGTTCTTAAAAACAAACCATAAAACACCAAAACAGGAGCAGAGTCTCATAAGCCAAGGAATAAAAGTAGAACAAAAACATAAAGTTGATCCCTGTAGAATATAATGATCACATAAATGTAAAAACCTTTTAAAGCGTTGTTTACTTTGTTTCCTGGAGTTTTTGACACATTAAATTTAGAGATTTTTGAATATTTTTTCTAATCTTTTGAGCCAAAAATAAGTTTTTTTTATGTTTATCTCTGGGTTTTTGTTTTAAAAGTACAGTATATTACATTTTTTACCTTTTTCAATCAGTATCTGAATTTAAAAGCAGTAACAGAGTAAGTAAATCATCATCATCCAACTTCAAAATTGATCCTTTTAGTCACAATCTAGAGATAAATCTTAAAATTCTCCTTATCTCAATGCTGTTTTAACATGAAGTTAGTGAGGGGACTAAGTTTAATTCTATTTAAAGTGAAATAATTCAGTAGAGAAACTGAATAAAGGCAGCAGAGGAGGTGGTTTATTAAAAAAGAGCTTTTTTCCATCTTTGTAATTAACAGGTCATTTAAAATTAGATTAAACTTTAAAGAAATAAATGTCAAAGATAACTCCTAAACCTTCCTGCCTCAGAGGACACACAACACCTGTCTCCAAACAGTTAGATTGCGTAACAAAACATTAGCAATGCAAAGCATATTCAGTCTTTTCCCAAAGGAGAGAGAGAGAGAGAAGAGGCAGCATCAGGGGAATAAAATCAAAGAGCTGCACTTGAAAAAACATATAGACAGGGAAAAGGAAATAAGATAATAATACATAGAATAAAATAGGAAAAAAAATGTTCTAAAACTAAAAAATACAAAAGGATTTAAGTGAGTAAATCTTTCATTATTTTTATATAAACAGAGGAAATTCGACCGTGACACCTCAAGGGAATAAAAGTCGAAATTTGGGAATATTTTCAGAGGAATATTTCCGTTAAAACAGCCTTTGTTGGTTTAAAAAACTGTGATAAATGAAATAAAAACTCACCTTTAGGATTAAAGTCGTCAGGTGTTTGTCTGTGAGGAGTTCAGGAGTCAAACAGCTTCAGACAAACACGAAGAGAAGGACGGGCTGAGCTTCTGATGTTTCTGCTTCACACAAGACGAACCTGAGTTTTTCTCTGAACAGTTAAATACAACACAACACCACATCCGGTCACACCTTTCAAAATAAAAGACGGGGAAGCGACGAGCCTCGATTTGTTTGTTGATATTTATAACTAAGTGCTGTGGCATTTTTTAATGAAAATAGTTTAAAAGATTCGACCAGACAATAAATAAATATTTTACAACGTCACAGTTTTTATTTCCATGAAAGTTACTTACTGTTTGAGTCATAGAAATAGAAATAAATTTGAACTTTATCCAACTTCTCAAAAAAGCCACTAAAAAAATTAGACGTATGTGTTTAATCCAATTTATTTTACATCATATTTGCAAGAATTTTTTGTTTCCACTCCCTGGACGCCCCAAGGTCTTGAACCAATATGGTTGTAGCAGCTGTGTCAAATCTGGCTCTTTTATATATTATTATTGCATATTATTATTATTATAGCATATTATTATTATTATAGCATATTATTATTATTATTATTATTCTATTATTATTTTTCTAATTCAACGCTTCAATTTAATCAATCTTTTCTTGTCAAGTTTCTTTTTTTATTGTATTTATTTATTGTGATTTAGTATCCCAATATTTCTCTGCTTTCATTTATTTAATACTCTTCAACTTTCTTCCTTTCCCTTTTTATTTATTCATTTATTTTAACTATTTACAATCTTAATTCTATGTAACACATTGGTCTATTACTTTTTTTAACTTTTAAACAGCCTTAAGAAATGTATTTAAGTACTGGGCATAGGCATGTACTTTGAAATTTTTCTTTCGATTTGTCATAAATGTTTTTGCCCTTATTCTATTTTTTCTTCCTTGCTTTGAACATTTTTATACATATTTGTTGAATCATTGTGAAGCACGTTAAACTGCACTTTATTTGTATGAAAGATGCATTATCATTTATAGCTGACTTATTAATCAATTGATACAGCAACATGGAATGGACAAAATAGTAACATACATTTTCTTGTTACTTTTTAATGGAAGTAAAAGAAACCTTGTTGTTGAGCAGTAGAAATTAACACAAATATTCATATTTATCATGCATCATTAGAGCTCCTTATCCCCGTTTTATTTCCAAATGTTATCTTCGATGAGCTTTATTTTGAGAATGCTGACTTGTTATGTTTATGTTGGAAATCATCAATTTCATGGATGTTGAAATTTTTTACATTTTGTTCCCATGGAACATTTTATGATATAGATTCATTACCAATTACATATCAAATCTGTAGCAGCTGTGAGGATTGTGTTGCTTTTGACACCCTCTGCTGACTTAAGTATACAGAAGAAGAGTAGTTTGGGGCTCCAGATAATGTTAATAGTAATCCAGCATTTCCATTCCTAACTTAACACTTGAGCTGATGTTTGATAGCTTTATTTTGAAGGTGATTTCCGGTTCACACACTCCCTCTGAGTGACTTCATACATTTCGCTCTCTAACATCTCTGGTTCCCATAGGAACTCCACCTTCAGCTCCACAGAGAGAAAGAGGAGGAGGAGAGGACTCAGGAGAGGGTTTTTATGGATGATCACACCTGACAGACAGAGCACAGGTGAGGAGAGACAGGTGAGGAGAGACAGGTGAGCTCCTCCATCCTCCATCAGTTAAAGCAGCAGGACAGGTAAACAACTCTCAGCGGGGAATCTACTCACACCTGACCTCAAAAGATCTGAATCCTCTCACATCTGGAGTCAGGTCAAAATAAAGCTACACCACAAACACGTGTCTGACGTGTTTTCTCTCTGAGACTAATTAACGCTGCCAGGTGAAGTCAGAGGAACAACAGACTAAACATGATGGAAACTAATTCTCAGTCCTCAGAGACTCGTCCTCATTGAGGAGCAACATCCAACCACAGAAGAACCAACCACCCATCGTCTTGTTAACAGCGTTTTTTATTACAAAAACAGCATAACATTAAAACATTTTGCGAAGGGAATGCAAAGATGTTAATAAAAACCTAGCATTTGTCCCTCATTTTGTCGTTTTATTTTTAAATAAAAAAATGTACAAAAGTGCTTACATGGTGCAAATATTGAGAAGTAAAAGAGTCTATAAAAGAGGAAGGTAGAGAAAAAGGAGAATGTACATTAAATCCATCTTCTATGAATGCAGCAGAGCGGATGAGCGGGGGAAATGCAGATTTATCACAGAAGCAGCGAAATTGAACCCAAAGCTGCTCGGGATTTTTTTACACAAGGTAGTTAATCCTCTCACAAAACTGCCTGTTAACACGGTCTGTAAATCAAACATACCCGAACATGAGGTTAATAAATATTGCTTAAATAACCCAGAGTGCTCGTGGGTTTCTATTGAAACTGATCTATTAGTTTGACTACAAATCTCTCAGCCAGCGGCAGTGATTATGAGCGTTACAGACACAATAAATCTCCCATCGTTTGCTAATACAATCACAGACTCGTGTGATTTTTAATGGCACTTTAATAACAATACCTCTAGATAAGTTGTTTGTAACTCAGTCCACAGTACAGAGAGTGAGAAAAATGCTATGTAAAGTTCAGAGGAGCGACGTTTCTTCACCTTCTGCTACATCCGTGAACGTGTTGCTGGTTTAAGGCTGCTCATGAATCCAGAACGGAGACCGAAGAAGTAACTTGTGGAGCCTGATCTGTAACGAAAAACCTTTTTTTTTTTTTTTTTCATCCAGACGTTTCCCATGACATCACATCCTGAAATTCAAAGTCTGGAGTTTTCTCCCAAAGACTGCAGCATGTCGAGAAGAGAGAGGCTCAGTAACTGTTCTCGTGACCGGCTAAAATGTAGAGGTTGCTCAGGGCTGTCGGGTTGTCTGTGGGTCGGCTTTCCAAAACCACCACCCTGAAGAGGAAACAGAGACATGAGGAGTTAGAAAATATCATGGAAGCGCAGATTAAAGGTGGGTGTGGTGGATGTGGAATCGTTTCAAACAGTTTGGAAAGTTTGAGAAAAGAAGACAACTGTTGAAGCTCTCAGAGACACCAAAGAAAGTCGAGGGAATGATCATAACACCATACCCCTCTTTAACCTGAATTAAAGAGGGGTATCCAATACTGAATCCAATGTTGACCCATGATGCAAGGAGGTAAAGATTTCGACACCATCGATGTCCATCTTGTTTTGTCTGAGCAGAGTGACATACGCTGTTAGCTGAACAGCATTTACAAGCACTCTCAGAGCTCAAAGCGTCGTCACCCCCCGCGCTAACAGAGGACGCTAAACGGCTCATTAGGTGTCCTGATCAGCTGTCACGGTCAGATCAGGACGGCAGCGGGTGAATCTTCAGATGGCGGTGACAGCTGAGAGCGGGACGCTTTGGTCACAACTGTCTCTTCCATCAGATGAAATTACAGAGGCAGAGAGAGACACTCACACCAGGCTGGCAGCGCCCGCGGCGGGCAGCGGTGAATTAAACATAGGGGAGGGGTTCTGGGCAGAGAGAGGCAGGGGGAACTTTAAAAACTGGTGTTTTGTGATTAAATTCAGCTTGTTTTATTTATTCACCTTACTGGGAATTTCAAATCTATCCTTTTCTGGAAAAAATCCAGGAATGTAGCTTCTGTAAATGGGGAAAAGACTATCAAGGCCATTGGTTTAATAATGATTAAGGTCCAATATTTCTTTTTTAAATTATTATAACTTTTGTTGTTGTTGACAAATGTTGGAAATCTGAAATTAAAGTCAGAACTCTGATAAAGTGAGGATTCTGAGTTTAAGTTTGGAATTTTGAAACTTAAGTCATAATTCTGAGTTTTAAGTAAGAAATTTTGAGAAAAAGATGGAACCCTGAGTTTAAAGTTGGAGTTCTGAGAAAAGTTGGAAAAGTCAGAATTTGAGTTAAACAGTGGAAAGTCTGAGAGAAGAGTTGGAATCTGAGATTAAGGTCAGAATTCTGAATTTAAAGCCAGAAATTCAGAGAAAAAAAGATGGAATTTGATGGAGATTTAGAAGAAAGTTGGAAGTCTGGGTTTAAAGTTGAAATTTTAAGTTTGGCGTTATTAGAAAAAAAGTTGGAATTCTTGGTTTAAAGTTGGAATTCTGAGATAATAGTTGGAACTTTAAATTTGAGGTAATTGGAAAAAAATTGGAATTATGGGTTTAAAATTGGAATTCTAAGTTAGGAGTTTTGAGAAAAAAAGTTGGAATTCTGAGATTAAGGTTGGAATTTAAAGTTTAAAGTCAGCAGTTCTGAGAAAAACATTGAATTCTGAGTTTAATTGCAAAAATGCTTGGGAAAAAGTTGGAAGTCTGAGTTCATGGTTGGAATTTTTAAATTTAAGTCAGGGTTCAGATTTAAGTCAGAATAATTAGAATATAATAATAAAAAATATAATAATAAAAAATAAACATAAGAGAAATAAAAAACTGGCCCTTTTTTTTCAAACCAGTGGACCTCAACTTTCCATAGAGTAGACTTGATAAAAAAAGCGAGTGCGATATTTGAATGCAGCAGGAAAATGTTTGGAAGAGGGTGGTGAAATTTCATTTTGAGTGGTTGTGTTTTTGTGTGAAAGGAAAGTTCCTGAAAACATCAGGACCTGAAAGATCAAACATTATCTCAGAAACGTCTGGAGTTTATATGTGAAAGGAGCTTTGATATCACAGAGAGAGTTAGAGAGGGATTTGGCATTTCAGCAAAATGTCAGCGATGGGTTTAAGGACAGTAGGAGATTAATGAGCAAGATAAAAGAGTAAAAACAAAGTTATGAGGGGGAAACATGGATGACTGAGACAGAGAGGGATCAGCCTGAGCAGCAGGAGGACTCAGCAGGTGAGGAGGTGGTTTCCAGGTAAAAGAAAAACAGAGGGACCTGAGGGAGGACGACCTGCTGTTATGGGGTCAGAGCTGAGATTCAGAGGGGATGGGTTGTTATCCTGTTTGTAGTTCACGAAGGGAAAGACAAAAATATCTTCCACCAACCAACCTGTCAGATCCGAGGAGGCGGAAGACTCTGCTGGGATCACAAATCTCCTGCGTCACCTGGAATAAATTAAAATAAAACATCATTCTCCCGGCTTTAATTTCATGTTAAGTGAAACAAACACTTCATCTTTTTAAGCTGATCATAAAACAGTGTATCTTGGTTATTTAACAGCTCTCCAGTGTTAGTAAGACCCACTGATGGATTTCAGAATAAGTCTTCTTCTCCAGTCCTGTGTTTTGAGATTTGGTAACTGTTGACATTCAGTTCGCTCTTTGTGCCTCAAACAACAGGACGTGTGTGTGTGTTTCACCTGCCTGCAGGTAACTGAGTGCTGTCTCTAAGGACTCTGTGTGCGATCCTGCAGCTTGTTGTCTGACACGTTGTAGTGAAAAAGACGAGGGCCCCTTCACAGCGCTCTCTCACGTGTCAACATGTCATGAGGACTTGTCGACAGATGTGAGATAAGTCGGCGTGTGACACCTGCTAGGTGTAAGTCCTTGGCCCCGGGAGAGATCCGATCCGTTTAAGTCTGATCGAGAACAAGGTCTCGGGTGTTCAGAGGAGCACCCACCGGAGCGGGTGCGGCTCAACAGGCCCGCCGCCCCTGAATGCCTCCAGAATCATAACGAGACAAAAGCTGAATTATTTAGTGCTGCTCCCTGTCGTGTGACGGGTTTCGTTTATGATTGAGCATAAATTTTGCATGGCTGCTGACATTTCAAAAATCCTTGCTATGGGAGATTGGTCAAGCTGGGCCGGGCACAGACTCTGAGAGCTGCGAGGTCGCGTCTGACACCGTGAGCTTTCAAAAGCGCGGCCCCTATCAGCATATCACTTTTCATAAAAGCAGAATGCTTCACCTCCCTGTGATCTCTTGAACTTTTATTCTTCTGCTGAGCTCGGCTCGTGATCGGGTTCACATGGAATCCCTCCGTGAAAGGAGGACAAATTCATTACCTCGGCCGACACAAAGACACTTTGTGTGGCTCCACCTGAGGTCTAATCTGCAGGGATCACCTACAGCACGAGGCCACAAACAGACGGCACTCAGGGTCTTTGTCGACAAGAGCCAGAGGTGATTGTTCACACGTTCAACAAACAAGCCTTCACTCCAACCTCCAGAGCTTTGTCTCCACGGGAAGAGGAGCAACACCAATTATGAGGATAATTACAAAAAATACATATGTTTGTTTAATAGCTTCAAAAAGGGTTTAAACATTCAACAAGTCTAATCTGGGGACACGTTTAAAATGAGAGACACTTCCCTTAACTCTACAAAACTCAGGTTTAAAGGTTATAAGTCAATAAACTGAAATTCAAGTATTAAAATGTGGTAAATTTCTTCAACTTTGATAGTAGAAACGTAAAAAAATGTTGATTGAAACATCTATGAATTCAAAAATATTTCTCTAACTTCTAGAAGCATGTGTTAAACAGTGAGGTGTATAAACCTGAGGTGTATTTGTTTATTGTGAAGTTATTTTAGGGATATAGGAATCTTGTCCCTGTCTGATCTATGAGTTAATTTCAAATTATATTCTACATTATGATCATCATTCCATATTGTTTACAGGCATAAAAATTGTGTCACACATCATGAGTAACTCGAAAGAAAGACAACGATCAGCATTTAATGAGGTTGTTAAACTAGTTTCATTCTGCTGCTCCAGATGTTTGATGCTGTTTTACCTCATTAGACTTGAAGCTCTTTCCCTGCATGCCGTGTTTCCAGAAGGCCAGGACGCTGTCCTGAAGGCACACTGTAAGGAGAGAAAGAGGAAGATTTTTAAGTCCTGAAACTCTGTGGGAAACTTATTTATATGTAAAAGGGCGAAAAACACCATTATAAACTGAAGCATATATTCTACATGATCCCTTAAAACTTGAGGGTAGAAGGTTCAATTCTTAACCTCTGGTACAGAGAAACAAAAGGAAAACCATCTGATAGTTTTTATCTTGGGCTTTATCTTTTTTTTGGGATATTTTTTGGTGCTTTTAAGCCTTTTATGCAATAGGAGAAGACAGTGGATAGACGGACTTGAACACAGGACACCTGCACGAAGGCGAACCTCATGGAGCGCGACCTAAACCACTACAGCCATCTGTGCTTCATAGCTTGGGCTTTTAAAGGGGTGTCGTGATCTAATATTTATATCAGATATTTGTGCAATATCAGCAAAAAAATTGGTATCTCAGATTACTCTGGCTTGCAACTAAAATCTCTGATACAAGGAGTCCAGCAGCGCCTGGATCCAGTGAGCCTAGGTGCTAACAAAGTAGCAAGAAGTAGGTGAGATGTCGGCCATGTGGCAGTATTTTCGATGTGAAACTACCTCTACTTACCAACAGATCCGATGCCGAAGTCAAAGCTGAGCTCAGACGCCAGCTTCTTGTTGGACTTCAGTCGGCCCTGAAGATTAACGATCTTCAGATTTTCTGGAGAGAAGTAAAATAAACAAAAATCTGTGAGAAAAAGAAAACATTTCCTTTGTGTCATAATCATCTGAAAGCAGAAATCAAACTTACGGTCCAAACACACTAACACCGTGTCTCTCTCCAGCTGAGTGACGTGGATCGCGTCCACCTGCTGATGACCTGTAAGAGGAGAGGAAGACAGTCACATGATGCTGTAAGTGCGAGTCCTTCATGCCCTCAGACCTCCACTTCACTCATAAAGTATTCTTCTTAAACTCATCGTACATGCCTGACTTACTTGTTCCCATCTCTGTGAACCAGGAGGAGCAGGAGTTGAGGTTGATAGTCTCGAAGCGGACCACCTGGCCCGGCTCTGTGCCCTGGCTGATGGCCACACACACCAGAGGATACTCCTGCTCCGGCACCACCAGCATCTCAAACACCTTCAGCGGACTGGGGAGGGGGAAGTCAAAGTGCTGCAGAGGGAGGAAGAAGGAAAAAGGATTAGTGTGGCTTCAAGGTAAAGGTGAGAATTGTACAGAGAGAAAGAAAAACAGACACTGACCTTGATGAGCATGAACCTCTGCATGGGCTCATACCACTGTAACAGGACGATCCCAGACTGCAGTGCTCCACACAGGTACTTGTGGCCTGTGTACGGGTTTCTCACTGTGAAATAATAATAAAAAAGGAGTTTATAGCAGCAGGTGTCATTAACATCACAACAAGCAGAAGGTCACTCTTTATGTACTGACTAAAACAGTGGTTCCCAAACTTATTTGGGCTGTGACTCCATTTTTAAATCAAAATTTTCTCTTTGTAAAATTAATGTCTCAGCAGTAGTGTGTGGCTGCATTGCCGTAACAATGACATACAGTCCCCTCCAAAAGTATTGGAACAGCAAGTTCAATTCCCACTTTTTTCAAGTGGGCAAAAGTATTGGAACATGTGACTGATGGGTGTTTCTAGTTGCTCAGGTGTTGCCTTTTAGATCAGTTGCAGAAACATTAAATAGTTCTTGTTTTTTGGATTTTGGTTTCACCTGTGAAAACTGCATTTTCTGTTTTCTGCAAACTTTAAGACCAGAGAGCTGTCTATGGGAGAAAAGCAAACCATTTTGAAGCTGAGAGAAGAGGGAAAATCGATCAGAACTATTGCACAAACATTGGGCATAGCCACTATTGCAAGTAAAGGTTATGCCACCAAATATTAATTGTTATTCACTTTAAATTAATTCAATAATGTCTGTTCCAACACTTTTGCTCACTTGAAAGTGAGTGGGTTCAAAGGTAAGGTGCTCTGTCCTGGGTTGTTTAACACATCTAGATGTAAAAACCACAAAATAAAAGCTGGAATTCTGAACTTTTGTGTCATATCCATCTTTTTATCTGAGACCCAAATGTCTTCAGTATACAACAAAAAAAAAAGAATTAAACTTGCTGTTCCAATACTTTTGGAGGGGACTGTAGCTCACCTTCAAGGACGCTTTCAGTGCACTCGCTAACCGTCATGGCCAGTGACGTGCACAGACATTTTGAAGGGCAGAGGTGAAAGGGAAAAAAAGGAAAACACAGCACCAAGGAGATCAATTTAGTGTGTGTTTAAGCTCCCAGGAGGTCAGTTTATCATGGTTTCACCAACCAGGAGGGCATTATAGTATTTGTTTTGACTCTTAAGAGGGTGGTTTGGTGCACATTTTTTCTCTGAAGAGGGCAACTTAGAGCACATTTTTCATCAACTGCCCCCCTCTGTGTACACCACTGGTTTCAAACGTGATTTTCATGTTATCAGTGGTAAAAAAGGACAAATCTTTCATTGCTTTTGAAAATGTATTCATTTCATTTCTTCATCACAAGACACTTTCTTGGTGTTTGGTTCCCTCTTGATACTCTCTATATGAGGCCAGGTGGCAAAGAAATTTTTCCATTTTTTAAATGTTTTTCCTACTGACTGCAAATTTATGTCAACACAGGGTGAAGTGAGGGAACTCAAGCAGCAGTCTCTGTGCAGTCACGTCATCATGGCTGTAACCAAGATGCACTCAGATAATAAAGCATTTTGTTTGAACAAGATTTATATTCAAGAAAGTTAGTTTTTTTTTTTTTTTTATATCATAAAGAATAATACTCAGTTCAGTCAATTCTTAATCAATTACTAGACGTTTTAGGCAACCCCATGTGAGGTCCCAGCCTTAAGGTTGAAAAACACTGGTCTAACATGTTGAAGTGATGAGCAAACAGAAAACAGAGCAGTTGGGAGGGAAAGGTCACTCACCGATGCAGCACTTGTGACAGCCCTTTGTGTCAGGGATCTTAGTCGTCAGGGCAAACCTCCTGAAGAGAGAAACAGTCCAGTTTTTGAGAACACAGTCTAAAAACAGCTGATGACGTCTAAAATTAGGGAAGTCTGACAGTTCTCCTTTTTTCGTAGTGCCAGACTGTGACAAACAAAGTTGCTGCCGTGACAGAAAAGTGTTAAAACAAGACTCCTGGGTAAGATTTTGTCTCACCTGGGTAAGATTTTGTCTGGGAAGCGGTGAGTCTGGAACTGAGCAGCCAGGCCGGGCTTCTTCAGCTGCTCAAACAGCCCGATGAGATTGTGGGAGTACAGCTGGAAAGTTTTTCCTACAGCAGATAGATTAAATCATGAGTGAAAACAGTCAGCTGTTCGCTCAAAACGGAAGGAGGAGTCACTTATTATTAAACCTCAGCTCTACTTTTGATATATTCTGGTTTCTAAATGACTCAAAGTCATTTTGAGAATTGCCCCAGTAAATTTGTAAGATAAGCTTTGATGGCTCCAGTGAAGTCCTGTCTTTGAAGACGCCTGCTTCACGGCTTTTACTGCCTGCACTCAGATTAACATGCTTCAGTAATCTGCCTGGGTAATTTTGTTTCTAATCAGTCCATGAATCTATAAAATGAAATGATCACAAAAACAAACCTTCACTTCACATTAAAAAGTCATTTCACTGTAACTTCTTGACTCCATGAAGTAGCTTTCATACACAGAAAGGTTAGACGTGAACAGGAGTAAAAACAGAAGTGTGATGATGATGTGAAGCATGATTACCTTCTGATGAAGCCGGTTAGTAGAATATCAAATCAAGCCAGGCGAGAGGAGGATGGACAGTGTCCAAGGGAAGAGGAGAAGAGAAAAGAGGTTAAGTATACCAAGGGGCAAACTGCTGAAGGTAAAACCGAAAGTAAACCTCGCATTTTGTAATCCCATCCTCAGCTGTTAAACTGAGAAAAGTCGTCAGCAATGAGGGCGGCCACACAGAGGCGCTTGATTTTGAATGATGGATGATTTCAGCTTCCTAACAACAAACTTTTACACGACCTAATTGAGGGCTCTGTGAGGAGATGATGAGAGGTCTTCAAATGTCGCACTTATATATTTTTGACTTTTCATAACCCTGGAAGTCCTTTTACAAATGGCAGACTGCAGAGAGATCTGTGTTTTTTTTCGCTAGAAAGGGTTTCTTGGGCTTACAGCAGAGGTGGACCAGCAAAAAGAAAAAGAACAGAAGAGTAGAAGAAAGCTAAATGAGCTAAAACACGGGTTGAGCTGTTTGCACTAAATCATAACCAGGATTTGACACTTTGCAAAAATCCGGCCAAAAGTTGGACAAAGGAAAACGGGGTCAAAAAGATCTGCTCGCCTTTCCGACACTGTCCACTGTCCTTCTCTGTCAAGTGGGGGCACAGAGGCCAAGAAAATAACTTAAAAAAAAATATATATATATATATATATATATATATATATATATATATCTCTTTAAGGCGCGGATGGCCTAGTGGATATGGCTGCGCACCATGAGGCTTGTCCTCGAGCGGGCGGCCCGGGTTCGAATCCGACCTGTGGCCATTTCCCGCATGTCACCCCCCACTCTCTCCCCCCTTTCCGACACTATCCACTGTCCTCCTCTATCAAATAAAGGCACAAAGGCCAAAAAAATAACTTTAAAAAAAAAAAAAAAAAAGATCTGCTCTCCATTTATTTGTATTCCAAACAAACGCACGCCTTGGCAAGAGGTTTGTTTAAGACAGTGGCCAATGGTGCTCATGGGAAATGGAGTCTTTAATACGGTTGGCCAAACGCTCTGCAACCGTGATACGATGAATGTGTTCAGCCGTTGTTGAGCTTTTGAGCCCAACTGGCTACTGTACTTTATCCATGAAAAATACCACAGATTCTCGCCAAAGGTGTGCCAGCAACCCAAATGGTTAGACCTCTCAGAGCCTTTACTATATAGATTTATTTGACTCTCTAACCTACAAAGCTCAGTCCACATGCCCTGATGTGATACTCCTGAGTTCCTGTGCTACAAGGACACTCCAGCTCTCAAAAAGACGGTCGGACAACAAACAAAGACAGTTATTTCAGGGCTGCAGATATGGAGTGACTGTCCCCTCAGGCAGCCAGATAACACAGGACAAAGAAGCAGCAGGTGATGACAGGAGCCAGTGGAGCAGGAGGCTGTGGTAAATCCATCACTTACCAGATAAAGACATCAGGTTGTTGTTGATAACGTAGAGCCATGTGCACTTCCTGGGAAACAGCTGAAGAGGGGGTAAAACGAAGACGTGTCCATCAACATGGAGCTCAAAGAGTTAGAGAGTGAAAAGAGAAGACCTGTGCGGATCAGTACCTGCTCCATCGTTGCTTCATGCAGCTCGTTAAGATTCAGTGTATAGATGCCGTCCTCTGTCCCAAAGATGAGATACTGATCTATAAAGACAAAAAAAGGAATATAAAGCAGTGACTTTACAAAAAAAAAAAAAGTCTGCATTTCTCGCACAAAGCCGTACCTTTGGTGTCAGGATGAATCCATGACGTGGCACAGTTGATCTTCAGCGGACAGCCATCGAACACTTTAGAGAAACAGGCTCCCATCTGAAACAAAAAGCAGCATGGCTCAGAGGAGGAAGGTGTCAGAGGATGTCAGCTAGAGTGTGATTAGCTGGAGCCAGAAGAAACCGCAGAGCAGAAAGCTCGGTGGACCCCAAGTATTTCCAGAATGTACCACAGCAGCAGCAGAAGAAAAGGAGCAATGAGACAGCTCATGAAAGAAGAGAGAGAAGAACAATGAGGATGATTCACTCACCAGAACTTTAGGAGTGGGTGGCAGACCGTTGATAGCTGGTTTCTGAGGAGCAGAGGAAACAAGAAATCGAATCATGCCGACACAAACAAAGCAGCATCAATCAGACTTGATTTAGTGGTTTTATTCAGCTTCAGCTTCAGATTCAACAATGAGCGAAATAACCTCAGCAGCTCTTCTCTATTGTTTGTCTGTCACAGTCAGTTCAATTTTTATGCCAAACTTCCCCTCTAACTGTCTTTCGATTCTGATTAGGAGGAAACTTCCTATTTGGGGCTGATGCAGCTTTTTTGAAACACATTTTATGATCCTTAATCCCAGCAGTTTCAGGTGAATTGTGAGGTCAAATGTGTGATCTTCAGACTCACAGGGAATTCCTTTTTCTCCTTCCGGTGTGGTCTGTTGGGCGCCGGCTTGGGGCTGCCTCCGTTCACGCTGTCGTCTGAATCGTTCTCTGTTATGGGACAGGAGAGGGATGTAAGCAATCAGAGAAAGGAGCAGAGTCTAAAAGCTAAAAACAGACATGTGTAACTCTCTTACCTTTACATTTAGGTTTACAGAGAGCTTGTAAAACAAAGAAATCTCATTTAGAGATGTTTCGAAAATATAGACATAGGGGCAGAATGAAAGTGCACCTGATAGCGAGGTAATATGACAAACTCAATAAAAAAAAATCAACATATTTTTAGCTGTACTCTCAGATGTTCATCAATCTGATACATAAGAGGAGAGAAAGCACCCAGACTCACCAGGATCAGAGGCGTGAGACAAAAGGCCGGGGCTGCTGACACTTGCAGAGAGGAAATCTGGAGATGAGTGCTCTCCCTTGTTGCCAGACTCTGGCGTGCTCTGTCTACGAGCCACTTGACTTGGTCCGTTCTCAGAGTTTGGGAACCTCCGGACGGTCAGGGACCTTTCATCATTAAGGCCGATTTCCTCTGAAGAGCTGTTCAATCGAGGCTGAAACGGGAAACACATAAAAGAGCTCAAAAAGTTGAATGTGACTTCCAAATGTGCATCTGTTTTTAGGAGATAGGGCTGGGTGATATTGCTGGAAAATGTATCACAATAGGAGTGTTTCATGATAGTAGTAATGCTATGAGAAGAGACTGATTATATGTCAATTTTAACTACTCCCCACAATTGTTAACAATTATTTAAACAACAATGATAGTAGGAAACATATATTTGAACGTGTAACATTTATCTAGCTGTTCCAACTTGTGCGACACAATTTGACAAAACTAACCAAAAAAAAATCATTAGACTTGCCTTATCGTTCTGGATATAAAACAATGTATTTTTTCCTGGGAAATACCCTTTGAAAGTGGGGTTGGCTTATTTTTGAGGACTAGGTTTTCAACAGCTACACCACATTCACTTTCTTGAGGTTGCTGTTCCAGATCTAGGATTTCTTCCTCATTTTTTTTCAAATAGAGTTCAGTCAAATCATCTAATATTATCGAATGTGTTTTCTGTTCCACTGATCTCTTGATGTTGGTATTGACCACGTGTCTATTGGGATAGATATTGTTGTTGTTTTATCGCAGAGACCCTTTTAGGAGGGTTAATATACAATTTGTGGTCTCACCTTTGGAGGCAGAGGAGGAGGCATCCCGGGCTTCAGAGTTGACCTGAAATGAAAATATTGTTGGAAAATTAAAAAAACACAACAACAGATAATTTGAATCCACTATGAAATCTCAATAACATCACTCACAGCTCCACTTCTTCAAAGGCATCTTCGAGATGTGCGATGTGTCCCCTGGAGGAGCGAACGCAGTGATTAGAGTGGAAACAAAGACTCATGCGAGGTCAGAGAGGCTCTTAATGACGCTTAAGTGTCTGTGAAACCTCTCCTCTGAGGTGGGGGGTGGGTGGGTATGACTCTAAGGATAACAGTGTTTGATTATGGGACTCTAAATGACACAAGATGGAAAACAACATGAAAATACACTTTTGAACAATGAATGAAAGATTTGTGGTTTCTTAGACTCCAAACTTAAAACATACTTAAAAAAAATCTCTAATTCCTTAAATTAATTAGCCATCTGGATGAATTTGTGATATGAGATACATCTACGATGCGAAAACTCAAAATCTTACCAAGTATTTTCTTCTAATTTCTAGTGAAAATATCTCATCACACTTCATATAGGACACAGCTACGTTAAGGGAGACATCTCGGGTAAGGTGTTAAGTGAAACAGTCTTGAAAACATCTTGAGTTAAGTCATTTCTCAGTTGGAACTAGCTTTTATCGCTTGTGCTTTATTTAATATCAGAATATTTTCCAATACATTGCGAAAAAGACATACTTTGTATATTTATCAAGAAGAATGCACTTGTGATTAGTCAGAATACACTTATTTTGAGGTATTTCTGGGTTCATTAGGTTATATATTTTAACTTGTTTTGGAAAATCTTGACAAGACAAATTTTTTTTGTTCTGCTGGCAGATGATATTGCTTAATTCAAGTGAAATATCCCCATTTTTTGTAAATTATTTTCTTGATTTAGAATTAAAATGATGCAGGGTGAAAGTTTACACATGGGGAGGACCAAACTCTCAAGGGATAAGATGTCTTACTGTGTCCACAAGGGGGGGCTAAAATCAATAATAATTAAAAGTTCCTGGCAGGCGCTTTAGCATGAACAGACGACAGCTGTTGTGTCACAAGATCAAGAACAAACAAGTAATTCTGTGTTGTTTAGTTTGTCTAAGACACCAGTATGCACAGTTTGGATCTACAGCTACATTCACAGCACATGTAGAGAGTGTAAGGGTGCCTGGGAGGGTCATGATGTAAACAATTTGGGCGCTAGAGCTCACTACGATAAAGGCTGGGACAAAGCAAAGGATGGATGGATGGAGTGGGGCGCTACAGCACACGTGGGTTAGTGTTACCGTTGGAACAATTCATCCTCAACGCTTTTGAGTAGACTCCTTGGAAAGACACGGAGCGACAGACAAAAGAGAGAGATGAGGAGAGAAGGTGAAAGCAGTAAAAAGCACAGGGACAAGTGAGACGGAGGTTACAGGTGAAGCAACAATTCAAACTGCAGATGAGGAGAGTGAGTTCATGCACAGACGCAGATTAGCTGGTTAGCATCTAACACAGAATTCAAATTAATACTGAGAAAACAGAGAGAAAGAAAGAGGGAGAGAGAGAGAGCGAGAGAGAGAGGGAGAGAGCAAACAGGAGCAGTTCCTGTGACTACAGTTTCCATGGATTACCTGGTTGTTATTCCTCCCTCTGCAAACGGACTCCAGGGGGAGGGGAAGTCATTATCTTTACTCACATCCTGTGGAAAGACACAGGCACAAAAATAAACTTTTTGAAACGATGCATTTTTATTTTCACACTTTTATTAAGCTTTTTTAAACACTCATTCCAAAATGTGATGAGAAACCAAAGCAAAAACAGGTGTTTAAATTGAATGTAGTCATAATCACCATTTCAGAGTGAGCCTCAGTTTCCTTCCTGAGCGGAGGCTCAAATTGGAGCTTGTCGACTGTGAATGAATAAAAAAAAAAAAGTGATATCATTTTTGATATTCTAGCATGTATTAAATGTTAAACACAAGGGGGCACCAGAGCTCAACACATGAAGCCACACAAAGCCCTGGAAGTTGTCTTTGAGCATTAGTAGCAGGAGTCCCTGCATGAATCCATTCTTAAGATAAAGTCACGTGTCACAATGAACCAACAGCAGCCGAACAGCTTCATCCATTACTACATCCCTCTGCTGATTTATCATACTTCTCTTCTCTGGATGTTTGGTCTGCAGTCTCTGGGGGAGCTGGTCAGCAAAGGCAAACACAGATTACACTCAACAGTAACCAGGTCCGTTTACTCAGAGAGACAGATTGTTAAGAGCGCAGGAATTACAAATAAATCAGGTAAGAGATTCCTGTTCGTTTGGGTTTGACGTCACATTTTTTGCACAAAGTGCGTCCCACAGGAGCCGGGTTAAGTGGTCAGAATAAAGAGCTGGAGTGAAAAAGGTGAAATAAACCCTGAAAGACACGTTATCAAAACACGTACTGCCTTGACTTATTAGTTTAATTGGTTCCATGACGGAGCCTGTAACTCAAATTACTCACATGTCAAATCAATTTTCCCCCATTGAAATGAATTGGAACTTTATTAATCGGTTACGCCCCCCCCCAAAAGACAGAGAAATTTTTTATAACGTATTTTACACTGACGCTGATGCTTCCACTGCAATCTAACCGCTTAAAGTGAGCAAGTGAGACAAGGGGTGTTGGGTAGCTGTTTGCGTTGTTCGCTTCGCCAGAGGTGGGGTTTCTGAAACTGGCCCGTAACTCAAATTTTAGCTCTCAGCTCAATGCAAAATATCGGTTGAGTAACACTTATATCTGGAAAAACCCATAAGTTTGGAATTTCAAAAGTACAAGGCACCACTGTAGCAGTACTTTTTTTTAAGGGCGCTGAAAATGAGGAGGACAAAGAAGCCTATACCTGCCATTTCAAAATATTAAAATACAAACCGGCATGGTTGAGTGTTTTTTTTTTACCTATATTAAGTCATAATTATGAGATAAAAAGTCTAAATTATGAGATAAAAAGATGAAATTATGAGATCCAAAGTTGAGAAAGTGAGAGGAAAAGTCAAAATTATGAGACAGTAGAAAGGAAGAAACCTTGCTAAGCAGTAGCTTTACTTTGGGGTGAGCTCCAGCTGCTTTTAAACATCATAACATCATAGATTGTAAGCACATAGAGACTGACTTAAAACATGGTTATACCACAAATGAAATATTATCTTTCCTTGAGGATTTGCATGGGAAAGTGCTGAGCAAACCTTTTATCTTAAAATTATGACATAATATGGGCAAAAAAATCTCAACAAAGCCAGTTTTTCATTTTTATCTTTTGAATTTGCAGAGACAGGAGAAGTTGCAGGAGTTGAAATGCACGAAAGTGAGAAGGTAAGTAACACACTTTCAAGGAATAAGGCCAAGAGCAACGTGAAAACATTGTTTGAGTACAAAAAAAGGTCATAGAGCTTAATGAGGCAAATCTGGGTTCAAATCCAACCTCATCTCCTTTACTCATTTATTATCCACTGTCAGACTTCTCAATAAAAGAAAAACAAACCAAAAAATCTTGAATATAAGTTACATAATGTTTTCACAAGTGGCCTTTATCTCATTCACTCTTTGGAAAACAACAGAAATAACAAAAGGGAGGCAAAGTTAGAGTTGAGGGATGAGGAGAGGTGCAACACACTTCACTTCCTTGTTAGATACTGATTAGTCATTTCACTTCAGAGACAGTTTGATCACGATGTTAAATTGAACTTACTCGACCTAAAGAAGCTGTAAGTACTGCAGCCAACTTACCTCATCAGGATCACACACCACAATCTGTTATGGACTACAACATTAACCTAAGTCTAAGGAGTCTTAAGAGTGAGCTGGGGTATTACACAGACACACACTGTCTCACTACACTGACACTAACCTGCGTCCCCCCTGTGCCCCTCAGATAGGCTAGGACTTGAGCATGGCCTCCCGTGGTCAGTCCCATTGTGTGCTTCATGCAGGAGGAAAGTCAGATTTAATTGAGAGAAGTGAAGATAAGAGAACATCTCGTGCACAAAAGATCAGAGAAAATGATGAAGCACTTGCTCGTGAAAAGAAAAGAAACATTTGAGGGTGAAGCAGAGTTATCTCACTGCCGAACTGTTACTAAGTCAACCAAAGTGATGTAACTAAAGGCTGACACTTCTGACACAACAGCGGCTCTGGTGTTTTATCAACAACACTCACACACATCTTCCCTCAAGTGTTGCAAAAACCCCTCTTTGATAGATTCAAGTATTTTTTTTTTACTAAGAGGGGTTGGCTAATTTTCAACTTGGACATAAAACAACGACACTGCATCTACTTTCTCTACCGAGAATCCCCCCCGTCTATTTTTACACACACTACCACATGCTGTGGTCTGGAAAAGTGCCAGCCGGTGCTGCGGGATTATCGGGATGACCCTCGGACTATCAAGCTGAACATCCAGGCCAGCTGACACGCTGACCAATGACGGGACAGAGTCACAGCAGGGGAGGGCTGGGCCGCTGTGCTGGGTTTGAGACTTTTTTGTTTACTTACAGTCGATCTCTGAGCGCGTCCTCTCGGCTCGGGCGTGTTTGTTGGTGGAGCGGATTGTGTGTCTGACAGCAGAGAGGGGCTGAAACACAGAGCAAGAGAGCTTTCAGAGATTGGGACACAGGTTTCAAGAGTGACACTGCTCTTCACACGTCACCCACACGTCTCACCATCTAAATACTCAACAGTTACAGCTTCCTTGATTTGTGGGTCTGATTAAAGCAGAACTGAGAGGATGTTTTTGTGCTGCGTCTTTGCAGTCATCACATTATTATGCATCCCAGAGGCTGTTTGTTTGCAACAGGCCCCATTGCTTGCAGTCAATAGCCTGCAGGGTTTTTTTCAGTCTTCACGGCCAAGACAGAGCTACTGCTGTCGGGAGAAGAAAAGCACAATGGTCTTTTAAAGCGGCTGTGGTACCACCTCTTTGGCTGCCACATCGATGTGATGTTGATGGAAAGAATTGAGAGAAGCAGAAAAGGGAAGTTTTGGGGTCCCAAGTGAAGCTTTGGGTTTTCTAAAATGATGAGCTTATATTTAGATATGGTGCTTGTAGTCTGAGTCGGTCATTACACCATGATAAATTTCTCACAGTTACCTCGAGGTCGTCGTCGTCCACCTCGCTGTAATGCTGGTGGTTATCGGGGTTGTTCATCTTATCAAGGAGGTCAACAGCGAGGCGTCTTGTTAAACCCGTCTGGGCCACAAACACATGCTGCAAGAAACAAGACAGAACAAGCAGTTATCACGAAGACTGGTGTACAAACCAAAGTCTTTATTAACAGTTAGCACTGATATCTTAATCTCTCATACAAGGTCCAGACAAACTGGAACATCAACATCCCTGCAGAGATGGATATCAGAGACCTATTTTAAATATTTTGCAGTAATTAAGCTGTCTTTATTAATCCCTGGATCATAAAGGATGAGACACGTCCTCAGAGATGTGAATGGTTTTAATTACAATCGTCTTTAAAGAAGCAGAGGAGATGTCTACTCAACATATCAAACATGTCTCTGAGGTTTATACACATATGCTGCAGCCCTGATCTTCAATAAACAACCTGCAACTGTGTTTAAAAGAACAGATAAATGATTTTACTTCCAACTCAGACAATGTGAAATCAAGCCAGAGTACTTCGAAGCGATTTTATTTTATCTGGAATTTGGGAAAGTAAACATCGTAAAAACGTCAGGGTTTCACCTCGAATAATCGAGGAAAGGTCAGAACAGAGCGTAATTTCTGAAGCTTGGAAAAGCTCAACTGATAGCCTGCCAGCTCGTGCTCCAGCTAAAACAGCAGCAGAGATGACAGAACTGCTGTGGCTGAAAGTATCTTCTGCTCTTGCACAATAAAAATGTAGCTGACATGTAAGTTTCCATGAAGACAGGTTAAGTTTGAAGAACTCCTTGTCTTCGCTCTTTGTCGACAAAACCATCCAATGCACAACATTTCTCAAAGCATCAAATGTAATACCGATAACAGCTTTTCTGCAGTGGGTCTCTTCTTCGGGTTCTTCGTCAGAGACACTTTGACAAAGTTATGGAAGGCAGTGGACCTGGGGAACAAGATGATTTTGTTTCAGTGTAAAGAAGTATTAAGCAAAGCAGAAACATATTGAATGTTTGGGGCGCTCACCATTTGTTTTTGTCTTTTAGCTTCGGAGGCTGGAAGCTGCTCTTTGACATCAGAAACAAAGCTCTGAGGAAGAACAGAGCAAGGAAGCACAGTTAGACACAGATCAACATGAAATCTCTTTAAATACAAGTCTCCTAGAATAAAAACAGACTTTAAATTTATGTTTTTTTAAATAAAGAGGGCTACACAAACCTCATCGGGTGCAGGTCAAACATCGGAGGCTGCAGCTCAGCCAGCTCTATGGACGTGATGCCGACCGCCCAGATATCACACAGCTGGTTGTAGCCGCCATTTTTCTCCACTGCTGCTACTTCTGGGGCCATCCTGCAAAAATTCAGCACAGGGTGGTTAAAACAGAGTCCGTATAACACGAACAATACTCAAAGTAGTGGTAGATATTAAGAAAGGCTGTTAATCTTGGACCAACAGGCGCTTTTTACTTCAGGATAAATTAGATGATGAAAACCGGGGAAAAATTACCACAAATTTTTCATGTGATATTCAACTACTCAACTCCATTATAGCCCCTCCCACTTCCTCCCTCTGCAAAGGTAAAAATTAGCCTCATTCTTAAGGTTTCAGGCAGATGATGAGCAGAATAAAGTCCATCATCTCATGAACAATGAAACACAACTTAAGCAGTGAAGTTTATAGGAAGCCAAGTAACTGACAATCTACATACTGACTGAAATAATTGAAATTATGACTTACAAAATAATGATGCAGAAGTTTGACACACTTCAACTACGTGGTGCTAATTTTGTGTTTTGTGAGGAAGTTTTTTTTTTTTTATGTGCAGCTTACTGATAAGACCAGATTCCGTCAGATAAAATTTATTGACACAGACGTTTGATTAAAAATGTGTCACTATGTGATCATCAGTCTTTCGAGAAATGCTTGGCTATTAATCTAAACATCACGTTTGGTTGGATTCGCTGACATTCAGGCTGAAAAATCAATGATAAAAATAATAAATACGTGAGTGTCTGGCTGCCTTTTGAAACCCGAAGCTGAAGCAAGTTAGCTAAGACAATGTGCATCAAGAGCGAGGAGGCAGAAAACGCTTGTCTATATATTTGTGGTTTTCTCACCTCTACTTGCTAAGACAGCCCAAGAAAGACAGGAACTATAAGCGACCATCAAACCCAACTTAAGCATCTGCATACGGAGCGCATGCTTAAACCACTAAACACAAACCAACCTACTCAGTATGACTCTTGATATTGATTTTACCAAAGTTACTCCCCTCTGCTCCGTCAATATCTAAGAATACAATCACCCCAATGAAGTGACAGTTTTATAACCAAGAGACACTCACCAATACGGTGTGCCAATGAAAGACTTCCTCTTGGCAATGGTGGCTGTTATTTTGGCCGCGACTCCAAAGTCGGCTGTAACAAGAGTTGACAGGGCTTTTCAGATTATGTCATCCACCTTCGACTGAAAGCTACAGACAGGTTTAAGACTTGGAGAAATGAAGACGCACAGGAGCAGCTTACCTAACTTCACATCTCCGTTGTCTGTGAGAAGTATGTTGGCACCCTGTAATAAAAAAATTAAAACATTTATATCACTTTTGGAGTAAGATTGAGGACGGTTTGGTGTCTGGGTACTTTGGTTTGAAACTGTAAGGTGAGCTCATGATGTGTTTAAGTTTCTCAGTAACACCTGCTGTATTTGGAGCATTAACAGCTGCTCGGTGGCTAATCTGACTGATAGGAAAGTTGCACCAGTGTGACATCTCTGTGACGGTTCCTCAGTGTTTCTGTTGGCTGTGACTGACAGTCTCTGTGGTGGCATCCTGCGGTGCGAGTCGAGGAAACAGGAAGTGCTCGCTGCGTAGAGTCAAGTAAAGATAATAGGTCTAGCCCTGACCTTCTGTGATAACACATGACTGACGCTGCATGAACCAGGCGTGGTTAACTTCGGCTCAACCTCAAAACCGCTGTAAGTGACACCTCTGGTCACATGCTTTGGAGTGTGAACATCACTGCTGTTCCTTTCCTGTGTTTGCAGCTCCGCAGCTTTAGTGAGGTTTGACCTCTGGATGACCAAGCTACTCCTTTTTTTCCCCTCTGTTTCTCCTGTCTTTCATACTATGAGATTTGATTTAATGTGACTGAATGTCGGGGTCAGAATGGGTCTTAGGAGAGTTGTGATACCTTAATGTCACGGTGCATCTTGCCCTTGCTGTGCAGATATCCCAAACCCTGCAGAAAGAAATCATTCACGCTTTTAAGATGCTGGATAACATTTTAAATCAGGACGTATGAGCTAATTAGAAAGGGCACTTACCTGTATGGTTTCTCTGCTGACGTAAGCTATCTGAAGCTCTGAGAGAGGTCCTGTCACTGGAACAACAAAAACATGAATGTTTTAAATAACATGAGCCAAGTTTTGAGATTTTTTAAGCCCAAATCCTCACATCAAAGAATATTTGGGTTGAAGAAAAAATCACAACAAAGACAGACATTCATAATAACTCAAACAAACTCATAAAGGCAACAGTAACCCAACAACTCTCCTGTCTTTCCAAAAGAGTTTAGTGGCTAAGACGGGGCAACAGAAGGATAAAATTTTTTAATAAAAGGTCTAAAAGGAATCAAATCAAGTATTTCTCATATAATGTTAGACACTTAGACTACTACCTTAACCACAAACCAGTGCACAGTTTTAAGGAACTGAAATCAAACTTTCAGGCAGCGAATGTGGACATAGAGGTTAGAAACTGTTCTAAAGAGAAACTCTCACCGTGATAAATGTCCTGCAGAGATCCCCCACCACAGTATTCCATACATATCCACAGCTTCTCTCGACTGAAGAAAGAGAGAAAAAGAACGCAGAAAAATCAGCAAAATGTTGCTTTACAACATAAATCTGCAGCAGTCAGTTCACATGTGAATAACTGTTGAAGCGTTTGTAAACTTTGCATGAAAACATGTTTTTGGAGCTCGTTTGACGGCGGCAAACGATGGCGTTTCCGTCTTTGAAGACTCATGTTTTTGGGAACTCACTAATAGGGCAAGCAAACACAAAACATTCTAGTGTTGAAAGTGTGTGAAATGAGCGAGTAAATTATTTAATTTGTGTCAGGTATGAACACGTTCAGCTGTGACAGTATGGAGAACGATGCCACCCACTGCTGATTTTGTTTTCTGCCTGTGCTGCTGTTCACATCTTTTTTTCTCAACATTAAGATGATGAAACTGTAGAACGGAAACTTGAATTTCCCCAAATAAAAAAGTTGTTCCTCTACTACAATTAATCTAGTTTTATGGTAATTAATGCTTGACGGGTGGCTGGTAAACACAGGAGGTCTTTGTGTTTTGTGTCGGCGAGACTGTACGAGACGTTCCTGCTGTGATAAGACATGCATCTCTGTGCACCAACTGCCATATAAAATACATCAGAGGCTCCTATTCCAGTTAAACCTGCTGGAAGTCTCAGGCAGCGGTGGGCGGACGGGCTGAGCTTCCTCCCAGATACCAGCCACAAAACACAGGCTCCATTAAAACATGTGAGCTGCATCCTGGCGCTGAAGGGCCGAGTCAGCACCAGTCGGCCCGGTTAAAGAGCTTGAGTCATACTTTCACACACAGGTGTGACTAAGTCACTGAAACGTCATGTGAGTTTTCAGGCAGTGACTCTTTTTTTCTTCTAACAGGAGCGTACAAATTCCACAGATGCTATGGCTGGGACGTGCAGACAGGAGGAAGAAAACAGGGAGAATTAAATGACAAAGCAGAAGTATTTTAAGCTGGCTCTTACCAGAGGTAGCTCCCAAAGTAGGCCACAATATTGTGGTGCATGCATTCCTTCACCATGAAGATTTCCTGCTGTATGATGGAAAAGTCATCCCCTGGAAACAGAGGGAGAAATCACACGGACACATGGTCAAAATATTAGATTTCACTTTTTTCTGTTAAATATGAGATTCTTTCCATGTGGAAAATAAACACTTTGCAAACAGTCAGTCTGGGACATGTGGGGGTTAAATCAAAACCTTTATTTAGCATGTGCCATTCTTTTTTTACCGACTAATCTGAAATACAGAAAATCTTAGGTTGCTACGACATTTTTTTCAGCTATTAGACACAAAATACGCTTGAAATATATAAACAGAAAGTCGCTTGTTTTGACCACCTATTGGCTAAAGAAGTTATCCTGATGTCCACTTTATTCAAACAGGAAATAAAACCTCAACCATTACAAAATATTTTTCCTACAGAAAAAAAACTTTGGTGTAGATAAATTCTGACAAAAACAAGCGTAAATAGGGGTGGGAGAAAAAAATTGATTCATATCAGTATAGGGTATTTTTCTTTTTTTGTGATTTTTAATTGATTTTTTGGGGTCAAAAATCTATTTACTTTACAAAAACAAATGCTTCATTTTACTTTTCAAAGCAAAAATTAGAAAGAGAGTATAAATAGTTGGTTCAAATCTTAAAAACTGACTCGCATGTGATGTGAATTTCCTGGGGTAATGTGACTCCTGATATAGTCTTTAGACATCATTGTTCAACTTTTTTCTCTGTTGTTGAAAAAAACTTAACTCAAAACCACAAAAGTCGACAATATTGTGGAATTACAATTAAAACTGGAGAAAAGCATATCTTCCTCGCCCTAGTAATATTGATCTCTTCAAACTCACAAGACAAGAATTACGAAGAGACATAATTCTCCAATACTCCAATCTTGAAATCTTACTTAGGATTTTTTTTTATGTCCATTTAAAGACAGAAGTTAAGCAAAATGTTCAAGGCAGCTGGAAAACCAGGAACTGAAACGTTGCACCAAATTTACAGCTGATGTCTAAGAGGTCTGGTGGCTTTGAAAAACAATTAAAAAGCTAATTCTGGTTGAGAAAAGTGTGCACTTCTTGTGATCTTGGTGTGATTTGGTGTATTTTCCCCACGTGATGTTACAGCTAAAAGCAAAGCATTGACACTAGAACAAAACATGACAAAAATGACAATAAAACATTTCAGATGTCATTCAGATCATGAATCATATGCATTTACATCTTTCCTTTCAGTTTGCCAAACTACAACCCTCAGAACAAAGTCTTTCCAAGCATTCCTCACACTTCAGTGTTCAACATTTCATCTCTATGTAAATACAGCAGATCACAGAAAGGCCAAAAACAATTGAAGGAACACCTTGTTCTTCTAAAGTTTATGTGGTATAGGCTAATATCCAGACTGCTTTCCAGAGCAGCAGCACGCTGTAATACATCCAACAAGTAGGAAGTAAGAAGACAGAAATATGTAAGGCCAGCTGCTCCCAATTGTGTAGAGACAAGACCCTGGAATACATTATCAGGAGGTTAATATCTACCAGACTGCCAGCTTCAGAGCTGGGCTGACAGACTGTCATCAAAGGCATTTGTCCAAAATAAGCTCATTAAATGGATAAAAACTCAAAAACTTACAGTCAGCAAAACATCTGGACTGTGTGAGGGCTACAGAAACTCAACTCAACTCTCACAGCTGACATCTTTCAATGAATGTTTTTATCATGATGTGAAAATGTGAGAGTTGAAAAAACACATGAGATGACACAAGACCAGATTAAAGTTAAAAATGGTGAAGGAAAAATAGTTAAGAATGCAGGATAAGAAATATTTGGGGCTAAAAATGTTGTCTGCGGGTCAAAATAGTCTGAATATAAAAGACGATCTTGAAAAAGTCCAGATCCTGTTCTTCTTTTTTAATGCGTGGTCATAGGAAAGTTAGCCCTGTATCAAACTCTAACATCCTGAAATACACCTGGGAGTGATCCGGGATAATTCTGCAGCTCTTATACAAAACTCTTGGATGGACCCAGAGTTTTCTCCTTTTTTGTCCACAAATGGTGAAAGAACCGCAAAGTCATTGTCACTGCTTTAGGAATCCATTTTTATCATACAGACAATCTTCATATTGATAGAAAAATAAATGCAACAAACTCAGTGTGCAAGATGTCTCTGTGTGACTTTTTTTGCCTTTGGAGACAGAAATCACTCAACAAATAGTTATTAGATAAACATTAACAAGTTCACCTTCCAATTCTGCATCATTAACCCTGTTTTTTTCTTTTCCTGAATCTTTTCAAAGCAAATAAACAAACTGGTAAGACAACAATGTGACCTGTGATTACAGGGCTGTTAGTACAGACAGGGATTAGCTCCGACACTGTGCGAAACAGCTCGTCTGGACAGCGATCATTTTAATGTTTGGAATAAAACAATGTTCTCTTTCTAGCAGGTGTCGTCTGTTTAAGCTAAACCGGATTAACCTTTTCCTTCCTCTGATCAAAGAACTCCATTGTTATCCATGAACTCTTAAAATGTGTCACTGAGACGTTCTGTTTCAGTAAAGTGCCGTGTTCTTTCACCCCTATGAGCACAGTGGAGTTTATTTTGAGTTAAACACACAGACACCGTCCTCCTGGTGCTGTAAATAACGCTAAAGCAGCAAAGGTGTGCTAATCCACGGCTGAAAATAGTCCCTTATAAATGCTGTACACTCCTGTTTTTGTATCTGTGTTTAGCGATGATGGAAAATGACCTTCTCTGGAATTTTCTGAGACATGCCACTAAAATACTTCTAAGCTTTGTTGAGCAAAAGGAAGTACATGTCACCAGTGGGGGAATTTATCATCGACGTGTAGCTCTTCTCTCACTCATAGTGTTACTGTAAGAGCTGTTTACATCACACCAGTTGCTCATTTAGTTTGGAGCTATTTTAAAACTTGGTCATAAAAGGTGTTAAAGTGTAAAACTGTCACAAAAAGTTTCTGAATTGCACCAGCATGTGCAGAACAGTTGCTGTCATGCAACAATTGGAGGCTAATGCTATCGTGCTACCAAGGCTCAAGTTGTTATTCAGAAGAGAGACCTTTCACTGAAGTAAGATACTTTTTTAAGAGCCAGGAACAGCTGCTCAGATCCTGTGATTAATATGTTCTGTAATTTGTATCTGACACATTTGAGGTTACAGAAATCTTGCGCTTTCTGACTAGAGTAATCAGGGTTCTGCAGGTTTTAGCCAGTCGAATATAAGACTTTTTAAGACCTTTTTAATGCCACTTGAAAAGAAATTTAAGACCAAAAACACATAAATATGGTCGATGGTTTGGGGATCCTGCTGTATTACAACCAAATCATAGCGTGTGTCACTTAATGAGACTCATTCAAGTTGCTCATTTGTTTATATCTGAATGTAAAAGTGCAAATAGTGAGCCATAGTGATAGGCTGATTAGTGAGGATGCAGATAAATTATATCAGCAGCTTGTAAGACAGTTTTCACTCTACATCTCCTTCTCAAAAGTACTGCATAGAGAAAAAAACAAAACCATTAACCAATTCTACCCTGAAAAATTTAAGACCTTTGAGTAAATTATTTCAGACCAGAATATACAATTTTAATGAATTTAAGACTCTTTAAGACTTTTTAAGGATGCGTAGGAACCCTGATAATGCAGCAGGCCATATTGTGATTTAGCCTAATTTGCAATTAATAGCCCAGCCCTACTTCGGGGTATACTTCCTCATATTTTAGCTCAAGGTGAGAACCCAAATCACAAAGGATCGTGCATTTTTTGTCCTGTTAAACTTTTACAAATGAGCCAGAACGATATTGTGTACCTCACAAAGATAGGAATTCTAGATCAGGTCAAAGCACACACAGTCTGACAGTAAACAGTGGGTTTTCCTCGGGCTGATTTGCCTGTAAGCATCTTTAAACACGTGCATATTTGCTGTGTTCATATTTGCTCTATCTCTCCATGAGATGAAGTGAGGATTAACCCAGCCCGGGTCGTCCTGTTTAAGCAGGACTCTGTGTTCTTTTACCCTCCCCCTTCTGCGAGAGTCACTCCTTTCTGCGCTGCAGGTAAACTGTTTTGGGTGGACCAGGGAATCAAACAGGTTTTGCCAGGAGGAGTGACTCTGGTATGAAGGAAGGGACAGAGAGAGAGAGAGAAGAGAGAGAGAGAA
Organism: Thalassoma bifasciatum; assembly: GCA_008086565.1. NCBI lineage: Eukaryota > Metazoa > Chordata > Actinopteri > Labriformes > Labridae > Thalassoma > Thalassoma bifasciatum. The sequence goes on along the minus strand of RPOG01000425.1, from coordinate 121,399 downwards.
GAGAGAGAGAGAAAGGAGAGAGGGGAGTGGTGAAGCCCTCTGGCTGCAGCAGCTGGAGGGCAGAGCAGGTTAATCTCTGGGCGTTTTACGACTTTTGACTCCTGCAGAACACAAACTTTGGTCTTAGCCAATTCCTTTAATGACTCTTCTATTGTTCTTCATCTTATCTGGACCTGAGAGGTTTAGATTGTCGAGGAATCAATGAATTTCCAGATACTGGTTTTATGATAATGTGATTTTTTTTTAAAGCAGTTGAACTCTTCTCATTGCAAGTCTAAAATTTGAAGCCCTGAGAGAAGATGTGCGCTCAGCCTGGGAGGAAGTGGTCAAGCTCTGAGGCCTCTACAACCAAGAACGGAAGATTGTCTCATGTTTTTTGTGTTTCTCTCAGCTCAGAGTCTTTTCTCAGTTACCTTGGCTCAAATTTTTGTGGCTCTCTTCACCGTGTTTTATTTTTGTGCGGCACATAAGCGCATTTAGAAATCTGAAAGCTAAAAAGCGCTCCTCACTGAAACACACATTACACCCTTTCTGTCTCAATACATGAGAGCTGTACACACAGAAAAGAAAGGTGCAAACTAACTCAAACTGCCTGTAAATGTTCAAGATCAAAGTACAACCACTTAAAGCGAGACATCTCAAATTAAGAACAATAAGACAATAAGACATAATGACTTGCTTAGATTTCCGTTTTTGCAGTGTTAAGATCGTCTCTAACACAAGCAGGCTTCAAATAAAGGCCTGGACCCTTTGGTTTATTTTTGAGGATTCATAGTAGTTTAATTCTTTTTCGGTGTGCGATAGAAAGTAAATGTGTGAAGAAAAGATGGTTAAGATAAGACTAACTCAAACTGCCTGTTTAATTCATGAGTCCACCTTATTGTTAAAGGAAAGAGAAGAATTTGGCGCAGGATTTCATGGAGAAGACTTGAATCGTTGGTTGAAGAACTCAAAAGTTATTCTGCTGTTTTAAAATCTGGTTGCTTCTTGAAGTCATTTTTGGTTTTTAACGTCTACACGGTACAAAACTTTTTCCAGCAGGTTGATTTAACACACACACAGACCAAATTGTTTATGTCTGCAATCTAATCCCTGGGGGTAAATGTTCAAGATCAAAGTACAACCACTTAAAGCGAGACATTTGCAAAAATCCTTCTTTTCCCTCTCATGTATGGGTTTTTTATTCAAAACAAGAATAAAAAAGAAATTACACCCTCATAGTAATTCATTCCTGGTTCAGTTTAATGAACATGGTGCTCAACTTTTTAATGAAGACTGATTTATTGCTTGTGTTTGTTTAACAACACATAAGAAAGGAAACCTTGAAACTGCACAATACATTGCAATTACAACATAGGGAAAAAAATTAATGCAATTAGATTATTTTGCAAATTGCTGTTCTCCTAAATGGGGGAAAGAATCTGATGTTCACTGCAAAAACTGAAATCTAAGCAAGTCATTATGTCTTATTTTTAGTAAAATTTGTCTAACTATTCTTGATTTGAGCCACATTTACTAGACAGGGTCATAATAAAGTCTAATTTCAAGTTTCTTAAAGACAAAAATGAGGCATCAATTGCTTGTAACAAGTAAAAAAAATCTGCCAATGGGATAAGATAAAAGATTCTTGTTTTAAGACACCTTTCTAATTTCAAGAAACTTCCCGGGCGAATTTGTCTTATCCCATTGGCAGATTTTTTTGACTTGTTACAAGGAAATTACACCTCATTTTTGTCTTAAAAAAACTTGACATAAGACATTTTTGCGACCTGTCTGGTGTTGGTCTGGTGATTGTGGCTCAAATTAAGAACAATAAGACAATTTTTACTACAAATAAGACATAATGACTTGCTTTGATTTCCGTTTTTGCAGTGTTAAGATCGTCTCTAACACAAGCAGGCGTCAAATAAAGGCCTGGACCCTTTGGTTTATTTTTGAGGATTTCTAGTAGTTTAATTCTTTTTCGGTGTGCGGTAGAAAGTAAATGTGTGAAAAAAGATGGTTAAGATAAGAAAAGATAACAACAGCATTCATTGGATATAATCCTATTTCTAAGCCTTCAAGTGGGGTTTATCAAAAGTCGTGACACTGAGAAAATGCTCCCCTGATCCTTTTCTTTACGCACATGCACAAACACACATTAATCCTTCTTCCACTCAAATTGAGGAAAGATATTCACAGACCGATTGAAAAATGATTTTTGTTTGTTCAACATTTTAAAATTAAAGCTTGGAATGACACGTGAAGTTGAGCGACCTCCACACAAAACCATTTGAACCCCCTCACTTCTAAGAGCGAAGTGATGAATGAAAGAGAAAACAAACAGAAGCGAGTCTCTTCGTTCACTGACTGGTAATCAGCTGAGCTCAGTCTGGATGCTGGTGGTACAAAGCCCTCGTCCTAATCCCACTAATCTGGATGGCACTAACTCTGTCACTAGGTCATGAGCAGCACAATCACAGATATCCTCCTCTACATGTTCGCATACAAAGACTACAGCTGTGATTTGATTTCACAAAGGTTTTTTCTTTTTTACTTTTCATGATTTAGGTCACGGCCAAAATAACTGGAAATCTATCAAAATATGTAGAACACAACCTGACAAATATTTGCTCTCATTAGGATTGGCTCTGATACTTTTCATGCATACCATTCACAGTTTACTTCCAAACTAGGCTTTATTTTTCAGCTCTGATAAACACAGTATATTTCTAAAAGTGATTTAAAAAGTCGACATTTCTTACCTGGTTCCAACTTGATGATCTTCACAGCAGCAAGCTCCCCATTTTTAATGTTTCGGGCCTGAAAGACACAACAGAACAAGTGTTGGTGTTGTTCATCACTGCATGTGAGAAATCTGTTGGATCGTTTCACACTATTGGAAAAGAGGTAATGCCACATCAACAGTCTGCCTAACAGACTTTTTTTAATCTGACTAATGATGTGTTGAGTCTGGCAGCCCCTTTGGATAAAATCTGTAGTGTTTTTCCAGGATGAAGACTGCATTTCCCATGAGCACCGTCACCCTCTTTGGTATGGATGATGTGTCTCCTTCCAAGATTATTTTTCTTGGTTCAGACCACTTTAAACAGAAGTGATGAGGTCATGTGTTGATTCACAAATACGTCTGTGTCCCAATAGGAACACACTGAGTCCTGAGTATTGTATTTTGTTATAACGTCAGCCTGAAACCATTTTCATTATTTTTGGCTGTGAGTATTACTTATTTGCATTCAAACTTGGTCAAGTGAGGTTGGATACATTAATCACATTTAACAGCTTTACTGAAGTCGCTGGTGTTTCAGTGCAAATTGTGACCCTGTTAAGTGGTGACTTGCAGCCAACAATCACTCAGTGCGTTTACATGCAGCTTTATAAATTGGACTATGAGCTTTGTCGGCACAAGATTGGACTTTTAAAACACATGTAAACAGTTTAGTCCAACTGAGGAAAGACTGAGCATAGTTCAATTGCCACACCTAAATAATGCAGGTGCTGACTGGTGCAAATGTGCATGTATACGTGCTGAGGGACTAAAAACGCTATAGTCTGCATGCCAGACCTGTAGTTGGGGATATAACTGCAGGAGCCGTTTACATAACAACAGTTTAGAAGATGCAGAAATGGTGCAAGAGATGTACATTTTGTTGAAAGGCAGTTGGTAGATTCAACATCACGAGTACAATAGTCCGCCATCGTTACCATTGTTGTTGTTGTTATTTGGTTCAGGCATGATGATATAATTCACAAAGCTGAGCGTGACATCAGCATTTCTACTGAAAACTCTGGCTTAACATTTACACGGCAAATGTGTAACGGTGCTTCAGAAAAGTTACACTCTAGAGGCCGTTTTCCAAAGTTTTTGTTTTAGGTCGGAACAGCCCCTTAAATTTATGGATGGAAAAAAGTACGAAACAGTGAAACACAGCTTTGCTTGTCAAGTAAGCTACAATCAAACTATGACCTCAGTTGGGCCGTGGTGTGCATGTCAATACACTGACTGACGTGTTAAAGTGAAGGTCCCAAGTTAGCATGGTCACTCTTTACTCCAAAACACCAGTTGCAGAATTCAGTAGAAGTTCAGTAGATGATGGAAAACTGTTTCTCAGACCCAACCACAGAAAACAAAACATTTTTTAGTGTTTACAGTTTTAATTTAGGGTTTATATATTGCCTACTCATCTGTATGGATGGAGTGAGATACTGCTTCAAAACCTTTGCGCTGCTTTATGATGATGTAGGTCGTAACTGTACGGAAAAGTCTGTACAGTGACTTTAGAGTAGTTTCAAAAAGCTTGACAATACTGGAATTGTGGATGTGGGTTATTACAGAGCAACAAAATCAAACCTAAAGTCTGCTTCAACCAGTGTCCAAAGTCCAGTCTGCAGGGAGAGCTGGACTGTTCCCAGCTTTGGCTGTTAACCTTTAAATATCCTGCTCTGGACTCAATCAAACCTAAGAGTGGCGTCACTTTCTCACTCTAGATGTTCTTTTTGTTTCTAAGGTTTGTCACATCCATGGCTACATCTCTGTGGATTTTCTCTCTCTGTCATTTGTGAACTTTCTATTTTAAAGCAGGCGGCGTTGACTTTGAAATCCAGGTCAAGACGGGATGCTCCCTAATCCGTGGGAGTGAGGCGATGGGGCGAGCAGCTAAATCAACCGTAAACCATAAAACCCTGCAGCATGGCCACCTCTCAGCACAGGGAATGTGCTGCTGATTTAAACACACACATACACAATGTAGCACACAAAGCTTTAACTTGTTCTTCCAAAGTGCAGCTGATACCACATGTGTACAAACACATAACAGAGAACTGGTTTATGAAAAGTATTAGCACGGGAAAGATGCTTGTGTGTTGTGCAACATTTGTGCAGGTCTCATTTGTGGGAATCAAAAAAATACTCAATAACTTCCTTATGACCTGTGTAAACCAAACCTAAAAGCTCAAACCACAAGGAGGAAGTTTTGAAGTGGTAAGCAAACGGCAGATGCAGCTTTGACAACCTGAAGTGACTCTAAGGGAGCGAGCAGTCTGGAGAGTAACTGACCTCTAAAGAAACAAGATCTGACCTGAGATCAATCAGAGTGTCAGACTCATGGGAAACCAGGTGTGCCGGATGTCTGCAGACACCGAGGGTTCAGCTATGCGAAGCCAGAATGTACACACTTATGTCCAAATAACTGACTGCGACGTTTTTGTTTCTTCTTACAGAGTCTTGTAGACATTTGTAAGATGCAACAAATCTTCCAAAAGCAGGACGTGTCTCGGTCAGGAGGGAGGATTTGTGGCTAATGGGTTGAAGAAATTCTGTGAAATGTAAACTATTTCTGCACTGAGACAAACTTTTAAAGCTCAGAGTAAGACCTCCTCCTCATCTGAGATAGTGCTGCCCCTAACTAACACCACCAGCTTTAAAAACCAGGGGTACAATTTGAGAGAATGTCATCACTACTTTAAGAAACCAAAGCATCGTGTTTGGTTAGACATGTCGTCATAAAACATATAAGACTCCTCATGATGCTGTTGCCCTCCTTCTGCGCTCATGCAAACACTGGCTCTGTTGTAAATGTCGATCAATGGGAGTGTCCTGGGGTTTTGGGTTTAAAGAGGTTACAAGTTCCCTCACCGGTTCATATACAGACAGTCCTGGCTGTACTTCCTCTAAGTTATGATTCCTAACCTTCCCTCATGGAAAAACTCACTAAACAAGGCTACGCAGGCCTGAGTGTAAGTGAACTCCACGTATTCACTGGCAAAGCTTTTTGGAAATTTCTTGACTGGAAGAACTGCTAGTTACAGAAAAGGTTCCTGAGATGTCGAGAAATTATGATTACTGCAGAGTATCAATCTCAAAGACGTGAAAATGAAAAAGGGGCCAGCAGCTCTCAGACATATTTACAAACTGTGAAAGTAACATCTGAATGCTCCCCATAAAACCTCACCTGTCCCTCAGTTGTCTCTTGATACCAGATGATAAATAGTCAGTTTCCTGCAGTGTTACGTGCTACGTAAACATCAGCAAACTCTGCTTCTGACCAAGGAAAATGTTCTTCATAAGGGGGTGATATGGGGTAAATATGTCTGGATTTTTCCATTACAGGATCAGGATCTGGATTTGACCAGTTTTTCATGATTTAAAAGACTACTTTGACATTTGTAGCCCCATATATTTCTTATCCTACTTTCTGAACAATTTTTTTTTCTCCTTTTTTTGATTTTCCTTCAACGTTTTTCCTTTTGACATTATAATCTAGAGAAGTCCAGATGTCCAGCTAAAGTCATCTAATAAATTATTTTACATGCTCTCCTGCATGAAGCCTCCCAGCTTGTGTGCATGCAATACAGCACACTAAAATCCAAGGCAGCCTTGAACGCAACTCTGATGGTGTGAGACTACGAACATAAATATTAGAAACAACCGTGACTATCTCATGTTTTTTCCCCTTTCATTAAAATGCTCATCTTGCCACAAACCAGATTACAACTTCAACTGAGCTGAATAATCCCAAACTGTTAAGAAAAGGAATCAAACCAGTGAGCTGCAAGGCTCAGCAGAAACATGGGAAAATATCTGTCATCAAAATAATCACATCCCGTTTAAATCCCCGACACCTTTCATGTTGTCACTGACTGTGCTGTACAGCTGCAGTGAACCAGGACGTGAAACCAAGAGTGAAATCTGAATCCTACCTTCTTCTTAGAGCTTGCTGGGCGCTTTCTCTCTCTCCATGGATATTTACCCATTCTTTTGAAGTACAGAAACAGCAGAGCAGCCTTTCCTCTGTTAGTGAACTATGCTTCATGTTGTCTCAGGGTGTTTTGGTCACACTGAGCGCTTCGTGGAAAAAATTGTAGGTCATACATTTATCAATGTGTGGCTGTTGAACTGTTTTCACATTCCAGTATGATGTATTTCCACACAGCTGACATTTAAGACGCTGAGTTGCTATTGCTAAGCTAACAGACTTCCCTGTGTTTGTTCGTTTTTTTTTTCCCCCCATCTACTGCAATGTGTCTGGTTGTGCTAATGTGTTCTGTAATACAGCTAAGTGTGGCTGCTGCTCCACACCAATGTACCTCATTTTACTATTTGTCATTAACTTTATCAGGTTGGGAGAACTCAGCAGCATTTTTTGCTCAATGACGGCTGACGTGAATGAATAAAGGCCAAAATGCTGATCATCAACACTCTAAATAAAAAAATGCCAAGATCCAGCCCAATACGGTACCAGTGATTGGGATTGGGACATCCCCATCTTAATCTAGTCTTATGATAATTATTAATTAATACATTCGTCTAAACAGTTTTCAGATGTCTTGAGTTTTTATTTCTAAATGTTCAAATTATTTAGAACATGGTTGATTTTAGATTCATAAATATGAGTAAAATTCTGGTATAAGACCCCCACTTCACTCTTAAAGGAAATGACTTTGTAAAGGTGATAAAGGAAGAAATGAGCAGTTACAGTTAGTCTGAAATCAATGCATTTGTGAGGAATACTGTGCCCATTAAATGTTAACTCAGTCCACCAGTCTGAGGAAGAGGGGGAACTTTTCCAAACTTGAGGTGTTTCCGCTGTCAGTGCGGCCCTGAACACACCCACAGAGAGACGCATGTTTAGACAGGGGCCTGATCATATTTCAGCCCCGCTGCAGCGCTCGGCCCTGCGAGCTGTGGGAGAATACCAGGCGCAGCATTCCACCGGTGGCCTGTCTGAGGGTGGAGGGGAGGGGGTGCTGGCCACAGAGCCTTTGTATGGGAGAGGGGGCCGTGACACACTGCCTGAACTATCACACTCTGCATCAGATGGCTCGACTGTTTTCACCATGACAGATGGATAAACAAGAAAATTCTACTGCAGAAAACACCTCACCAGAGCCCACAGACCGAGGGAAAAATCTGGGTGATTCATCTTGTTTTGCAGGACGGATTCTGTTTAAATTTTTCAAGAATGTGACCAAACTTCGGTGCCACATGGGAGCACTTTATCATCAGTAAATAAAAAATATTTTCACAAGTTCTTTTTAAAAAGGCATCAGAAAAAGTTTTAGACTTTTCAGATCCTGACAGAGGTTTTCAGCTGATCATGAAGCAGATCGAAAGACTGATTATTTCTACACTTTATTGTTAATCAGTGCAGCAGGAAAGGTCTCAAGCAAACAGATAAATAAATTTTTCCTGCAACAGATATGGTGTGTAAACTGCACATCAGGCATTCAAAGTATAGAACAAAGAATAATTCGTACAGTGAAAAGACTAACCTTTGATCTAAAATCAACATAATCACATAAGCTTTAAGAAGTGATTTAAATCATAATGAAGTACTAGTTTCAATTTCCTTTGAAAAGCTTGGCACCTTTTCTGCTAGTATGTGAGAGGTTGATTCATCATTTATGTAGTGATGATGATGTCTAAACTGAGTAAAAGTCCACCTGTCTTTTCAGGTTGGTCTCCTTAATTCACCCCAAATGATTGTAAATGGCACCAAAGTTTCATCAGAGTAATCCAGAACCACTGAGTGAGACTGGAAATGCTTCTTTAAATAGACACACTGGAAATACATGACTGGTTTCTCCCCTCTCTAATTACGTCAAGATTCTACAGTCATACAATCACGCCTTTGAGATTTAAGGCAATTAGCAGACCCAGACATAATTCATTGGGCTAAATGTTTGATTTCTTCAACTCAAAGGTTGATAATGAGTGTATGTGGAATTTGTGGAAAGAATACTTCAGCTTGAATGTTCCTGCTTTGAACTCTTAGGTGGTGACGTTTCTTTCGCTGCAAAGTCAAAAAGTGATGTCAATAACTCTTTGAGTCACATGACACGTGTGGTGGATACTTGAAAGAAGCGTCACTGAATAACTCCATAACTTTGCTGTTGATGAATTAAAGGTGTTTTACATAAATATCATTGTTTGATGTGATTTTTTTTTAAAGGAACTGTTTGAAATAGTTAAAAATAATCTACCTTTGGTCTGGGTCAGGCATATATCTAAATATGAAACTTTTTCAAGATCCCTTAAAAAATCCTTACAGCTCCTTTAAGATATGTTATGAGTTACGTTCCTCTATTGGATAGGAAAGCTGAGAGAGAGACAGGAAATGTGGGGAGCAGAGAGTGGGGGAAGACATTCATCAAATGGTTGAGGCCAGGAGTTTAACCAGCGACTGCTGTGAGGAGGACTTTAAGGAAAACATTGAACTTTTAGGTCCACCTCATTTATCCAACACCTTGAGATACTTTGCAGATAAGCAGTTGCAAATTCCGTAGCAGATATAGACTGTTATTTTAATTGAAAGCAAAGCAATGATTGATATACTTTACTTTCAACCCAGTAGATTTAAAATGAGTGAAAGAAAACTTTTGCTATATTTTGATGCAGACTGCTCAATATTACTACATTTCTTATTTATACTTGAGTTATTCTGCTTTTACTTCTTTCCTCACTCAGAAAAGGATGCAGAAGTTGGCCCCCGTTCAGATGCTACTGTCAAATGTGTCGGCCACATGTTATCATGGCTGCTAAAACAAACAACACTCAGCCTTAAATTAGGATTGAAAAGTCATGTGATACCGAGCCAAGATATCTCCAGCTCTGGTGACTGGCTGTGGGAACCAGCACGTTTCACTGTACCTTGTACACGTCTCCATATGTGCCACTTCCCACCCTCTGAATGAGCTCAAAGTCATGCTGGGGGTTTCTCCTCTGGATTTCTCCGCTTGGCCGGGGATAGATATCCATGGTGGCTGGAACAAATCGATCCTTTACATTTAGTTGGCGTGATCAACTCCGGTGGCGGTGGCAGTGAGTGGGTGGTTTGATGCAGCAAAAGGTCCGGAATATAGATTGATCACTTTTTCACTCAGACGATCTTTCTCCTGGCTCCATGACCTGAGGGGGGAAAAGTTAGAGGAAAACGTGTTGAGAAAATATTTACTGAACTGTGAGAAGCAGAAAACGTGACAAACATTTAATCTGCGAGTCAGCAACAAGAACTTGGAAGACATTCAATAACTCTGGCTCAGGGGAGACTGGGGATAGTTGTAACACTTTACACATTTCTCCCATTTGAACCCAACAAACAAAAACTACATCATTCAGAAGTCAATAACTTTTGCCATGCAGCCCATGAGTTCAGTGGAGGCTAGAGATGGATATCAATAAGAATTAATAAGAAATGGTTTAATCCATCAATGTCATTAACCTTTATTCTTAACAATTCCCTTATTGTCTGTAACATGATGCTGAAGCAGTCGGACCTTATGTTGACTATTCTGCCCCAACTAGTTTAGCTTAGCAGATAAATGACAGCTTCCCATGTGCAATAAAATCTTGGCAATTACCATCTTTAATGGTGGCAGTTGGGTAGAAATGGCAGAGTAACTTGCACAACACGCTATATCGATTGCAGTGACACCTTCGGCCATCAGCACCATTATCATGACTCTTACGAAGGCGTGGGTTTTTCTCAGACACACAATTTTTTAAGAAAGTGGATGACAGTGCTCATGGGAAATGGAGTCTTCATTGGGATCCGTTGGGCCAGCGATTGAAAATATAGTTATAGACACAGGGATGCTTGGGTCTTTCTCTCTCAGTTCCCAGAGTGTCTGTAATGTTTAACAATAGCTAAATTTATTTATTTTTATCTGTATGGGTACCTAACAAGCATGTGCATAAGCTTGGCTACATAAATGCAGTTAATGGGTGGGCGCAAATATGTGTATGTCTATGGATATGTGTGAACGATTACAGTAGAAATATGTTTTTTCTGTTTACTGTAGAAATATGTTTTTTCTGTTTACTGTATGGTTTCCAAAAATGTGTAGTACGAGCGTGTATGAGTATATTTACATGTAAATTTACGTAAGTACACAGTTCTTTCAGTATCTTCATTAAGACAGAAGAGGAATGAGTCTGGTTTAAGGGGTTGGGTGGGGTGAGAAAATTTTATGTATGTATATACATAAATATTTTTTGCCTTTTTTTATGCACCTTTCCAGGAAAAAAAAAGCTGAAATTGAAACAGGAATTTATTTTAGAATTACACAACTATTTCTATCACCTAGTCCTCATATCATCCATGAATTTATCATGTATATATCTGTATCCATGTTTATATATACTGTCCAATTATCTGTATATTATGTCCATATCTATCTGTACTATATGGCCATAATCTGCATAGTTTTTATCCTTATATCATTTACATACATAAGTACTTTATATATACCCATACAGCTTCCGCATAGTACATTCACTGCACCTTCTTCTGTATATAACATAATAACCTGTAAAATTATATAAGCTTTATTCACTGTTATCAATTTAAATCATGTACATATGGTTGTTAATTGCACTTGTGCTTATTGCACTTCTGTTTAGATGCCAAACCTCATTTCGTTATGCTATACTTGTATGTGTGTAATGACAATAAAGTTGAATCTCATCTCATCTTTAATTTAACATTTTTTCAGCATAAAGCAACAACTTTAACCAAAAACAAAAACACATTTGAAATCAGCAACACCAGGATCAGAAAAGCCTTTCTTTGACAAGTATCTTTAACCCTCTGATGCATGAATTATGAAAGCCAGAGTCTGGATTTTTCGCTTGAGTGTTTTTATTTGTCTTAAGGCATGAAAAAAAGTTTTCAATTTTTTCCTCCAAATATTTGTAACAGAACATTCAACATAAAAAGAGAGTGAAATTAATGTAAACATAACTATTTTTTTGTTTGACTTCCTTTCTTTTTTTTTTGGTAATTTCATGAATAATCTTTTTTTAATGCTTTGCGAAATGTTTTGAATCTCTGTCATCCATTTTAACACTGAAAAATGTATCGTTATTGCGCTGTTATACCCTCAAATGTTTGTCTATAACTTTTTTTTTTTAATATATGTATTTGGAAAAAGAATTGGAAACATTTTTTCAGGTCCTAAGAAGAATAAAAATATCCTGACACAGGCTAATCTAAATTTCCACCACATGAACCATTGAATTTAGGAGTAAATAAGTTTTAAATAGGTGTCCACTGTAGTGACCACTATGCACCACAGGGTTAAGAAGAAAACAAGGAATTTGTACTCTTTGCCAAAACATCAATGAGCATTACATATCAAAACCCTGTAAGTTTTCCGTCATTCCATGAGAAGCAATGCATCATAGTACAATAATTCCTTACTTTTTCAAAAACTGCAATGAAATCACACATGTAGTAAACTTAAGTGTGATAATTAGCATAGCATAGCATAGCAGTGTTGCATCCGTCCCCAGTCTCCCCTACTTTTAGTTCGCTCTCTTCGTTTCTCTTGAATCACTCCAAAAATAAAAGCAGCTTGAAGCTACGAGTAAAAAACAGTAACTCCTGAAATGGCAGAACATGTCTAACACTTTAAACTTGTCCCCTGTGGTCCCTCCAGCCTGTATTCATCGCCTGGTCTGAGGTTTGGTAGTTAGGGGGGTTTAGTTCTGCTGGCAGGTCAACGAGCTAACAGCTAAAGCTAACTAGCAGAGCTCAGCTCGTAACTTCAGCCGTTCCTACCTTCTACACTGCAAACTGCGCGGAGGAGCAGGTCTTGCATTTTAAACCCTCTCCGTGAGCCGTTGAGTGTGGGATGGCGTCGAATAATCGTCCAAAAAGCCAAAAGCGACTCTCCTTTGTTATCGAGGAAACTGTAGTAAACTTGAGTGGAGCTGCTCACTCAGTTTCCCTCAGAGAAACGAACAGTCAAGGATCCCAGCGTTAAGTTCAGCCGTTGACATGTCATTTCCCCCCGCTGACAGTTTTAGACACTCGAACGTAAAAAAGTAACGGTTAAGTCCATAAACAGCGTCAAATGCTTCTATTACATTTATTCCCCATAATAAAAACATCAGCCGAAAAAGCAACAGTCTGTTGCTAATCTCTGTGGAGTCGCAGATACAGTATCCGACTGCTGCGTTCAGGGACAACTCGGAAGATCTAATGTCCCATCTAAGGATTCTGTCTGTCCAGCAACCATTATCATTTTCACTCCAACACAACTAATTTAAATGTCTGGGCTTTTTTTATGTTAATGTTTTGAGGATACATTCAGTTTTCTGTTTGAAATAAATTATTCCTGCATGAGCACTTCAAAAACAACCAAACATTTCTGTCTCATATGATAAAAAACAAATTTTAAAATCAGCCTCACAGAAGTCTGACCCCCTTTCCCACTGTTTTATTGCCACACTGTGACTGTTTTTGCTGTTACATTGATAAAAATGTAATCTCTAGTCCAGGGGTTCCCAAACTTTTCCGCCTGTGACCCCCAAAATAGCAGCGTTAGAGACTGGCGACCCCCTGCTGTGGTACAACACTAATGGACCAATCCAAAAAACGGACAAAAACAAACAAAAAACCCAGAGGATACTTTGATTTACCGACTAATGTGCACTTTGCTGTGTTCACTGCATCAAACTTCAACAAAGAAATGTGAAAAACAGATAAAACATTTTCTGTTTGCATAATTTTATATTATCTTTAACCCCTATTTTTGCTTTTATTCTTACAATAGTGGATAAAATTGTTCATAGTTTTTGATTTTGGGGCACCTTCCACGACCCCCTATCAATGTCTCGCGACCCCCAATAGGGTCCCGACCCCCACTTTGGGAAACACTGCTCTAGTCAAACTCTAGAACCTTTCTCTCAAAGCACAAACATGTCCAGTGAAATGCAAAATAAATAAATCAATAAAATAAAATGTACTAATAACAATAATTAAAATAATAATTTGAAACAAGGAGACATTTCAATACAAAAATATTTAATGGAAGAAAAATTACATTTCCTATCAAAACATAACTCTAATTGACGGAAGAAAAAAAATAACTGATTTTTTTTTTTTTTTTAAATCTCCCAAAACAAAATAATCCCAAAGCAAATTTACAAAACAATATCTGGAAAAGCTGAATATTTCACAATTAAATGTTTACGAAGAAAGACAAGAAAAAAAGAGATGCAAAGTTTTTCCAAACCCACAAACTGAATGCAGAAAAAATACAATAAATGAAAAAATTAAGTACAAAAGAATGTGCCATATAAACATTTCAATAAATAATATAATATAATATGGTATAATTTAATATAATGTAATATAATATAATATAGTATAGATATTTCATAAAGGAAAGAAACAATGCAACAGAAAGATTTTCACAAAAGGCAATAATGTTTCATAAAGGTCAACAAATTTTATTTAAGTAGTACTTTTTTCTTCATTTCAAAACAACTCACAAAGCAAATTGTTTTCTAAACAAAAAACTTCGGCAAAAACATATTTCCCTCAATGCATGTGTCTTTTTTAAAACAAAAATGTGAACTAGAATATAAATTGAATGTCATCTGTATGGTAGCAAAAAAAAAGAAAAAAAAAGAAAAGAAAAAAGGAAAAAATGGGAAAACAAATTTACGTCATGGTATTTTTTCACGAAAATAGAATTTTCTGCCGGTTTGTTGTCACTGGCTCGAAAAATTTGAGATATTTACGACAGAACTCAAAGGCAGCACACGCTTCAATCTCTTTATTATCAGCGCCACCTGCTGGAAAAATCCTGGAAATGACTCATTTAACTGAAGCTGAATGAACAACGCTTGATTTCCCCTGAAAGACATGTTTATGATGCTTTGTGGTCAACAAAGTGTAAAACAATACACGATAAACAGCATTTTTTCTTTTATCTGCTTCTTTCAAACAGAGTGGGATTGAAAAACAGACAACAGCGCCCCCTATTGGGTTATTTGAGCAGTGCATGAAGCTTGGAATAAAAAAAAAAAACTCCATTATCATCCTCCTGCGATGCGAGCATCGTTTTGGCGGAGCATCCTCCCAACCTCCCGACACTCATGACAGCCGTGTAGGGCCGCTGATAACCGGACAAACAGAGGGGATTCAGGGACAGCATCATGGCGAAGCACCGTAAAGAAAGAGACAGCTGGGGTGAGTGTACGTACATTTCATTTTTTTATGCTTTCTTTGACGCACTATGGTTTTTCCATATTCCTGTCGAAGCGAGGGTGTAAGCAGTGCAGCTAATTACATGTTTATTCCAGACTCCATGATGAAAGGTTGTTTTCGTGTAACACTGTTTGGTGTATTTGTTGTTATTGGTTACATTTAAGGCTCAAAATGGTCGAAAATACATTTTCTGTTTGTCACCGCTGCAGCTAAAGGGAACGGACACATTCAAAAATAACACATATCAGTATGTTATCACATCAGTCTGCTCACAGGAGAGACATATGAAGATTTTATTGATTTATTTTAATCTTGAGGCCTTTGAATAACCTTCTGATTCGTCTGTTTATGACACTGAGCCTCTTACGAAGGAGCATTTGCCATGAAATTATGTAATCTTGCATCAGTAACTAGCCCTCATCACTATCATCTTTACACTCATCCTCACTGCTTTCATCATTAGCACCTCCACCACAGTGATTATGATATTTACAAGCTTCCTAATCTTCACTCTCATCCCTCTGTGGCTTATGTTGACTTCAAATACAGGCCTGCATGGTGGGAAATTTTGAGGAGATGGATGTATCACTGTGGAGGGAAATGTTGCTGTTTTGTCATCTGAGACTTTATCTCCTCTGACCCACTTTAAACAGATGCTGCTTCTGACGTCTTCAGTTGTTAAAAGGGCATCAGCAGAAACATCAGCAGCAGCAGCAGAAGCATGATCAGGTTAAACCAGGCAGGCGTCACGTCGGTGCTCGTTCCGGGAGTTTAAATGTGTGTGAGGCCTTTGCGGGAGATGTGAAGTCACTCTGACAGTCCTCTCCAGGCCTGAGAGGAAAGCACAGATGATTCCTCCTTAAATTATTCACTGTGCATTCTTGGCCTCCTGTGTAAATCTTTTAGTACGCTCCCAAAATTTGGCCCTTTATCTCGTCTTAGTGCTTTTATAAGGCACAAACGCTGACTTAATTTGTTGTTTCATCCTCGAAAAGAGCATCACAGTGACACAGAAGGCAGGGGATGATGTTTGTGAGGGTTCTTTTTTAGAATTTCAGAAAAGATTTTGCAGATTCACAAGACACATTGTTGTAGCATCAAAAAGAAAATTACATAATTTGGATGTGAAGGTGAACTTCCCCAAAAAATTCTGCGTCAGGCATCAAAACAACTAGACTTTATTTGGAGGAGCATCTTTTATACAAACATGCCACACAAAGTGCTTTATAAAGCCAAAAACAAACAACATAAATGGGAATTAAGAACCCGTATGACAACAAATAAAGCAGGATTTTAACAGCATATGATGAAAATATGGATGCAAGTCAAGCATTACTTCCCAACTTAATAGGAGCCACAAAAACATAAATGAGTGCTTTTAGATACTTTGAAACATGCTACCCAAAAAACATTCAAAGTTCTTTAATTACTAATTGCTGTGTAAGACTTGGATTTTATTTAGAAATTATTTAGCAACAATCACTGATAATCTTGATGTAACCAGTTGGATGTAACTTTCATTTGAATCATTAAAACAACAACCTAAAAGAATTTTGTAAACACCTTCAGGTCAGACACTCCAATGGATTCACTTGATCTTCTAAATAATTTTGATTTATTAGAAAAGACACCTATGGATAGTCCTAAATAAGGTCACCTTGTTACCAAATTTTATTCCCAGCTGCAATATTTGAGAACAGGTGGACTATCATTCCTAAGAAAATCATGGGAAACAGTTGAAAACAACAAATGACAATGAAATATCGGAGGGAAATTTTACTTTTTCCTTCAAAAATGTCAATATGTAACCCACTCCGAGAAATCCAACACAATATCTTACAAATGTCGATGTGTATCTCCATATATGTATAGTAAATACACAGCAGGGGCCTCTAAAAACTGCCCAAAATGTGAGACAATCTTTGAAATTTAATATTTTTGGCAAACTGTATGTGATGAAGTCAGTTTGATAAACAAGCAGTAATTACAGCCTAATCTAATATCATGTCTGTTGGGACGTATCCCTGAAAAACTAAGGTCACATAAGAACAGATTCACTTTTTGCTTATATTTGGCTGAAAGGCTTTTGTGACCAAGTGGGTAGATAAACTCCTTCAGTACGTTGGTGGAAGTCCGTGATATTAGACTATTATTTCTGATATTTTCTTCTGGGAAAAGAAAGATTTGGTAATTTGGTAATGGTCAGAGGGATATTTTTACAGCAAAGTTTGGCAATTATTTCTGTGGATGTATTCTGGATTTGGTACACATCTCATATAATCTGTATATAAACTGTGCTGTTATTTTAAAAAAATGAAAACATTCAATCAAAAGAATGTCAAAAACAGGCCATATAGAACTATTTAGAACATAAAAGAAAGATTTTTTTCTTTGCTCAAAGGAGTTTTTAATCCTGAAAATTGATCTTTAAAACCAGTTGGTGAAGTCAGTGCAGACATGCAGCCCAGCAGAGACTGGAAACACACTGAGTCACTGCCTGGAAAGCTCCGGAAAAAAGCTCTGAATGCATCTGATCTCATACAAACAGATGGGATGGATAGCATGACGCGGCTCATCAGAAGTATTAACAAGCTTACAGCTGATGTTATTGATCCGGGGCTAACAGGAAGGAGTAATGGACTCAACTTTCCTGTTTCCTGGTTTAATGGACCACTAACTTTTCTTATCGGGTCCAAATGTTCATTATGAATCATGAAGGAGTCAGCTCTGCTACACCGACCAGTGTTAAAATCAGAGCTCACAACATCTGGAAACGGGAAACTGAGCCGAGAGGAATGAAAGGGAGGAAGCACAAGAGCAATTATTTCTTCTGACCTGATGATGTTATTACTCTTTTTTGAGGTTATGTTTCTGGCTTTTTATGCCTTTATTCAAAAAGGACAGGACAGTGGAAAAAGAAGAAATGAGGGCGAAAGTAAGGGATGAATTTTTCCCTTTAGGAAAGAGGCCGAAGATTAGATTTAAAAGAAATTTTTTTTTTTAACAAACATTTGACACACTAAGCAATTTTTTTGTTAGGTTTTTAATAATAATGCATTCTTTAAATGCAGAAAATCCTTATTTTAAGAAATAAGTAACAATTAAGATGTTATTTTCAGCATAACTTATTAAAAACCAGCAGTCAGCAATGATTTCATGAGAGCTGCCTTTTTGAAAAGGGCCAAAATATAACTTCAGTTCCCTGTAGCGGTATGAAAATCATCAAGGGGGACAAGTAATTTTTTGACTAGGTGTTAAAGAAATGATCATAGTGATGACATAGAGGTCTTTAAAACTTAAGTACCAAATATGATACATTACGCAATATTGAGTTAAGAGAAGTTCTTGGAGTTAAAAGTTCTTGGTACTGTTGGTTACAATGAATCTTAAAGAGTTGTGCAGTGTTGGAATTGAACATGCAGGTCCATGTATTTACATTGTAACATTTGTCATTGTAACATTTCATTGTAAAATTTATGAAAAATGATTAGAAAATAATCTGCTTCCTTTCTCTGAATGCTACGTTAAAAGTTGAAAACACCTCCACTTCAGGTTTTTTGTCCCGTAACGAGTACGAATTGTCTCCCCGTCTCGTCCTCCAGGGTCCCTCAGTGATAAAAATGTCTACGACTGGAGCTCAGAAGAGGAGGAGCCAGACGGACGAGCCCGGCCCGTGCAGGTGCTGCTGGTCAAAGACGACCACACCTTCGAGCTGGACGAGGCGGCGCTGAGTCGTATCCTGTTGGCGGAGGAGGTCAGAGACCGAGAGGTGGTGGCCATCTCTGTGGCCGGAGCTTTCCGCAAAGGGAAGTCCTTCCTCATGGACTTCATGCTGCGCTACATGTACAACCATGTAAGGATCTGTACTTTATTTCAACACGGTTTCTATTTATGCTCAAGTCAAGCTAACTGTAACCCTTTAAAAAAAAAAACAGGCGTCTGAAAACTGGCTCGGGGACTCAGACGAACCTCTGACCGGCTTCTCCTGGAGGGGCGGCTCCGAGAGGGAGACCACTGGGATCCAGATCTGGAGTGAAGTCTTCCTGGTGGACAAGCCAGACGGGAGAAAGGTGAAACGCCTTTCTGTCTACTATCCAGTCACTCAGCGAGGTGTAATGTGACATAACAAGATACCACACAGAAACTTAATTAACCTTTAGCTCAGAGTTTTACATGATCTCAGCCTGCCCTCTGCCTGATATCCATGTAGACGCACACATCCGAGCTTTCAGGTGAGACCATATTTCAGCAGTGGAGTTGAGAAGGGTTTAATAGCTCACACATAATTTACAAAACAATGCAGTTTTATTTAAGACTATAGATTGAGGTGATCAAAGTCATCACAGGAGAGTTTTCTGAAGAAGTGCAATCACTTTTCAGTCTGTCTCCAGGAGGCTCGCCCCCTGCTGGCATGTTGAAAGACTGCAGGTTAATGGTCTTAAATCTTTTGCTTTTAACCTTCTGTTAATCTGTGATTTTGTCTCAGGTTGCCGTGTTGCTGATGGACACTCAGGGTACGTTTGACAGCCAGTCGACACTGAGGGATTCAGCCACTGTGTTCGCTCTGAGCACCATGATCAGCTCCATGCAGGTACGAAGATGTTCAACAACTAAGTGTTTAAAACTAAGAAAACTTTTGTGGCATTCTGAAAAGATCCACATATGTGGGAACAATGATGTTAGTGCTTTTTGTTCAGAAGAAAACAAAGTTTACACGTCGATAAAGAGGGTCATCAAAGCCAAAGCTCATCCGTGCATCTATAGCTGTTTTTTCATCACTGTGGCTGAGATTTAAATATCTCAACCATTACTGGAGTTCTGGAAATGGAGATAGGAAACATATTTAAGTTTTCAGAAGGTTTACTTTTGTGGCCTTAAAGGAAATGTTGACCTTTCAGGGTTAAAAGCCGTCATATTCCAGGCTTGTTTATGAAGAAACACCTGACATACCAACTAAACTACTGTCAAATATGCATTAACAGGTTAAAAAAGGCACACTATGGAAGGAAACATGGCTGTTGTCTTGCGGTGTACGTTTTAGAATTGTCATTTGAATAATGTTGGCGCCACAGACTGTAGAACACATGGATGCCATCTCACTCGGCTCGGAGTGTAGTCACCACAAAAACCTCCCTTCCTGGTGACTGGCTGCAGTATGGTTGTCAATGGTTCTCATGCTGTTGTTGGAATTTAACTCAAAACTCACTCTAGCAACATAGAGTCTGAAAGAGAGATTAGCATGAACAAAACTCTTGTTTTCATACACTAAAATGATGTTTATAAAACATTTATTCATCATACTTTTATTTTGAAATTCCTGAAATATGGATGTCTTTACTTTTAGGTGTACAACATCTCACAGAACGTGCAAGAGGACGACCTTCAGCACCTTCAGGTAACTTGAAGGAATCAGCCAGACGGTTGGTCATGAGACGGCAAAAAACAGCAACACAAAGAACACACACATAAATGAATGAGATGAAAAATAATTGTCAGTACCCTTCTGAAACAGCAGAGGGCGTCGTCTGCCTTTGACTTAATTTTGCAGTTATAGATACAACACTATTTATAACCCAGGAAGATTATTTGACCATTATATTTTTTGTTACTCTATGAGATTACTGATAAACTTCATAAAGTAGATTTACCAAATCTAGAGTCATGGTTGAAGTCACGGGTCAAAGGTCACCAAGACTTCTACAAACCTGATTATTTTTTCAGCATTGTTGTCGTCCACTTTTTCAGACTCCCACCTGATCTTTGCTTGTTTTTCCACCACACTGAAATCACCAAAGACAGACCAAGCATTTCCCTAAATGTTCCCCTGATTTATCTGTTTCAGCTCTTCACAGAGTACGGCAGACTGGCCATGGAGGAGACTTTCCTCAAACCATTCCAGGTACGTTGAATCTGTTTCACCTGCTAGGTAGAATATTTCAAATCAAACCAGTAGCAGACTTTATTCCCTCTTTGAAATCATTCTTCTTCTGTTGCTAATGCTGGTAGGTTCTTTAAGATGTTCCTGTGATACTTTTCCCACAGTCGATGATTTTCCTGGTTCGAGACTGGAGCTTCCCGTACGAGTTTACGTACGGACAGGAGGGAGGAATGAAGTTCCTGGAGAAGAGATTGAAGGTGAGTTATTAAACAAAAGACTGAAAGTTTAAAAACATAATAAGCTGAGCGTGATGGTTTCGTTTGTGGTTTAGATCTCAGAGAATCAGCATGAGGAGCTGCAGAATGTGCGTAAACACATCCACTCGTGTTTCACCAACATCTCCTGTTTCCTGATGCCTCATCCCGGCCTCAAAGTTGCCACAAACCCTCATTTCGATGGAAGAATCAAAGGTACGCTCTCTGACCGGTAGTGTCATAGTAAAAGGCGCTGTTTTTCCGTCTCACCTGCGGTTACTTCTCTTCCCCTAGAGATCGACGGTGATTTCTTAAACAACCTGAAGGTTCTCGTCCCCTGGCTGCTCAGTCCTCGCAACATTGACGTGAAGGAGATCAACGGCAGCAAAATCACCTGTAGAGGCCTGGTGGAGTATTTCAAGGTCAGCTTAAGATACATTTATTTTATTTTAGATGCACACCTGATCAAAATCCCAAGACCAGGTGGAATTTGCAAGAATCAACATTTTGCCCTGTTGGATCTTATAAACGTTCAGAGTAAGATTTCAAAACGCAAAACTAAGAAATGGGAATGAGAAGAAATGAAGTGAAATAAAGAAAACAGCCTTTGAAAGCTCAAAATTGTGGATTTAATACCATTCATGTATCATGTATTCACTCTGTCATGACCTCTTTTGATCAGCTGATGATCCGACTATTTCAATTTAATTCTTTTTTATAAAATTAAAGGATTTTAAGTGCGCCTTACAGTGCGAAAAATACAGTACGCAATTATTTTTTAGTCTCTCTTCCATTTCTTGTTCTTTTACATTTCAAATCTCTGCTTAGAACCTTTTCAACATCCAACTGTGAAAAATGTAAATTAGTGCAATTTTTAAATTGATCTAAAGAGTTTGATCAGGTGTGTATGAATAGATGATTAATGCTTCTTACCTCTAACTCTGGTTTATCCCATTCTTTATTTCAGGCGTACATCAAAATATATCAGGGTGAGGAGCTGCCACATCCAAAGTCCATGTTGCAGGTAAACTCCACTTTTCTTTCCAGCAAAGCTTTTGCATTTTATGTCCGAATGCAACATTCTTAGTGCATAAGTCTGAACATTGTACCTCGGTATTCACTATTTTTAAGTAATTTCTGGAAAAAAAAATCAGCCCCTTGAAAAAAAAGCTATTATTGTTAAAGTATTAAAGATAGGTTTCTTGTATCCTGATATTGAGACTTTTCTTGAGTTTTATAAAGATTTTCAGGTGAAAGAGCAGGTGATAAGTTAAACTGAGCACTTGTTCAGTTTGTCTTGTCTTACCTACCGAGTCAATCTTTCTGTCTCCTTCTTCTCAGGCCACAGCTGAGGCCAACAACTTGGCAGCAGTCGCAGCAGCAAAGGATCTTTACAACAAGAAGATGGAGGAGGTGAGTAGAGCGACATTTTCCTCTGTCTCTTCTGTCTCCTCTTCTTCCTCCGCTGACCCCTCTTGTCGTCCTCCAGGTCTGTGGCGGGGACCGGCCCTTCCTGGCCCCCAGCGAGCTGCAGGCCCGACACAGTGTCATCAGAGAGGAGGCTCTGCAGGTATTCAGGGGCGTGAAGAAGATGGGCGGCGAGGAGTTCAGCCGCCGCTACCTGCAGCAGCTGGAGGGCGAGATCGACGAGGTGTTCGTTCAGTACATCAAGCACAATGACTCCAAGAACATTTTCCACGCCGCCCGCACGCCGGCCACGCTCTTTGTGGTCATCTTTGTCATGTATGTGGCCGCGGGCATCACAGGGTTTGTGGGCGTGGACATCATTGCCAGCTTGTGTAACATGATCCTGGGCCTGGCTCTGATCACTCTCTGCACCTGGGCCTACATCCGATACTCCGGGGAGTACAGGGAGCTCGGGGCCGTCATCGATCAGGTGGCTGGTGCACTGTGGGACCAGGTAACGCAAAACCAAACACACAACACACAGAAACCAGCATAAACCTTTGAAAAAAACGTAATACTGAAACAAACTTACATCTGAGTATCAACACCAAAAGTACCCGATTCACCAACCAATCACATTCTGTCACAAGGAAAACACACAAAAAAAGAATTTTAAGTCACTAAACCTTGGATGACAGTTTTCTAAAAACCCATAAAGACGAACCTCTACGCTTCGAGATACTGCAAAAACACCCAAAGATACTCAAAGATGTCAAAACAGCTTTTTTTAATCATTCATGTATTGTAAAAAATGTTTATTATATTTAATAAAAAGAAGTGAAAACTTTTAATATGAAAGTATAAATAATGAATAGATGCCCATTCAAGCCAGTTAAAAATGTAAAAATGAGAAACTGGCTCTGAGATAATTTATGCCCATATTATGTTGAAATGTTGATATGTTATCTCAAAAACTCAAATTTCAATTTTTATCTCAAAATTTGGACATTTTATCTTAACATTTTGACTTCATTTAAAACATTTGGTATTTATCTAAAAAATATGACTTTTTGTCTTATGATTTTTACTTATCTCTAAAACTTGACTTTGTCCCAAAATTTTGACATTTTATCTTAACATTTTGACTTTTGATCCAAAAATTGACTTTTTTTCTGAAAATTTCATTTTTTTATCACATATTTTTGACTTCTTTGTCTTAAAATTGGACTTACCTCAAAACTCTGACATTTTATCTCATAGTTTTGACTCAATTATCTAAAAAAATTGATGTATCTCAAAATTCTGACTCTTTATCTCATACTTTTGACTTTTTATCTCGCAGTTTTTACCAAATATGGGTCAGTTAAAAAAAAATCAGCATAAGCCAAGATTTTATTTTATTTTATTGTTTTAATTGGTGGAAATGGGCTTCCATAATAATGCTTCACCAGATGCTTCAATAAACGGAAAAATATTATTTTGCAAAATTATTAATTATGCCTCAAAATCTGATTTTAAGTTTGATTTCAATTTTTAGGCATTTAAATTTTCAGCTTACTCAGAGTTGCCAGATTTTTCAGACGGTACATGGTACAAAGGCTGTTAGGAAATTTCCAGGTAAAAGAAGACATTTAGTCACCCTATTTTCACAAAACCACAAATCAGCAACAAAATGTTAACAGGAACTTAGGTGGTACTTCCCCTTTTCACCACCAGGGGGCGGCAGACTATATAAAATCACAGGAGCAAGTCCAGTCTTACCTTTTTGAATGTTTTTTCCATGTTCATAACCATATTTGTGCTAATATGATGATTATTTTTGTCCTTTAACGCCTCTGCAGGGGAGCACAAATGAGGTGAGTGGAGAAGGTTTCAAGTACAGGACGTAAGTCACAATCAAAATCCACACCTGGTGAAATTTTGTCTGATCCTGTAACAGCCTCTTTCGTCCACAGGCTCTCTACAAGCTGTACAATGTAGCAGCCAATCACAGGCACCTGTACCACCACGCCTTCCCCGGGCCTCAGGTGGAGGAGGAGGCGGAGGAGCAGGACAAGAAGAGGGACTGATTAGAGGAGACAGCAGGGACTTGTCAGTGTTGATGGACAGGCGAGGAGGAGGAGGAGGAGGAGGAGAAAGAGGAGGAGCATCCTCTCCCATCAGGCACTCTTTTCTCTTGTGTTGGCTGGTGCTGCCGTCCCCGTCTTTAAAACCCGAATAACAGACGGTGTAATCATGTGTAGGTCAGAGCGTCTCCTCCTCAGGCTTCAAGCGATGGATGCCATTCCTCATCGTGTTTCACTTTTCGTCTGTGAAAATAATTAAATACGACGCCCTGTACAGACACTGTATTCACTCTGCCAGAGGACACCGTGGCTTCTTGGATTTCCAGCTGTTACTTTCATATCAGAGGGGTTTGTTTTCTCCACCGCTCAGCACCAGGGCCCTGCAGTTCAAAAGTAAACTTATCTGGATTAAAGCGATCAGAGAAATCAGCTTTAAGTGCTGAAAAATGAGGGGGAAAAAAAGCTGCAGTTCCTCAAATGTCCACTAGAGGCTGGCTTTAAAAACCAAGGTATCCCCATCAAGTCACATACTAAATTGCCTTTTTTTATTTTTGGTCTGTATTGCTCATTTTCTTAACTTTGACAGCTATTTGCTAGATAATCCTTGCCTCTTGTGTTTTTATCATATTTAGGTTGAACAGTGCCCCCTGTGTTGTTTACATTTTAGCATATGATTGAGATAATTTTGACCCAAAAAAAATCAGAAAATCAATTTTGGCAAAGGACTATAGGAACTGGCCTAAAAAAACATTTCATTTGCCTGAGTCATATTTCAAAGTTTTCAGAAAAGAAGAAAAAAAACATTTCATATCAGGCATTTTAATATCATAACAGAAAAAGAAACCATTTCTCTCTGATGGTCTCTTCTGCTCCTGTAGGTCAGTGTTTTTTTAAAGTAGCCAACGCATTAGAGCTTAAATGGGACTGAGTAACTTGGTGCCCCCTGTGGACATATTGTGTAGTGCAGTTTCAAGGATGAGTGATTAAACTAGGTTTCATCTTTAAATTTCATTCTTTTAAAATCTGTGTAGATAAAGTTGATCTGATTCAGTTTTTGTTGTAGAACCAAGACAAAAGAAACCCGGATTATTGTTCCTGCATTTCAAAAAACGTAAATTTCTGAAACTCAGATCGTTCTTAATCCAGATTAAAATCCTTTCTGAACTGCCGGACCTTGATGGTTTTAAAAATATAGCCACACCTGTGACCCTCCCCTCCATTTGTGATGATTGTTCTGTTCAAGTTTTAGTGCTGTTTATAGGAAACAATATCTAAGACCTGCGATGTTTGAAAGCCAAAATATGT
Organism: Thalassoma bifasciatum; assembly: GCA_008086565.1. Taxonomy (NCBI): domain Eukaryota; kingdom Metazoa; phylum Chordata; class Actinopteri; order Labriformes; family Labridae; genus Thalassoma; species Thalassoma bifasciatum. The sequence goes on along the minus strand of RPOG01000425.1, from coordinate 95,493 downwards.
ACTGTATCTTAAACAAAGACGCTTTTCGAGCATCATGAGCATGGTAAATGGTTAATGTGTGTCATCTTTAAGCTCTTAAACCAGGTATACTTCATAAAAAAATGACTTTTAATGGTTGTGATAAAGTGGTATCGTGCCATAACATTACTTTCACACATATGCAGACACCTGGTGGCACTTTGATTTGCTGTTTGACAGACTTTTTTTGTTACTTTTGACTTGATCAGGGAGTTTTTTTTGTGCTGACTTTGGGGGAAAATGTGAAAACAATAAGAGTAGGTCAAAGTTTACACAACACAGCTGACATTATCTCTCACTTTAGAGTCTGCTTACAGTTTTTGTATCTACAGTGATGCTCTGTGTGTGTGTGCGTGTGTGTGTGTGAGGGGAAAGAGAGGTTTTCATTGTGTTGCAGAGTCAGTGGGTGAAACCATTGTTGTGTTTTTTTTTTCCTCTCTCACTGAATGTTCGAGCAAATCCGAGGAATGTAGCTGTTCTGAGGCCGCTGAGGAATCAAAGCTCGTTGTGATTAGGCGGGGCGACGACGGGCCCGCTCTGGAAAAGGATCCTCATTCCTCTTCGCTTTCATCATCTTCTCACACTTAAGTTGAGTCGTGTAAGAAAAAAAACAAAGTGTTGCAAAGTGAAAGAGGCCAGGCTTCGACCTTTTCTGTGTTTCCAAAGCAGCTTGCAGTCGTTGGTGTGTGAATCCTTTGGCTTGGTAGACTGTTACTGTACATTTGTAAATCTGTGCTGATTGTTTTTCGCTTATCGAACGCCCCAGAGTCACAGAGCTCACTGTAAAATGTCCGCACCACAAACAGCCGCAGCACTCCAGTGTTTTTTCTCTCCTGGTCTCTGACAGTACAGGAACACTGTCATGCATATTTAGCGAGTTTATCCTGAGGTCTGACCTCAAGGGATGGAAATTGAAAGGCACTGCAGCAGAGTGGCTTCTTGAGTCTTCCACAATGTATAATCAGCATCAGTGAGGCCTTCACATAAAGAAACCATCAGGTCCACTTTAAGATTGGTGAGGTTTTTCTTCTTCATGTCGGAGCGTCCATTCATAAATCAGAGAAGTAGCTTTTTTTCTTTACGTCCTGTTGCTTTGAATCTGCTCTCTGAGAAATGAATCTGAAGACTTTAAGGAAGTCATTCCTGCCCCTATCCATCGACTCTTACATCAACTCTGGATCGCCTGGGAGTCAACGCCGCAAAGTTTCCAAAACAGTTTCAGTTACAAGAAATAATAAAGTTGGACCAAATCAATGATGGAGACTTGGACTTCTTTCTCTTTTTGAGCATAAAGAAATAACAAAAAATGTAAAGACTGAAACACAAGGAAACTCCCGTCAAAGGGTTTACTCAATACAGCCTCCCAACTTTTTCCATATGAGGGTCCGCTTTTGAGTCTCAGAAATTTTACCGGCCCACGTCCTAAAAAAACAAAAAATTGAATATTTCATATATTCATGAAAAAATTGACCAAAAATGTCACACTGGTCAACGCTTTGCACATGAAGCTTCTATTTTGAAGCTGGTAACAGTAAAATTTTAGTTGTATGATCAGGTTTAAGTGAAACCCAGTGTTGTGTGATCTCCCTTTTTCTTTGTGTCCATCTCTGTTCCCCTTTCTCTGCTCAACTGGTGTCCTCACCATTTTAATACAATCACCAGAATAACACTCTCACATAGTAAAAGCTTACAAAAGTTCAGTCGTAATTATAGAGAATCATTTTACTAACCGGGTTAGATGATAAAATCCATAATACTTTGTCTTCCTGGTGTGCATATCTTTAAAGCTCCCACTGTAGCGTTTGCACGTCAAATTTTTGGGATTTTCTCCAGTTCAAGTAAGAAAAAAAACTATCAAAGAAGGCCGATTCATCGCTATTTTGTCTCAAAGTCTTTCTTTAAATCTTTAAAACTCTTCCTCAAAAACTGTTAAAAGATTCTGAGTCAAACATTTTCTTCACTGCAGACTTTATTGCTCATGTCCGGTATTTGCAATCCACAAACTCAGATATGTACAAACTGATGAAGCTGTTCAACAAAATATGTGATTGAGACCTTTTTGCATCATGAAGGACTCAGAGAAGAGAGGTTCTTTAAAAACATAATCCACTTTTAACCAATCAGACGCTTTTTAAATGCTGTCAGAAATGTCTGAAAGTAAGAAACTGGAGTAATAGTGTTGTTTTTAGGGTTATAGTGTGAGAAAATATCTGTATATTGAGACAAACGCTCCATTATAAACATTTCTGATCTCTGAGTTGATCGATTGGTGATCAATAGATCATGTTTCTAAGAACCTGCACTTCCTCCCAAGAGAAAACATCTGTCCATAAAAATAAGGCATTACTGGGGCGAGAAATATTCAGAAATACAGACAAAGAAGAAGCTGAATTGCACTTTTTGGCAAACTTGTGTTTCTTTTAAAGTGTTTTCTTTAATAAAGTTCCAGTAGCTTATTCATGTTTCATTTCACACACACACACACACATAAACACACACACACACTCTCTCTCACAGGAGAATATTCCTGACTTACAGTAATGCCGAGAGCCAAGAGATGCTCAAACCACTGCATCAGACGTGATGCTTCTTCCATCAAAGACGTGTTTCATATAAATATGTTTGAAAGTTCTGATGGATTGTCATATAAAGGTCATAAAAAAAGAGAAAATACACACACGTTTTTTTCGTTTAATGTAAGTGTGTGTGTTCAGTTTATGAGAAAGGGAGAAAGTTTTTTCAAACAGAAACGTTAAAGAAGCTGCCTGTCGGTTTCTCGCACAGGATAAAATGAGGCGGGGAGCGGGTGGATATAAAACAAAACGCTGCGTTTGATTTGAGAAAAGGCACAAAGTCAGCATGTTTAGAGAAGATTTCCAAACGCTGGTTTCCTCAGTCTTAAAAACAGAAACCCAAACAGCAAAGTCACTTCTGTAAATGGCACCACATGTAGCACGTTGTCGCTTCCTTTTCTTCATCGGGAGTGTTTTTCTTTTCAGTCACACGTTCATTCATTGATTGAGTGTCCCAGAGGGGAGGAGCGCCCCTCCTCCTTGCAGGCTGATATATTTGGATCAAGCGAAGGCACAGATGTGTTTTGGTAAAGAGGAAATTAAGAGTTCGACCACTCCCAAACTGCAGAGACCTCAGTGAGGCGTGGCAGCGCAGCGCGGTGCGGCGTCCCCGCTGCGCTCTCACTTCACATGTTCCCCATGAAGTTCTTGTTGGGCTGCTGCTGGGCGTACCACTGCTGCCGCTGCTTGCGAGCCTCCACCTCGGACAGCAGCGCCTGCCGGTACGCCTCGTATGACTTGACAATGTGCTCCAGCTCCTTCATGAAGAGCAGCTTCAGCATTCCCTGGTACGTGTCCAGGTCTGCCAGCTGGAACAGCTCCCACTTCAGGATGTGGTCGTACCTGACGGACAAGGAAGATATTGAAGTCCTTTCAATTTGGGTTGGTGTTCTGAAAAAAGATCCACTTTTTACCCCCCTGTGGCAGAGCTGGGCCTGTATGCACATCAAGCTATAAATGATAAAAATGGTTTGTTAAACTAACGGTGAAAAAAAAACGGTGAGCGGTACGCATGAGCCAAGTTTGCACCCAACAGAGCTTTAAATTCAATGGCAGTGGACCCCACCATTACAATGCAAAAACTCAATATCTTACCAAGAATAAGCTTCTAATTTCAAGTCAAAATATCTCATCACATTTAACATAACACACAGTTACCTAAAGGGCGACATCTCAGTCAGATATTGGAACTTCTTTTCTAGATAGATTGTCTTGAATGCCTTGTTAAGTGAAACAGTCTTAAAAATATCTGGATTCAGGTCATTTCTCAATTGAAACAAGTTTTCATTACTTGTCATAAGATTTTTAAGCTGCTGAGTTATTTGTCAAAGTTAAATCATCTTGTTTCAAGAAAAAAAAATGTTCAAATCTGCAGCTCACTATAACCTTATTCTGCTACACAAAACTTCTCAAAACAAGAAAATATGGCTATAATGAGTTTTTCAGCTTTATGAAAGGTCTTTCTAATCTAGTAAAGCTTAAATCTAATGTCTTATTTTAAGAGATCTTACCAAGGGAATTATCACTTGTTTCATTGGTAGATTCTATTTTCCTTGTTACAAGCAAAAATGGTTTGTATTCATTTTTTAAAACTTGTTTCTAAAGTGACTCTTATCCTGTGTATCATTATATCAAGAAAGCAGCACAAGTATTTACTTAATTTAAGAATATTTCAACATATTGAGAAATGACGTGTCATATTTTGTATTTGTATTTGTATCAGGAAAAATCCACTTATTTTTACTGAAATACACTAGTTTTAATATATTTCTGGATTCATTGAGGTTGTATATTTTTACATGTTTTGGAAAGTCTTGACAAACCAAATTGTCTTGCTCTGTTGGCAGATAGATTTGCTTAGTTTAAGTAAAATATCCCAGATTTTTGTGTTCCACGTACACGAAGACTGACATTCTTGTTTGTTTAATGGTTGGATGTGCACACTGGCCTTGGTGAGTAAAAAGTGTTCCTCTAGAAATAAACTGATTTCCTGCCTAACGTTCAGTAACTTACTTGAGGGGGGCTCTGGCGTACACCTGCAGCCAGTCTGGGATCTCAGCAGTGTGGTACGGGTTTGCTGGCACCAGAACCGGCTGGTTTCTCTCTGCAGGGCGCGGCTGATAGGTGACAGGAGGCGGCAACGGAGGAGGCTGATCGTAGCGCGGCACACTGCAACAACAACAACAACAACAACAAAGGTTTTTAACATCTCATGAATCAAGGAAGCTTAAACAAAAAGCTTAAGTCATTCTCCAAAACCCTGTAGCTTGTCAACAAAAATACAGGATGGAGCAAAGTTCACAAACAAGAGCTATTCCGACAACCTAAAAAACACTTCAAGACCCTGGTGGGAAAAAGCCTCCAGGAGATATTTTGAATAATTTCCAGTAAGTTTTTCAGGGGCCTGATCTCAAAGGTCCAGTTAGAGTCCAACGAAGTGGTACATTGTTTTGAATTAGTCCCGAAGATGCAAAATTAATGGGGTTTTTTTTGGTCAAAAATGTTTATCCCCCCTAAATTTTTGACCGAAAAAGTGTAAATAAAGGCTTTTTCAGCAGCTTGCAGATTGTTTGGCACCTACTCCGCTCTGAAGTATTTTCAGACATTAGAAATTGCCGTGCAGAAAAAACATTTTCTAACACTCTAACAGTCGGGTTCAGTTTTGTATGCCATAAAGCAGGGATGTCCAAACCAAGGCCCGGGGGCAAATCGTGGCCCCGTCTGATTTGGACTGTACATAGGGTGGTTTTGTAAAGCTAAAGCTCGATGCAATCTGCAAAAGCTCAACAACTTTTACAGCTGACACGTTTAATTGCATTTGCCATGTTGAAAAAAAAGTGGGTTGTGAGTCGTTGTGAGCTCAAAATCACATAACAGGACACAAGACTGAATCAAAGTCATGAAATGGTGAAGAAAAGACAAAAATTGATGCATAAAATGGTTCAGAATGCAGGATCAGAGATATTTGAGGTGATGTTTAAATAATTGTCTTATAAACAAACGTCAAGATCATGATCCTGCCATAAAGAATAATAGCGCAAGAATGTTTAACTAAACTTCAAGACTATTTTTTGTTTGGTTTCTTTTTAGAAATCACTAAAAAGAAGTAGTTCTCAAATAGAGCACCCTTTGTTACTTTCACTGTTAATAAATGTCAGTAAGAGCTGCTGGCCCTTGGTCATTTTCGCAGTATCCAATACGGCCCTTTTGGAAAAAGGTTTGGACACCCCTGCCATAAAGAAACCAGAAGATTATTCTCAGTCTGTTTTATGAGCGGCTAAAATCTCTTTATAGTAGATTTAAAACACAGTGAGGAGAGGATAAAAACCAACAACATAAAAATAAAACCTCATAATCTTCTCTCAATTCACCTTGGAGCACAGGGGTGACGATACTGAGCCCTCTTGTTGATGTGATCCACATAGTAGACTCCAAACTCTGCTGACTCCACCTTCTCCCAGCCCGGCGGGAGCCCCTCCCTCTCCAGAGGGTGGCTCCAGTGTGTAGTGTTGGTGTTGTGGTCGATGTAGTACTTCCTGCCTCGGATGGTCCAGTCCACGGTCCAGCCAGCAGGAAGTGGGATGTCCTCTCCCGTCAGACTGGAGAGGTTCCCCAGGGACTTGGCCTGGATTCGACCTATGCCTGAGGAAAACAAACATTTCTCTTTAGGATCAGAGCGCTGGAGATGCAGAAGAGCAGCTGGCTGCAAACAGCGCCGCTGGGAGAAGGGGGAAATATTTAGGGAAAATTTTGAGGAACAGTGTGTGGGAAAAGAGAGGAGAGGAATGTCCGGCTTTTAAAAGTTTATTCTGATGTGAAAAGTGAAGATGGGGCAGGACACGGGGGAAACAATGAATCACTTCTTAATGCAAAACTGACGGGAAGAGCTTCAGGCTTTGTTTACATCTTTTTACTCCTCACTGAAAAAAATTACCCCCTTTATTTAAAAACATGCAAAATACATCTCTGCATCGATGTCAAAAAGAGTCATGGACCCAACAGCTGTGAGGAAAAGTTAAACTGAATGACGAGTATCGTGACTCAGAGGTTTGAGATGCAGGAGAACGAAGGATCTCAGCAAAATGGCCGCTACAATCTGATAAATTCTGCACGGGAGTGACGGCAACAGAGGCGCAGCACTCTGCCAGCTGCTGAGTGAAGGGATGGAATGTGTGAGTGCTCCGCAGAAATGAACTCCTCCTCTTCCACCACCTCATCATCATCATCATCATCTTCTCTGGTCTTTTCCAAAGAGGAATGGCGAAGTGCCACAGCTGCTGCAAAACTTCACTTTAATGAATTCACTGGATACGTCTCAGAGTGCACCGCTGAATCTTTAGCACTTGAATTTTTTTTCTTGTAAAACAACTTATTTCAAAGCAGATTTAAGTTTTCTAGCTGCTTCAAAAATGTGATAAAGACTACTTATAAAAAGGCATCCAGGCAAACGTTTGGCCCAAGTGTGGAGATTCCCGATTCCTGTAGTAAATACAGGAAGCATGATCCTGCTCAGTGGACCAATCAGGGGCTGCCATCTGTGCTGTTATGAAAGGTAGCATAGGCTTTATGTTCAACATAGAAACAGAAACCAGGATCAACTATTTGAGCTGATGAGGTCCAGTCCTGGTCACTTAGCCCAGGGTTGGGGTCAAAATTGAGGAAAAGGAACTCCATTTGAAGGAAAAATGTGAACTGACATATGACTAAGCCCCGCCTCCCTCCGCTTACTTGGAAAAACAATACACCTGAAACAACAGGCAGGTGTCACAATTTACTGATCCCAGTGCAAACTGCATCTTGGAAGCAACACTCTCACCCCTGGAGTTAAAATTTTTGGCTCAGAGTATACGAAAACATAACGGCCTTTTTATTGTCTTTACCAAGGGTGTCTCTCTGTTAGTTTGGTGCGACAGTATTAACATTACATCATTAAGCATAACAAACTTTTGTTTTCTCAACTATTACAAATAAGCCAATAAAGCTTAACGCCAAAAGTTGACATCAGTTTAACGAGAACCTTTGAACAACAGCTAACTTGTAACATGATTGGGCATACGCAGGCTGCATAAACTCAGTTCAAAGGCACAAATATGATGCGGTACATTATCGAGGTTGTGACTAGGCCCGTCGCAATAATCAATAAATCAATTAATTCCAGGATAATTAAAAATGAGCTTGATAACTTTGCCAGGCTTGATAAGTTTTCTATTCACTAACGACACTGGATAATGAGTTAACTTTGCTGTGAGTTTTTCTTTTCTTATCAGCAACAGTGTCTATTTTATATATTGCTTTTGGTTTTGTGGTTTTTATTCAAGTGCATTTCTTGTTAACAAAGGCTAACAGTCCATTTTATTATTGTTTTTGGTTGTGTTGATTATTTATTTTGGATATTTACAATGTCTTTTTTCAAAATATACTTCCAATTTTAAATATTCTCAAGAAATAAAAGGTTATTTATTTTTAAAAGGCTCTACTTGCACTATTACACCATTATTATTATTATTATATCAGTCCAAATTGGCAATCAAAATGTTAATACTATCGATAATCGCAATAATTTCTGGGACAATTTATCATCCAGCAAAATTTGCTATCGTGACAGGTCTACTTGTGACATGAATATTGTGCATGCAAATGTTGCAATGATGATACTAAAACAATATATTGTGCAGCCCTACAACTAAAAATGATGTATGATCACTGAAGAACAAATTCTAGAGCAAAACAGTCCAATAAACTTCCAATTAAGTGACATGATGAACAACACAGCCAGGAGTTAATGGACTAACTTCAGCTAATGTAAGATAAGTTTATATTTCTTTACAGCAAAGAGACAACATGTTGCCTCAAATACTGCGTTGACATCTTTATTAATTTTATTCACGAGATGTGATTAAGGAAAGGATAAAATATACACCTGGAGTTGCATGTACCCTATGAACACTGTTGTACTATTTTTAAGCTTAAAATCTCAGAAAAAACTCCCAAAACGAAACAAAAACTGACTTTTTGCAAAGCATCTAAATGGACTTTCAAGCAGAATTGGATTGGCTCCTCGTATTTGAGGACCAGACTTAGAGAAAGGTCAATTAGTGCGACTTTGATTTACTTAGCAGATTGGAAATGACGTGTTTCTCATGGGTTCAGAAAACAGATACTGTTTGTTTAGTCTTTCTCACAGTAATGCACGAAGGAAGCCTGAAAATAGATGAACTACCTCAGATCTTTTCTGAAAACTAATCATCAGCTGACGAGAGGCAGTGAGTCCTCCAAAAGACCTTCATTAGCCTTGTGCATGTATGTAATGCATTTCCCCTGAGAGCAGCACCTACGCACACAGATGATTCATAGAAGCGAGCAGCTCGGCGACGCTGACACATCTCACAGGGAGCGGTCTGCAAATTGCCGGTTTGCATCTGCCAACAGAAAGATTTAGCGAACAGGAGGGTGAAAACGCAGAGCACCTAATGTTTGTTTAGCTCCACCTCAAACACAACTCCTCGTGCATGACGACGAGGATCAGACACGACACGAGCTGCTCTAATATTTGGAGTCATGTGGGAGAATTAGTGCAGACACTACAAAGAAACATCATTTTCATGTTGGAGATACGGAGCTGTAAGATAGAAATCTTGAATCTTTAAGGACAGCTGAGGAGGAATTGATCTTTTGGGCCTGTAATAATTCTATGACACCTGTTCAAAATCGTGCATTTCTATAACAACACAGAAAAGTTCCTTCTTAAAAACCGAAACACCTGGTAACAGCACAAACATCAACACACACAGGTGTGGCATATTTCAATATTTACCCCAAGCTCAGAAGTTATTTGCACATCACGCAAGTGTCCTCATAATCTTTGTCACTGTGAACAATTTCCTCACTGTAGTTTTTTTCTTGAAACTAAATTTCCTTCAACTTTAATGTTCTCCTTCTCTCTTCTGATCATGGTTTGTGAATTTGTACATAATATGTTGCAGTATTTCTTTAGACAGTGCTATAAAAACTATGAAGGTGTGTTATTCTTGTTTAAAGAATTAATTACCTCACATGACTGTAGATTCAACAAACACTCAGACATGTTTTATCTGACAACACAGACTCTTCAGGAGTTGAATAAAGACTTTAAATGACCATGAAAATAAATTTAAAAAAAAAATCTGATCCAGGACTTTTGAAGTATCATTTCTGTAGGACACATTTTTCTCTGCAATAACAACAGATTTGATATCTTCTCTTTCAGGATGTCATCGTGGAGTATGAAAAAATATGTCCTCCAGGTAAAACGTGAACCATAATTCCCAACAACAGGTCCCTAGTTTTTTTACACACTTTAGAAAAATCTTAACGTGAAGCTGAGGTGGAACATAAAGGTGTCGATCAATGACTTTTGTGGCAGGCTACTGCATAACCAACTGTGATAGAGGCACTGTTAGAAAAAAAAAAAGGGTTTATATAAAAGTTTTAAAAAGTTCTTTGTGTAGATATTCCATGTAACAACCTGGACGCCTGCAGCTTTAAGGCAAGTGGCTTTTAATAAAGTGCGCCCAATTGTCCGGAAATTATGGTATTTTGTTTCAACTAAGGTGGAAGGAAGTGGGACCTGTATCACCTAATGTGTGCCCATGATTCTTAGTCCACTTCTGTCAAAACTTCATCCTAATCAAAGGTATAAAATGTGAGAACGCATCTCTTGTTTACCTGATGGAGGTCTGCTTGGAGCTGGAGGAGTGTGCTGTCGCGGTATTCTTTGGAAGTTGTGTTCATTGTGCTCATAGTATCTATAATCCTCATGAAAGCGGTCGGGGACCCTCCTGGCCTGACGCTGCTGCTGCTGCTGCTGCTGCTGCTGCTGCTGCTGCTGCTGGTGCTGCTGCTGCTGTTGGTGCTGCTGCTGTTGGTGCTGCTGGTTGTCATAGTAAGGTTCAGAGGGGTAGTAATACCGAGCAGCGTCTCCATTCTCAGACATGGGGCTCACGTCTGTGAGGAAGGACTGTGAGGAGCCCCCGTATTCATGGGGCAGGTCTCCCAAACTGCGAGGCAGGTAAGGAGGCGCGGACATGCGGTGGCTTTCTCTGCGGGCCACCTCATGAGGGGGCCTCTGCACGGGGGCGCGGAGGAAGCTCTTGTTGCGGGACACCACGGGCTCCCGGCTCGGCTGCACAGGGTAGGCAGAGGGCCCCATGTCAGGGAGGGGGACCTCTGTTCGTCTGGGAATAGTAGGTCCATGACGGATGAATGAGGGCATAAGATCTGTAAGCAGGAGAAGAAGGAAGGTTTTTTCTGTCAGTATCAGGCAACACTGAAGCTCAGAGAAATCTAATGAGTCCAGAAGAGTTCATCACTCTCAGTCATGGCTGTACATCCCAGAAACTTTGGCCATTTTGCGAGGAACAAAAACAAAACCAGAAACTTTTACATTTTTTATGATCTGGAGCAGAAATGGAAAATTAAAACCACAGAAACTGGTCCATACAAATATTTTTTGTTCTTGAAATGTCTGTCATGTTGGTCATGTAGCCCAAACACATCCACTTCCTGGTCGCATACTGTTGTTTTGTCAGTGAGTTCCAGCCGCACTCAAAAAAATGCACTGCAAATAATCTTGCACTCACCAAGATTTAAAATCTTACTTTACGACATGCTAAATAAAATATCTTGTTTTAATGTTTTTAACTTCTTTTTTAGCATTTAAAACTATGTTAAATCTCAAAAAAGCATGAATGTTTCAATTTTGTCTTAATTAGTCTGAGAATCCTAGAATGAGTGAATAACTGTTAAAACAAGTTACTTTGGTTATCTCACATGTAATTTCATAACATTTAACTTGTTTCAAGATTTAGCTCTACATCAAGTTGCTTGATTTAAGAATAACACAAAAAAATCATTCTATTGCTCATATTCAGTATATTTCACTTAAAATTCTTATTCAGGAAGTTTGTTTTCAAGCATTTTAATCTAAAAATGAGCATTTTCTTCTTGTTTTAAAGTCTGAGAATACAAGGCCAGCTTGTTTTTAGATTTATCAGTCTTTTTTCAAGATTTTAGTCAAGTGAAATTATCTTGCTGCATGGACAGATAATTTCACTAGATTAAGATATTTTTCCATCAAATTTAGTATTTTTATCTTATATTCAGACTCCCTTTTTTTTGCAGTGTGAAACATTGACTTAAGTTGATTTTATTATGCCAACTGACTGCATGTAAATGTTTTAGGTTGGTCGAAAGCAATAATTTCAGGGTCAACTAAGCTGAACTTCAACCAATTTCAATGCACTTTGTTGGAAGCGGTTGACATAATAATTACTTTTAAAATCATTGTTTACTTTTTTTGAGTGGAGTATGCTAAAAACGTCAGAGCCCCGCAGGCTTTTTCTCATTCATTTAAATGATGATATATTTTTACAACCTGAGTTTTCAGGGCAAAAGCCACACAAGGCCGCCTAAAATGTAAACAAGAGGCAGAGGAAATTTCAATCACAGAAACCGCTGGAGTTGGCAGGGATATGAGACAAATAATAATTTTGTTTTTAGCTAAATCTGCCTATATTCGCTGACATATGCAGACAGTAAGTGAATATAGAAAAGTCAACGTTGTTTGTTTGCAGGAATGAATTTGTTCTCTTGTCTGGTCTGTAAATTCATCAGGATATACGCTCTCTGGTTCAGTGGCAAAGTAAATTTATGTCAATGCCTGGTGAATTTTAGTGTTTGTGGTGAGAAATAACAGCCCATAAAAAGCGTTAATGTTACATTTACCAACTTAAAGAGCTATGGCTGACATGGAAGGATGTCAACTGGTTTAGGTACAATGTTTTTTGGTTTTAACTGGTTCAAGAACACAAATTATGGGGTGGAACTCAAAACCAATAACGTTAAAATGCTGTTTGTGTTCGGTACGAATCGATCTGGGAAAATATTCTGGTTCAAAGCCCTGGTTAATACTCCAGTTCTCATGACATTGAATTTTTATTCTAAATTGTTTTGGCCTTTAAGCTGCAAATTTCCTCCTCATCTGACGTCAACGCACTGCAAAAAACTGAAATCTACACAAGTGTTGATGTCTTATTTTTGATACAAAGTGTCTTTTTAGACTTAATCTGAGCCACATTTACCTTTCCAGTTCAAAAACACATCTTATTCAAGATATCAACAGACAAAACAAACATCTAATTTGCTTTTGATGAGTAATAAATTCTGACAATGGGGTCACAACAAATCGCTTGTCTAGTTTCTTGAAAAGAATAATGTCTTGTTTCTTTGTCCATTGGCAGATTTGTTTTCCCTGTTACAAGCAATTCAGGCATCATTTTTGTCTTAAAGTTATTTGGAACAAGACATTTTCTTGGACTGGTCTGGTAAATGTGGCTCATATTAAATCTAAAAAGACATTCTCTACCAAAAATGACACAAACTTGCTTAGATTTCATTTTTTGGCAGTGAGACTTGACTTGCTTCCCATGTCATCTCATTTCCCAGTTCTCCCAATCACAGGATAACTGTTCATCCCACTGTTTTAAGAAAATGTCTAAGTTTTCTGACTAGTAACTCTAATGCTGAATCAACCATATTTTCTTGGATAGAAATAATTCAGAGTAAAGTTTAGAGCAGATGACTTCACTCTTACAGCTTTAATTAAAGGACAAATGAAGCTTTAATAGCAACAAGTCTGACTTAAAGAATTTAATCCCACATTATAAAAAAACAGGGTTCACTGACACGTAAAGATTATGAATACTCAAACATGCCTTTTATTTTTATCATCAGTTTTTACCGTTATCTCATAACTTCGCAGCTAACCATGCTAAGTCACCGAGCTAACAACTTTTCTGGATACGTTAGTCAAAAAAAACGAGTCACTCAGTTGTTGAGAAGCTTTCCAGTCACATTTCTGCATCCACACATTCACTTTAACATCTTTTCTGTCGTTAGAGTGAACTTTTTGCCAGCTCAGTTAACTTAGCTGCTAACTAGCTCATAACTTGTTGCGCTTACTTCTGAGGAGCGGCGACGTTTCCTTCTTCACATATTTCCCGTGAACCTCGGCTGGTTTTGACGCTTCGTTTTTACTTTTCTTTCGTGAGAGCATAACTCAAAGCTCGGACACATCAACAACACGGCGCCGTAATGTCATGTAAACACTTTAGAGGGAACATTTTAAGCGATAAATTAGCCGGCTAGCAGCTAGTTAGCCAGCTAACTGGAGCTAAGTGAGTCCTCCTCCCTCCGCTGGTTCAGTCCGCACTGACGCCGCGCTGACGCCGCTCTGACATCGCTGCTAACGCCGCTGCTAACACCGCTGCTCCGCACTGGGAGCGGCTACAGCTCAGTCCTGCCCACATCATTTTTCTCCTTCACTGAAGTGACTCTGATCAGGAATAAAACAACAAACAAAACTGAAACACACACAAAGGAAATGTGTTTTTCTTTCCATGATTTCCCATTATACCTCAGCGTACTAACCGGAATCAGACGTTGTTTTTACATTTCCCCTCTGATGCATGAATTATAAAAAGTTAGTGTCAGGATTTTTCCCTTGAGTGGTTTTATTTGTCTATAGGCATGAAAAAATAATTCCTTTTTTTTTCTTCAAATATTAGCAACCGAGCATTCAACATAAACGTAACGTAATTTAAATATGAGGTTTTTCTTTTTTAAATTTCATGAATAATCTTTTTTTAATGCTTTGCAAATCATTTTAACTCTCTCTCATCCATTTTAACACTGAATAATTTATAGTTTACAAGCCCTTTTCACCCTCAAATATTTGTTGACAACATTTTTAAAAATAAATATATGTTTAGTAAAAAAAGTTTAACACATTTTTTTTAGCCCTAAGAAGAATAAAAATATCCTGACACAGGCCAATATGAATTTCCACCACATGAACCATTAAATTTTGGAGTAAACAACTTTACATAGGTATCCACTGTAGTGACCACTATGTACCACAGGGTTAAAAGGAATTTTCCTGTGTCTGATTGTGCAAAAAGTCAAAAACAAACAGCAAACGTATAAAAACTATACAAACAGAAGATGAAAAGTAAAAGTATACAAGCATAAGACAAACATGTACATTGTTAAAGTAGGAGTTGTACATTTACCAGGTCAGGTTTGTTGATGGATGGAAGAAGATAAGGGTCATTGGTAAAAAAAAAAAAAAAGGTATTCCAGACTTTTTTGAACTTTTAAATTTAAAGTTTAGAGTTCTGAGTTTAAAGTTGGATATCTAAGATTGAAGTTGGCATTCTTGGATAAAAGTCAGAATTCTGAGTTCAAAGTTGGAATCCTGAAATAATAGTCAAATTCTGAATTTTAAGAATTCTGTGTTAAAAATTTAAATTTTGAGATTAAAGTTGGGAATTGTTAAAGAAAAGTCAGAGTTCTAGGGTAAGAGTCAGAATGGCTGAGATTGAAGTCATAATTCTGAGGTAAGAATCTGAATTCTAAGTTCAAAGTCTGAGTAGGTGAAGAAGTCCATCATCACAGACTTTAGGAAGTAAAACATCCTCTGATGTGCTTTTTTTGTGTTGTAGTTGATGTTCTGCCCCCACTTGAGGTCCAACAGGTGAAGATGATCTCCAGGAAGTTGAGGGACTCCACAGTATCAACTTGGAAGTCACTTTCATGATAAGCTCTAAACCTGACTGCAATTTTACCCATGCTTTTTTACTGAACCCTTTTCCTGTTGTCTCCATGGTAACTAAGAAAAAGTGCTACTCTTACTTTGAACAAATCAGAAAGCACCTGAGACTTAAAGCTCCTAAACAGCCTTTGCTAATTTGCAAGGAACAGGATTGTTTGTTTTTTTTTTGCCAGAGAAACACCTCTGGATAAGATGAGAAAATCAAGAAGATACAGAGAGAAATCAAACCAACACAGTTCATGTAGATTTTAATACTTGAGACACACAGCACAACCCTGTTCTGCCTGTTTAGTGCTCGTTCTGCAGCAAACATAAAAACACAGTTCTTCATTAAAGTCAAACATTCATAATTGCATTGCACACAGTGCCACAGATGACAGGATTGAATCAGATGGATTTACATCCCACGTATGAATTTAAAGTCAACATAACTTTAAGTAGTGTCACAGAAAAGCAAACACTGGAAAAGGTCACCTGGTTATTTGACTTTCCTGTTTACATGATGGGAAGATTAACACAGTTAATCCCTTTGACGACACACAAAATAGGAAAACACTTCTATAAAAAGTGCACTTCAGTATTGCTTCTCTCCCTCTAAAGGGAAACATATTGCCATGCCAAAGCATAAAATAGCTACAGCTTTAAAAAACAATAAAAAAGTATAGATAAAAGTATAAAGGTATGTTTTCTTTGCAGTTTAAACCTCACATTTGGGTCTTCACAGGTCCATAAAAACATTAGCAAAATAGTGCTCGGTAAAAAAAGGACAAACAAGAATACTGCACATAGAGGAGATAGGAGAGGCAGCAGGAAAAGGACAAAATAAAAAATGTGTTAAGACCTGACAGTAAAACAAACAGCAGAGGATAAAGATCATGGTCGAAGAGCAAATAACAGAATAAAGTTGTGATAAATGTGGTTGAGCCCAAAATGAAATCGTAAGATCGTTTTAGTCATATAGTATGAGACGAGAGTCAAAAGAAAAGTTGCTACGTACCAGATTTAAGTCAAAGGAAAACTTGATAAGTAAGAGATTAGAGATAAAAGAAAATTCAGAATGTGCAAGATCGAAGTTGAAATGACAGTCTTTAAAAAAGATATTAAAGTTCAAGAATAGTTGTTGTATACAGAATTGAAGTTGATAGGAGATTTGTATCGTACAAGATCAAAGGCGAAAGAAAACTCCTAAAGTGCGAGACTAAAGACAAAAGAAAAGTCGGAATGTATGGGATAAGAGGTGAAAGAACATTTCACATTATATGAGATTAGAGTCCAAAGAAAAGTTGGAATGTACGAGATTTAAGGCGGAAGAACAGTTAGATTGTACAAGATGAGAGAATGTACGAGATGAAAGTCGAAACAAAAGTCAGAATGTGCAAGATCGGAATTCAGAAAAAAGTTGATGAGTACAGTGTTAACGGGGAAGAAAAGTCGGAATGAACAAGCTTAATGTTGTTATCCAGCAATATAACAAGTTCAAATTCAAAATAAAGTCACAATGTATTTAAAACTTTCTTCAACTTTCTTCACATTATGACTTAATTCTAAGAATCTGTGTTTCCTCACAGCCAGGCTCTAATCCTCTGTTGTAGTAAATGCAGTTTAAAGTTGACTTTGAATATCTTAGTGCAGTCTCTTTATCAGTTAATAATATGGCAGGGAGGGGTTAAGTTCTCGCACAATCCTGTTCAGGCTGGATATCTTCTCCTCCAGCAGGTAGTTCTTCTTCTCTGCGATTTGCTGACGCGTCTCTGTAATCTCCAGAGCTTTCAGCAGCTGGGAGTTCTCCATGTACAGATCGTTGATCAACACATCTGCTTTGCCGTTTTTGTGAAGCTAAAAAATGAGAAATGTTAGAGAAGAGGAAGAGGTAGATTTCCTCTTTGAAGTCATGCAGATATTATGAGAGGACACTGAATCATTCAAATGTTTTCACGGTTTCATACTGACCTGGTCTTTGAGCTGAGCCACTTTCTCTTTCAGCAGCAGTTTGACGTTGTGCAGCGACAGTTCGATCTCCCTCATACGCTCCTCCATAATCTTCATCTTCCTCTCTCTCTCATCCTGGTGACAAGACAGTGAGTGATGAACAAACTGCTGCCAAATGAAAACAAAACTTTATTTTTCTCCTTTCAATAACAAAAAAACCCCTAAAAAGTAATTAAAGAGAGACACAAACCAGCACAGCAATCCAGGTTTAAATGAGTTGGGATCTTTATTTGTTCTTGGTTTCACAGTTAAATGCTTTCTGGTACATTTCTAAAAAGATGATTATTACTATAAAAATAAATACATTTTAAATAGGTACAAAATGGTGTTTTGTTTCCCGGATCTTTCTACAAATAATAATTTAATGAATAAATAAAATAAACTCTATACTGCCAGTTAAAATAAATAACAAAAATCATAAAACAAATTAACTTAAGTCTATACATGGTGCAAAAAGATTGAACCAAAAAGAGGAGGACTCACAAACTAAAACACAGATAGGACATCTATACATCTAATAACCTCTCATGGGTTTTTAAAAAATAAATATCAGATAAACATAAAAAATATGTGACACGTTTGCTTTTTTCAGATGACGTCATCTGCAGGATGGATTTCACTTTGGTTGTGCAGCAGCACAGTCACAAACATCAACATCAGCTACATGAACGGGTAAAAACAGACATAAAGAAGGAAAAGAAGAAGAAGAAGGAGAAGCTTTTAATCCTCATTAAGAGAAAACCCTGACTCTGACATCACCTCATGGTTACAGGTGGACTCTGATTGATTGTTAGAAAAGCCCCAGAGAGCTGATAGGCACTAATCCTGCCTTGATTCAGAGAGGAACAGGTATTTTTAACCAGTGGCCTTATGGAAAAGAAATGCTGAGATTGAAATCTTTAACTGGTACAAAAAGTTGTGACTTTTCCAGCAGGTTGCTTCAGCCAGCAGGTGAAAAGGTGTTTATCAAAAGTTCTTGTTTTGTTCTGACAACTTGACAGAGAGAAAACCTACAGATATAAATCTTTAATTACTTCGACCCTCTCTTCAAAACCACCAGACTCCATTCACAATTTTTTATTTTTTATTTATTACTACTGTCAGAAAATATGGGGATTTTTGTGCTCAGGTGATTGTGGTGAAAAAGTCTGGACTAATACCAGATTCATGTGACACAATAAAACACAGTAAACTAACCAAAGTGGGGCAGCAGTGCATCAATAACCCAATTTTTCTGCCCTGGTGAGATTTTTACTTTTGTTAATGAGGTTTGGGGGCTTTGGAATTGAGATATAAGAACTTTTCTTTAAAAAACAGAATATTTCTGCAGGGATTCTTTCTGTAATGTTGTTAAATACTTAGAATAACGTTTTAAGTCTGCAGCCTGAAGAAATCTGCTGGAGTACATCCATGTTTGTTGGCTTCTTTGAGTTAATCAGATGCAAAATAAGAAGGGCCTTGGTAAAAAAAAAATACCCTTTAACGCTCCTCAATGATCATAAGGCAAGCTGTCACAAGATTTAGCCTCTGAGGATGTCAAACCCTGTCTTAAACGATGATAAATGGTACAAGTGCATAACAGAACAGTCACAGAAATTGAACCCTGTTTTAAAATATTCCATGTGTTCACACTGCTACTCACATTTTATGCATGTAGCAGGAAAGAGATTGGACCTTTAAAAAAAGTCTGTGCTCTGTTTGCAGATGTTACACTTCCCATTGCATTCAATGAAAACATTATTTCAAGTCTACGTCCCATTGGGAGAAACACGAGGAGCCGTTTCAGTAGTTTTCTGCCACCTAGCAGCAGGGAAGTGGAATTACACATTCGTGCCTCCTAAACGAGGCTTCACATCTCGGTTCATGACCTCCTATAAGGATGCAGAAAAGATGCGCCGCAGTCCAAAGAAAGCAGAGGAAGAGCAGGACGGAGAGAGAGAAGAGAGCGTTTACAGTCCACCGATCCGCCGGTAGCTGTCTGCGTGAGCGGCCCGCTGCTCCGGCATCGGCCCCTGGGGAAGAAAAGGCAGGTACACTTCACCACGGCTCTTCCCTCCTCCTCCTCTTCTGCATCTAAACCTAAACACCTACACTCTGACTCTTAAAGATGCTTAAAATCACATTTACTAACTCTTTACTGACTCAGAAGCTGTTAAAACACACTTATAGGGAGATAACTGCACATTCTACATCTGTCTAGCTGTGGAGGGGTGGAGGGTTTTGTGACGGGAGGTGACAAATGGAGAAACAGCGACTAGGATCACACAACTTCAGCTACTCCAAACCCAGAGATGGAAAATTAAATACAGCCGGTGAGTTCAGAAACACACGCAGGCACCACAGACTAAACACCGAGCCCAGAAAGTCAACACAAACACACACAAACACACACAAGATGAGGAGGTGAGGACGGACAGGTGCTGAGGTGGATCTGTGACAAGCAGCAAAACAAGGAAGCACCTACAATCCCAACACTCATAAAGCAGGTCATGGGAAATGAAAACAAATGAGGACGACTAACTTTATAACACTCAAATCAGGTGTTTGAAAGATGATATCAAAATGTGGAAATATTGAGAAACACCTGAGTTGAGTGATTTTTGTGTGGGAGCATTTTCTGTACCAAATCAAATAAAATCAAATTTTTAAAAAATCCCTAAACACTTTTAAACAGAGCTCAAAGTCAGACTTGTCTTCATGTGCATGAGTGAAGAAGTTTTGATTGTGGCTGGAGATAAAGATGTTCTGATACCTGGGCTGAAACGCCTCACACTCTGCATAAAGATGTGTTTTAACTGCAGGAACCAGTGTCTGAGTTTAGTTCCTGGGTAATTAATTTTCCCCCTAAACAGTTATGGTGTTAAACAAGAGTCTTCGGGATGATTCCTAGTTTAATGTTTGTTCCAAATGTCCAAATTTTTCCCTAAGATAAGTTTTTTAATAATCATTTAAAGACATTTTTATGGCAGCCCACTTCGGCCAGTTAAAAAAAGAAAAAAGAAAAACTTTGCTTTGTTGACATTTAAATTTTTTTTTACCCATTTTAAGTCAAGATTTTGAGATAAAAAGTTGAAAATATGGGATAGAGTTGAAAAGAAAAGAGGTATCAGAACATCTCTTCTAACACCAAAGTGTTGTAATGTGACCAGAATAAGATACACTGAGAGAAAAATGATGACAAAAATAACACAAAGATGTGCTATGATTTGTATTAAATGTAGCTTTAGGGAAAAAAAACCTCTTTGATTTTATCTGAAGCCTCCCAGGGTAGAGAGTGGCTCTAATGTTTTCCATGTATTTTCAAATACATGTTTGTTTTCTACTGATACCAGCCACCAGGTTGAGTTTCAGGTTGAGTTTTACCTGCATGTTGTCCTGATCTTCAGCACGATGCTGACCCCGGGGCATCCTGTGAGGAGACGGAGGCAGAAGACCCACAAGATGAGCCTGAAAGTTCTGGAGAAAGAAGAGAAATCAGAGACAGACAAGCAGATTCTTGCCCATAAAGACATATGCCCGAGTTTCCTTCAACCCTGGAGTCTAGTTTGTTAGGCCAGAAAAGATGCACATCACAGCTTTCTCAAACTGTTTGACAAATTTACAGCTTACCTCCATCAGCTGTGTGGACAGTCGAGCCATCTGAACCCTCAGAAGTTCATTCTCTTGTTGGAGGCTCTCGATCTCTGCACGTCCTTGTCCCGCCTCACAGCTCTGAAACCAAACCTCACATGATGAGAATTGAAACGAAAACCACGTTTCAAGCATAAAGAGTCAGATTTCTGCTGCTCACACCTTGTTGAGCTCTCTCTGTGCCTCCAGCTCCTGCTTCAGGGAGGCGTTCTCCTGCTCCAGGGCCTTCACCAGGACGGAGGACGGACTCTGCTGCTTGTGCTGCTTCAGGGACAGGATGGTGTCATCCAGCTGACGGATCTGGAGAGAAAACGTTTTAAAAGTGTAATAAAAGAAAGAAAACAGTTGGTATAAGTCTATCTCAGGGTGCTGTGGTTCTCAGCTCACCTTCTCTTTGGACTGCAGCAGCTCTCCTCTGATATCCTCAACTTCAGCCTGGAGACGCTCGTTTTCCTCCCTCAGCAGCAGCTGATCCTGCTCCATCAGGCGAGACATCTCTTCTCTGAACAGCTTCTTGCTCTGGTTCTGGAGACCACTTGAGTGGAGGGCCAGCTCCAAAACATGGTTCTGTGATCAAAAAAGAGGAACTACAACATCAAACAAAACCTCGACGGTAATAATAGTGATAACTCTTCTCCTATTTTTTATTCTTGGCTGGTTAGTGAGTCAAAGTTTTAGTGCCTACACTCAAAAAGACACCTCTTCCTCATCATGTCTTTCAGTGATTGAGCTGAAATTTCTCAGTGTCCATGACCTGATGCTCACCTTCTCTCTGACTCCAGAGAGCTGCTCTGACAGCTGGCTGTTTCTCTCCTCCAGCTGTGCAGCATCTTCCAGAGCTTTGGTTAACTCTGTCTCCAGACCCGACACACAAGCCGCCAGCTAACACAAAACAGCCACCGATTAACTACCAGCTACCACCAAACAGCGACACCGTGACCGGCAGCATCATCAAACTCTGTTTACCTTGTTCTTCTCTTCAGCGGGAAACGCCTCCCTCCTCTCGTCGTCCTTCAGCAACTCCGCCAGCTGCTGTCGGAGATTCTCGATAGCGACGATGTTTTGGGCGTTTTTCTCAGACAGGAGCCCGTTTTCATCCTCCAGCTGCTGGCTCTGCAGACGCAGCTCAGTGATCTGAGGGAGGAGGTAGCACATGTTATGTGAAGCAGCTTTGCAATGACTGCAGGTTGGAGACCTCACAGTTTTCAGAATCTGTCAAAAAAAAATTTAAAAAGAGGGTATTCTGCTTTCCCAAATTTCAAACATGGATATGGAGCAACAAAGCTGGATGTTCATACTAAATCAGTGCAAATTTCAAATCTGATGCTAATTCATATGTTGTAGAAAACCATTAATCTGTCTGTAAACTGATCAAAATGATAAATATAGCACAAGATCTTTCTGAAATGACACGATCATCACATGAGAGTCTTTAAACTGGTTTTTGACAAGTTGTAGGTGTGGGCCTCAAACACCTAGGTCTTCCCATAGCTCTGCCTTTGACTGGCCAATCAGAAGAAAGGGGTTTTGCAGAGAGAGAATGTTTAAAGAGACAGTAGTGGAATTGAAGTGTTTCAGACAGCAGCTAAAACAAAGGTTTTCTTGAACAACTATGAGATCAAAAAAGGGATTTTGAAGCCAGTGTGGTTAAGTTTCTTACCAAAACTAAACTTTCATTTTCCTTCAGTTACCTCACCTGTTTCTTAAAGTTCTCCGCTGCCTTTTGAGCTGCGATCTTTCCCTTCTTCAAGTGCTCCAGTTTTTGTCTGGATTGAAACAGAACCAGCAAAGAAAATGAGACAAGAAAACTATAAAACAATAACTTTATTGTTTGTGAGTTCAGATGTGTTGCTTCCTACGTTAACTCCTCCTGAGCTTCTTTCAAGTCCTCCTCTTTTAGCGCAGTGATCTTTTGCTTGAGGATGAGGTTTTCCTCAGCGAGACGACTGGTTTCAGATCTGCAGATGGATAAAAATGTATCAGAGGAAAACCTGGATTGCATTTACAATTCAGTGAGAAGAAAACAGCAATAAACGGTGTTCTACAATTTGTTCACTTCACGGTTTGTCTACGGGGTTCACGGCTGCACAGGGGTTGAGGAACTCTCTCTATTTTGTGCCTGGGAACACAAAAACCACCACTTTTAGGAATCTATCCAGCACATGGACACGACACACGGGGTTCTAACTCTCCTCCATGTTACCTATGAGCTTGTGTTGTTTCATTTAACGTCTGCGACTTGTCCTGCAGTTCCGAGATGGCTCTGCGCAGTCTGATGTTCTGCTTCTCAAACTCCTCACAGCATCCCTCCAGATCCTCATCCAGGAGAGACTCGTCCGCGAGGCTCTCAGGAGCTCCGATGTCCAAATGCTCGGGTGACAAACTCCCTCTGTGCCTCTCCAGGTCTCCGAACAGCTCTGAGAGTTTAGTGTTCTCCTCTCTCATCCTGCTGATTTCATCCACCAGCGTCATCTGATCTTGGAGTTCAGGGAAAATATTCATCCTGCTCTCAAGGCTCCAGACTCTCTTCTCCAGCTCAACGTTTTGGTCCTTCAGTTTGGCATTTTCACACATGCAGTCTTCATATCGGATCTGAAGGTCGGTCATCTTTAAGGCCTTAATCTCCAGCTCCTTCACGTGCTCCATCAAGAGCAGCATCTTCACCTTGAGGCTATAGTTTTCCTCCAGTATCTGTTGCCCGTTTTTGATCTTTTCGTTGTTGTGAGCGAGAAGATTCTCCAGCAGTTCGGTTTTCTGTTGAAGCAGAGAAATCTTCTCAAGTAGGAGCACGTTTTCCTCCATAGCCGTGTTATACAAACCCTGGAGCTTCACCAGGGAACATTCTTGCTCCTCACAATTGCCACCTTCATCTGGATTTGCCACACTGTCATGTGCGAAGCCAGAGTCGGAAACAGGTGCGTGATCAGCTGGTTCACGAGGGTCACCTGTCTCCTCCAGCACTGAGGGGTCAACCACAGCCTCATGACAGGATTGATCTTCATGAGAACTCTTTTCTGTCTCCTCACATGATTCAGGAGCTTCTTTGTTCTCACGCTCTGGAGTGTTTTCGTCCAGGTCTTGGGAATCACAGGGTGTTATCTCAGGGTCTTTGTCTGAATCATGGCTGGATTCTGGGTCATCTTCGGCATTAGCGTTTCCTCTTTCCTCACCCAGAGCTGTTTCTGCCTGAGACAAAACCTGACTCAACTTCATCTCCAGCTCTTCAACTCTGCTTTTCAGTTGATCTCTTTCCTCTACAAGCTTTTCTTTCTCAATCTCATGATATTCTGTCAGCGTCTTCTCCAGAGCGCCCAAGTGCTCCTGCAGCTCTTTCCTCTCCTGTTCGAAGTCCACAGCCGCCTGTTCCAGCAGCATCTCCATCTCCTCGATCTTCATCTTCAGATCGTCGCGCTCGCTCAGCAGCTCGATCCTCTCGTTGACCTGCCTCTCAGAGATGGAAAGCACCTCGCCGTACCTTGCTTGAAGTTCCGACTGGTTTTCTAGGAGTTCGTCCTTCTCCTGTTTGAAATCTTCCACCGTTTGATTGAGGAGCAGCTCAATCTCGCAGGCTTTCTTCTCAGACTGAGCCAGGAGCTCGTCTTTGGTCTTCAGGCTCTCCTGAAGCCGGTTGTGGAGGTCATTGAGCTGCATACTCAGCTCGATCTCTTTCGTCTGAGCCATGCTGATGAAGTCGAGCAGTTCGTTCTGCAGCTGCTGGTTTTTCTTCACGAGGTTGTCCGTCTCCTCTTTGTGAAGCGACTGCAGCTCGTGGCGTTCTCTGATCCACTCCTGATTCACGCTCTCTCTCTCCAGCTCCTTACCCTCCTCCATGATGCGTCTGTGTTCCTCCGCCGTCTCCAGGGTCTTCTGGATCTGAGCCTCCCACTGGAGCTTCTGCTCGGCGTGGCTGTCGGAAAGAGCCTTCAGCTCGCTTTGGTAGTGCTGCTCCAGTTTCAGGACGTCCGCCTGAAAACGCTTCTCCACTGATTCTTGATCGCCTGAGAAACGTTCTTCTACTTCCTTGATTCTCTGTGTGAAGCTGATCTGGATTTCTTTCCTGTACACAGTTATTCAACAATTTTTACAGCCACAGTATGAACTCTCAAAAGTGCAACAAATATCTAAAAATCACCAGATTACATCACTTTTAAAAATCATAATGACAGTGACTGTGAGAAGAATCTGTATGAAGTGGATTGCAGCTTCTCCCTTCGGATTGAGGACTCACTCAAACTGTTATGCATTTATTGTGAAAGTGAAACGAGATAGGATCTTCTTTTCAACACTGCTTTTCTTTGTTCAAGGCAACTTTTTAACAAATATAACACGTCAAGGTAATGTATTTACCAAAAGTTACATAGAAACATAACAGCAAACTTTGTAAGTTTGTACCATAATTCAGTGGCTGACTATATTTAGCACAACTCTAAGCCTGGTGCTTTGTGAATCCTGGTTACGTCCAACCAGTGCTCATCTACAAAGCACAGCAAACGTGACCTGCCTCTTCATTTTATTGATAGACTAGAGGAAAACAACCACATGAGGGTTGGAATGAACATTATTATCAACAGCTTAGCAAATGTTTTGACCTTTAGCTTGAGTTTTAGCATTTAGCCTGTGTTTAAGCCTTTAGCTTGTGTTTTAACCTTTAGTCTGTGTGACAGCATTTAGCTCTTGTTTTCGCCTTTAGCTTCTACCTTAACCCTGTGGGCTGTGTTTTAGCCTCTAGCTTGCATTTTAGTTTTTAGCTTGCGTATAAGCCTTAACCAGTGTTTTAACCTTGAGTTTGTTTTTTTACCTTTATCTTGTTTTAGCCTTTAGTCCTACTCAATCACCCTCCTGTTTAGCTTTCTTCTGCTTTTCTGTCCCTTTTCTGTCAGAAAATCCAGCTCCTATTTCCACAATTTCCACTCAATAAATCACAGAAATTGCTTTCAGCATAGAAAAAGGCGCATCTCTCTTCTCACTACTTAACTTTGGTAGCCAGTGTGGTGTTGTCATGGAGACTTTGTCTTGACTTAAATCAATCTATTCTAGTACAGATCCAGAAGCTTGGAATTAGCATTTAGAAATAACCTATTTTGATGCTGATAAACTCATTTTAAGATCCTCATATGATCAGGCATATTTCTAGATATCAGACTTTTTTCAAGATTACTTCGAAAGTCCTCACAGTCCCTTTAAGGATGCATATTTACTGGACGACATGACTGCTGCCAAAAAAGTGAATCCAAAGTTTTATTCAACAAACATGTTTTGTCATTGTTTTCTTTCCTAAAATCATAAAACTTTGCCCCTCGTTTAAAAAAAGATGTTTCTGTCTCACCTCTCCTGGACGATGTCTTCTCGTAGTTTGTCCAGCACCCCGCTCAGAGCGTCCCTCTCTTCAGTGTGTTTGCTCGTCAGCTCCTTCACAGCCTCTCGATGGTGCTCCTCTAACTGCTCCCTCTCTTCCGCCATCAACGTCTCAAACCTCTTCTCCTCCTCTTCTTTCTCCAGCTCCAGCTTCTCCTTCTCCTCATTCAGCCTCTCCTGCAGCATCCCTTCGTAATCCTCCACCAGCTGCAGCCTCTCCGTCTCCCACTCCTTCTTCAGCTGCCTCTCCCTCCGCTCAAACTGCTCCTGTACCTGGGTTCTGTCGTGCAGCAGAGCCTCCTCATGGTGCTCCAGGAGCTGGGCTCGTTCTTGCTCCCAGAGCTCCCTGAGGGTGCTCTCCTTCTCCTCCTGCTCCCTGACGAGTCTGAGCATCTCTTCCTCTAACAGCACCTGCAGAGCCTCATTGTTCTGCTCGTCCAGCTGCATCTTCTCTTTCTGCCACTGCTCTGTCATCCTCTGCACGACCTCACCCCGCTCCCCTTCAAACTTCACCTTCACCTCCTCTAACCTGAGCTTCAGTTCCTCCTCATGGCTTTGCTGCTGCAGCTCCTTCTCTTTCTCATAATGATCTAACAGTCTCTTCTCTAACTCTGCTCTCTCTTCCTGAAGTTTCCGCCTCTCCTCTTCCAGCTGGCCCTCAGAAAGCTCCACATGCTCCTCCTCTAGTTTCCTCATCTCCATGGCGTGCTGTTTCCTCAGCTCCTCCATCTCTCTCACAAAGTTCTCATCGTTCTCCACCTGCTGAGCTTTCAGGTTCTTCAGCTGCTCCTCCAGCCCCACCGTGCAGCTTTGGGTGTCCTGCAGCTGTTCCATGAGAGTCCCTGTTTCTTTCTCCTGCAGATCCTGGAGTGCTTTCCTCTCCTCGGCCCACGTCTGCTCCAGACGTGTTCGCTCTAGATCTGCCTGCCCCAGTCGGTTCTGGAGCTCCTGAGCCTGGATCTGAAGGGTCTCCATCTCCTCTCTGAGAGCCTGGGCCTCCTGCTGGTGCTGGAGCATGAAGGCGGCTCTCTGGTCCTCATTGGAAGCCTTCTGCTTTTCAACCATCTTATCGAACTCATTAATCTGTGGAAACAAAATATAATATTACTCATTGAACAGTGGGGTTAAAAAAGTCAAAAAAGCCTTTTGTTGCAGCCAGTTAGGTAATCAAATAACCAGTAACTGGGGAACTAGAAGTGCTTTTCAACTGCAGGAACCTTTTGAGGAACCATATGCATTTTGAAAGCAGGAACCAGGGTCTACATTTGGTTTAGTGTTTTTTTTCTCACCTTCTGTCCCCAATAAGATTGTTTTTAATCTTCATTGAGCCTAATTGTGTGACTGTGTCTCTGTCAGCCCCCAGTGTTACAGTTTAAAGATTGACCCTGTAAACTGGAGACCTTCAGCTGAATACATCAGTAGATATCAAGTTTACAACAGGGCAAGTCCTCAAATGACCAAATCTCTACCTCAGATACTTTTTGTATCATGTGTTTTGAATCCTCTTCGTCTCTAGAGCAGTGATTCCCAACCTGTGGGTCGTGGCCCCCTGGTGGGCCATGAAGGTCTTCTAAGTGGGCCGCCACATTATTTCCAGATTAGTGTCATTTTAGTGAAGTGTAATTATATGAAGATACAACACACAAATAAATAAATAAGTATACAAATACACAAAATAATGTTTTAAATGTTAAAATCACTTACAAAATTAGTTAGGAAATTAAAAATGCTCAGATATTCATATATAAGAAAACTTGCACTAAGAAGCCAGGTTAGTGGCAAATAGGAAACATGACTCAACTTCAACTTCACAATGACCCAATATGGAATAAAAAATGTCATAACACCCAAAATGTAATAACTTGCCAAATATGTTAGGAAAGTGCCAAGCCTGAAATGCAACAAACAGATTGTATCAAAGGTCAAACTGACTCAAACTGTGACACATTGTTACATTTTGGGCAAAAAGTTATTTTGTTCTGGGTTTAGAATCTGTTACATTATTGACTAGTTATTACATCTTGGGTTGTTGTTACAAATGAGATTCTCATAAGGCATTTTATATCCTCCATACTTGTGGGGTCGGAGGTGGGCCACTGACATTTTTGAGACTTTTAAGTGGGCCCTGAGTTGGAAAAGGTTGGGAACCACTGCTCTAGAGCTTGTCTCCTTTCCAGCGTTATATTTCCCCCACGCTAACAGGCTAACAGTAGCATCACACATGACACGAATGTCGGCTCTCTCACCTTCCACAGCGCTATTTTTGTTGCCTCCCTATAACTCTCTACTGGCCTGGATGAGTAGTGTGATACTTCCTGGTAACACATCAGGTTAAAATCTTAACATTATCTTCTGAGCTAACCTTTGTTTCCAGCTGGTTTCTCAAATCTTCCATTTCTTGAAGGTGCTGCTCCTTCAGCTGCTCCAGCATCATCTCCGCCTCGAGGCTCATGCTGAACGGCTGAACGTCATCAGAGCCGATACCTGGAAATACATAATCAGCGTGAGTACATGAGGTCAACGCTCTGAAAGAAGATCTCATGCATTTTTATGTGTTTACGTGTGTTTATTGGACCTACCAGGATCAGACTCCATGCCGGGGCTTTTACTCTCCAGCTCCTCAGAGAGAGTTTTGTGGCAGGGCTGAAGAACTCTCCCTAGACCATGAAACTCCTGCAGCTCCGACTGCAGCTCGTCAATACGATCCTGAAGCTCCTGCACAATCAGAGAACTTTGAGCTAAACTTGTCTGAACGATTTGCACACTGTGAGTTTGTTGATAATAAAGATGAATGACGTTACCCTGCACTGAGCTTCATAGCTGCTGCGGAGTTGTTTGATGCGTTCTTCTTGCAGGAAGAGGTCAGCGCTGCCAGGGTCTAAGTCTCCAAACTACAGAAAATGAAAGACATTACAGCTCCACAGAGCAAAAGAGGACAAATAAAAAGGGAAACTAAAACGCAGCATGTTTGAAAAAAAACTCCCTACCTTCTCTTTTATTATGTTGTCCAAACTTGTCTGGAGTTTGGTGATCTGGTTTTGTGCTTCCTCAAGTTTCTCGGTGCTGTCCAGCAGCTCCATTTCCAGGCGTCTGTTCTCCTAAAAGTAAAACACAACCATCAGGGTTTTGCTGACATTCGTCCTTTTGAAAGAGTCAAAATTATTAAGATTTTAGGCAGAATATTTATCCTTTTGATATCTTTTTCTCCCCGATTATTGTAACCTTTCAAGGAAACAACA
The DNA here is from genome assembly GCA_008086565.1 of Thalassoma bifasciatum. Lineage (NCBI taxonomy): Eukaryota > Metazoa > Chordata > Actinopteri > Labriformes > Labridae > Thalassoma > Thalassoma bifasciatum. The sequence goes on along the minus strand of RPOG01000425.1, from coordinate 66,040 downwards.
GATCCCAGTCTTGATACCTTGACAGAGATGGAGAGGTGGTCTCTGAGGAAAGATTCATCCTCTCTGATCTTCTCCACCTCTGCCTCCAGCTCCTCGCGCTGCAGGCCAGCCTGCTGCTGGATTTGGTCCATCTCTTTCATCAGCTCTGACCGGACGGCTGTTAGCTTCTCTTTGTGGTCCTGCTCCAGCTTCCTGTAACCAGGAGGGCACAAAGAAAACCACTTATAACACTTGGATTCTGCAGAATTTATTTTGAATAAGAAAACGGACAAACAAAATAAATAAAAGGTGTATTCTGAGGAGTAGATTACCTGAGATTGAGGTTGTTCATCTGCTCGATGGCTGAGTGGTGCTCATCCACTTCAGTGGCCAGCTGAGCTTTTTGTTTCTCCACTTTTTCCAGGTCAGATCGGATTTTCTCTTTTTCCCTGAGTTCTCTGTCGACACGCTCCCTGAGAGAAAAAAAAAAACACATTAAAACATCACAGAAACAAACAACTCCAGGTTTAAGACTGGATTAGAGGAGCTGCTCTGATAATGAACACTCACAGCAGATGTCTGATCTCAGCTTTAAAGCTCGCCAGCGCCGCTTGGTGGATGCCGTTCTTTGTGATGAGCAGCTCATTCTCAAGTGCCATGGTGAGGTCGCTTAGATTCAGTTTTCCATCAAGGCTGAAATTCAGAGCCTGCACAAAAAAAAAAGAGTTTGATTTTGGAGACATTTTTAATACAGCTCACCTCTCAATGATATCACAGTCAAAAATCTGTCTAATTTTTTCTCCTGTTGACCTGATAAGTTAAGCACTGGGATTTAAAGGTAAAGGTGTGCTGCATTTACCTGCAGAATCTCAGTGCTGTTTTCAATTCCCTCGTCCATCCAGGCATCCAGGACGTACTCCACCGGAGTAAACCCGGAGCCATCGTCCAGGGTGGTGAAGAGACGCATACCGATGGTGCTGCTCAGTGCAGAGGGAGTTGCAATTCTACGGCCGCCCTCATCAAACGGCTGTAAAGAGGCAAGAGGGGTTTTTTTGTCAAAGGAAAAACTAGGTTAATCTAAAATTTCAATTTTTACAAACATTCCTGAATTCTGTCCAAAAATTAGAATCAAGGTAAAATGTCAGAATTTCGTAACTTACCAGAATAATGGTATCATTTAAGAATTTTGGTAATATCCTAGAACTTTGGGGCTTTAGAGCTTTTAATGAACATAAAAAATATCTGATATCTGGAATCCTGAAAATGTTTTAAGAGTCACTGAAATTTCTAGAATTTTGGTAACTGTCTAAAAAATTGAAATAACATTCTAGAAGTCCTTTAAAATTTTGAATTTGCGTTAACAAACAATAATCTCGGTAATATTCTAGAATTCTGTCAACATTGAAAATTTCTGATAATGTCCAAGAAAACTGAAAACATTCTATGATTCTATAAATTCTCAAAATTCAGTGACATTAAAGAATTCTTGTAACATTCCAGAATTCTGACAACCTCCTAGAATTATAATGACACTTGAATCGTCCTTTCACATCATAGAGTTCTGTTGACATTCCAGAATTCTGTGAACATTTAAGACTTTTTTTAGCACTTAAGAATTCTGGTGACCTTCTAGATTTTTCGCAGGATTCCAGATGACATTCTGGAAGTCCTTTTACATCAATGAATTCTTTTAGCACTCTAGAGTTCTGCTGACGTTCTGGTTTTCTAGGGACAGTCTGGAACATTAACATTCTAGAATTCTGGAATCATTCTGGAATTCTGCAACATTCTAGAATTCTGATTCAGTTCTTGAGCTCTGGCTACATTTTTGAATTTTCGTAACTTTCTACTCACATTCAAGAAGTTGTATAACATGCAAGTGTTCTTGTAGCGTTCTACAATTCTGTCAGAATTTGGGAAGCCTCTTGAAAACTTTTCAAAAACCTCTCCAATGTTCTCAAATAGCTCAAGATGAAACAAATGAATATAATAAGAAATGAATCAACAGGTGGCGTACCTGCGTGGAGTGGTGTCGTTTCAGCTGCCTGTAAGGCGTTGAGGCAGATGGAGTTGGCGGTTTGTTGTGGTTTACGACCCTGGAAACAAACTCCTGAACGTTCATCACTCCATCACCGGTCAGACTCTGCAGCACATCGACGTGAACCTGAAACATGAGGTTCGTTTTTAGAAGGAGCATGTGAGAATTTGAAGTACTTTCTTGATTCTGAGAGATTTTTAACGTATATTATCCCTAGATAAGGAGATTTGATAATAAAGTATCTATTTGAGTGCTGTAAGTTTAATTTTGTGGTACAACATTGTTCTGGGCTTCCTGTCCTTCCACGTGCAAATGTGGAATGCCAAAGCTTAAGGCAGGGAGAGCACACCTCCTCGCTCTTTCATTTCACAAAAAAAAACAAAGGCAGAGAGGGCATCAGCCAAGTGCTCCAGGCTACAGAACACAGCAAGCATCAATGACAATACATATGACACTGATAGAATCAGACACAGCATTATAGAAGGAACGCCAATTTTGTTATTTGCTGATTGGATGTGCAAAGCTGTCCCTCCTCACCTCCAGGCCCAGGTGTTCACACAGAGTGAGGAGTTCAGAGTGATCGGCACAACCGTCGAACGATATCTCTAGCTCCTCACAGGCCTCATGCAGTCTCTCTTCAAAGCAGCTCGACAGAGGAACGCCAGCTCCTCGAGGCGTGCTCGGCTCGTCGGGGTTCCAGAGATGCAGTTGGCCTACACGCATGACCCAAATTAAGTTATTCTGAGACTCCTATATGAACCTCAATAATCTAAAAGTATTGTGCTGAGAGTGTGGCTCACCTTCTGCCTCGTACTCCTCTGTGCTTTCGTGAGTGATCCAGCGCTGTTGGAAGGAAACGCACAAACAGATTAATACCACACAGAGGCTGGCCTTCATCAAAAACTGTTATCTTGCTCTAAAATCTTCCAAATTTTCCTGCAGGCTGATCATGTCACAGTCAGGTGTTCGAATCTGGGTGCAAAAGAGGCTGGAACAACCGACAAAACACACAAGAGAGCTTTTGTGAAAGCAGCTGATGGGCTGGTCAGCAGGCTTATCAAAAACAGCGGTTATAGACAAAAAAAGTCACAAACAGACACTTTACTGTATTCTGTTTGAATTTAGAGTCCCCCCTCTGGGATGCAAGATTCAAAGACTCATATCATCTCAAAAAAAACTAGACAAAGACCCAGATGGAAACAAGAGTTGAAGCCATTTTTTTTTTCACTTTTTATAGACAATAAACACACCAAAATGTCAAAACTAGGTTCAAGGTTTCACAATAATGTGAATTGATGTGAAAGAAGGAGGGATGTAGTATTTGTTTCTGTGACTCAGTGTGCTGCACCCCCCCCCCACCCCCAGTGACTGCCTATTGTTCAGGAGGGTAAACAGTGAGGGAATGAGGGAACAGATGGGGTTCTGTGAGCTGCGTTTTGATACATGGTGTATAGGCATCCAGGAGTGTGGGGGTGCTGGGGCTCATTGTTCCTCTGTCACAGTCCTGCACCCTCCTCCTCACACAGCACCAGGCCTGCAGCACAGCCCCTTGACCCCTCCCCATCTGCTGGTCTGCAGGCCGGACGTTGTAGCTTTGTTGCGGCCTTGCATTAGTCAACGCCGAGACACGCTTCGTTTCAATGTCTCCGATTGTGTTTGTCCTGGTGGAGCTCAGACAATACTCGGAATATTAACACGTCCATCCGTGCACAAGCAGAGCAGACCGTCATTAGACCGCTTTGAGACCACTTTGTTGTGATTTATTATGCTGAATCAAACCCACGATTGCATATTTAAGCTGTCCTACTAAGCTGCAGCTCTCAATACATCCTTAAGTTTCTGGATTGTTTTTAAATTTTCCATCAGCTGTTTAATCTGCTAGATGCCTGGCATAGAGAACTTCTTTGTCTACACATTTTTGGTTAAATTCTATTATTTTGTGATGTTTACACCAGATTTCTAGTATTTCAGCCCTTACAAAGTCTATCATGAATCCTCAAATACAAATCATACCCCTTGTTTGCTTCATATGAAGTAGGCTTGTATTTGAGGCAGCACTTCTATCAATTTGCTGTCAGGGAATTAGAATTTTTCATGTAACATTACAAAGCAAGTGAACAGCACCCAGTTCCACTTTGCTGTGCCTACGTGATCACAACAACGGACCGATTTATTTTCTGCCCTTTTGAGGGAATTTTGAAATTGGAGCTGTGGACTCTTGACTTTGAGCAGTTAGACAATGGATACTATTGTGTTTTTGTTTTGTTTGTCTCCATCCTCAGTTGTTCCCACTACATACTGACAATAAAAAAATAAATGAAGTGAACTTAAATTGTTATTTTGCCCTTTGAAATATAATTTGTTTTTTATGGGATTTATTGAGGTTGTTTTCCCAGGTTCTCCATTTTGTTTTTGTATTTATTGCATTCAATTGTAGAATATTCTTATGTTTTTGGTTACAAATTAATGATAAACAAATTTAAAAATATTTGTATCAGTTTTTCTCATACTGCTTCTTACTGTTGTTCTTTGCTTGAGTAAGATGACTTGATCTCACATTTCATAGCACAAAATAAGTTATAAAAGTACATATGATTTGTGCTGTTTCAGCCCAAAAAAACAACGGCATTGTGCTTGAAACCTAAAGATGCAAACAAAAATCTGCAGGTTCTTACAACCGTGCTGCACTTGCGGATCTTAAGCTTTTTTACTGGATAGAGTCCATACACTACAATAATTACATTAGTAGATAAATAAGTTCTTTTAATCCTCCAATAAACAACAAGGACTTACAACTCCGGGGAAAAAAGATCTGAGGGAGCTCTTAGAGTTGTCCTGGAAATACTCCCAAGACGAGGATGCACCAGATTTAAGATCAGGTTATTTTTCACATAGTGACAGTAAAATTACCTTTGATTGGATCTAAATGACATGGAGAAAATACCCACATTAAACTGTACTTAAAGTTCTGTAAATCAGTAGAAGCATGTGTGCAAAAGTGCTGTTGTACAATAATGACAGAAGCAAGAATCTTATGCAAGTTTTCTGCACAGGAAAGCTCAGGTAGTTTAACACACAACATGAAACGTCAAACTGACGACACTGTGACGCCACCCCAACACCCCGCTAACTTCTTGGTTACTGGAGGCTTGTCAAACAGTAATTACACTGGCTGTGTTATTTACAGGCACTACCGTGGTTACACAACAAACAAGGAACCTTGTACGGAGTTTCTTTCACATCTCAGGACCTGTCATGAATGCCGCTAAGCTGATTATCTAAGAATATCACCTCGCTGTCAGTCTGAAGCTGCGGACAGAAAACAGTTCGAGCGAGGACAAGAGGAGATAAGGGCGGCCTCCAAGTGTCCGGATGTTTGGAGTGCTGCTGAGGAAAAACACAGTTCTTAGGCATTTACCTCACGTTTCCTCGGGACGGCAGATTCATCCCCGTCCTCAGGGTCTTCCTCCTCTCCCTCCTCCTCCACCCCGTGTGCACTCCTAGCTTCAGACGTGCCTTGAAAAGGCTCGATGATCTCTGGCGTGGTGCGGCGGCCATAACGTTTACTTCCCTTTACAAACTTTGGTTGGATCTCTGGAGAATCTGAGGACACACAAAAATGAGTTTGGTCAGCAGGGTCATCATCACATGCTCATGACGTGAACAAAAGCAGAAAACAACATTCAGTGATTGATAATTACAGCAGCTGTAGCTTCCCTAAAATTTCAAACTTCTGCACAGATGGTGACAGTTTCTCTTTAAAAGTCACAAGGTCACATCTGTTTTAGGGAAACAGGCACAAAACTAAAGGCCAACAGCATTCGAGAAGAAAACTGGAGAGAAACATCCTGGAAATTGGCTGAAATAGATGTAAAATCTTCTGTAACAACAGGATGTAAACATTACAAATAAGAAATGGAAACAAAAGAACATTTAAAATCAACCTTGTGTTTTCTACATCTATTTAAAAAAAATCCTCCATTCAAGGGGTGCTAACCATGACAGTGCAAACAGTGGAGCTGTAAGCTAATTGGCTTAGAGCCTGTGTGTTTGGCTCTGTGCCTCTGTATGTAGATTTACAGCTGAGTCAGCAGGGGGCCGCTCACACATCCAGTCTTCACATGTCACCATCTCCTCTCAGTTGACTTGTTAAATGGGATAGGCCACCTTTAAGTTCAGAGTTAAACTAAGACTGACTCTGGATACAGAACAAGACCATGACGAGGCTCGATGCTGACTTCACTTCCTGGAAACACAACACAGAAATTCTAAAGGGGAACTTTGTCATCTTCAACCTTCCACCACATTTAGGGTTTCGTGGTAGAAATAACAAATAGGAACAAAGAGCTCTAGTAGCTTATGAACAAGCTGTAATTGTTGTATTCGGTGGCCAGGAGGCAACCTACAGTCCTAAAGGCGCTCTAAAGACTAACTGTTTGCCTTTGACAGAAGTTACACCTATGGCTAGAAATTGGCCATAGTTTTCTGGTTAGAAGACTCTGTTTCCCATGAGCACCATCATCCACTGTTGTTAAGATATGACTCTTGCAAAGGCATCCATTTGTTTTGGAACACATTAGATCTGAATAACAGAAGGTGACAGTGCTCATGGGAAACAGAGTCTTTTTCTCAGAAAAACACTACCTATTACAGCCAAAGGTGTCACAGTCAACCAGGGTTGCAAAAGGGTGAAAAAAATTTAATTGATATCTGGACAATTCCCTGTAAATTGGGAATTTTAGCTCGAGTAAATTGGAAAATTTCAGGGTTTTGTTGCAGTCAACTAAAATGAATTTTTCAAAAAATTCAATCACTACTTCTTTTCTATTGAGACCATGTGTCTCAAGATAAGTTTTGAAGATCATACCAAGGTCAATATCTGAAATGGTATGGTTTAACTTTGAGTTATGGACACGTTTAAGTTAAAGCAACAAATGCTTGTCAAATGTGTATCATTTTAAGAGACCAGCTACGACAAACATTTAAACTTGTATTCATGAAAGTTAGATTCTGTTGTGAGAGATTCCTAAAAATTCCCTAAAACTTAATTTATAATGTCATTTAAAAAAAAAACGCATTTACGATTAGTATTTATACATGTTCATGACCAGGTAGATGCAGTTAATACAAACTCTTGAAAATTCCTATGGAAAGTTTCCAACTTTGAAAATTCCTGGGATTTTGAAGCCCTAAAATCAATACTAAATAAAGCAAGAAAATACTTTTCAATGTTGGATTACTCATTCACACAGGTGATAGTAAAGTGGTTTGATTATAGGACATGAAAGCTCAGTACATTTGACATAAGCAGTGAGGGCAGCTCGTGTTTCACACTTCGAAACTCAAAGTATAAAAAAGGAATTGTAAACAGAGAAATCATGCAACAAAGTTCTTCTGCCTTTACCTGGCTTTGTTGAAGTCTCTGTCTCTGCTGGTGGAGGCTCAGCGTTCGACGACAAAACCAGAATCAGTGCGTTCTTGAACTGGTCAAAGTCAACCTGTAACATTGAATATAAAAGAATATAAAATGTAAAAGATATGATCTTACACAAACATTAAAAGGATTCAAGCAATGTTTAGTATGTGGAGCAAAGTTAAAACAGCCCATGAGATTCCTCAGATTTGATGTAATTCTCCGTGTTAGGGTGGAGGCTGGGTGTGTCCCTGGAGTCTGTGTGGAGGAGCATGGAGGTCACACTTCAAGAATCAACAGCTGCTAACCCTGAATATGCTGATTTTCTTTGTGTGCTGAGGCTGGCGGCTGCCGGCTTTACATGGGGGGGGGGTGTTCTTTTTTCACTTTTTGTTGGATGCCATGAGTCTGCAATCAGTTCGCCGGACCTCTGCGAACTCTTACCCGCCCACATGTGAGACAAAAGAACGTCCGTCTGTCCACACGCTTATAGACAACCCCAAAAAGTGTGGAGGGAAGGAGTTTTACACATGTCTCGTCCTTGGATTTTAAAGGAGAAAAAGATAAGGGCTATATTCAGGATCCATTTAGAGCAGTGTCCTTTCTATTTGGTGCATTTCCACATGAAGCACACTCAGAGAAATGCATCCTTGAATGGTGATTAGCCTGCTTGGTTGTCCTGGCGTCAGACACCTGGGATCAGACACATTTCATCCTCAACATGACGGCAAACAAAGCATGAAAAAAAATAAGCCTGGAGACACAAAAGCCTTGAGAGCTCAGGCGTCTGCCCATTCAAGGACCCTTCACAGGACAACCCTCACAAAGAACAGACACTCACTTTCTAAGCAAATTACTCTAAAAGCTGCACACTGAAACAGAGTCGGAGGGTAATCTCACCCTGGCAGTGAGGCGGTCCTGCTCCTGCAGCAGAGTGTGGAAGAGAGCTGGCGTAGCATCATCCAGGTGCAGAGACACACAGAGGTCAGAGAGTTCCTCTGGGCACAGTGAGCCCGAGCCGCTGGCATCGAAGCTGTTGAAAACTTCTTTCAGGCGCTCCTCGTAGTGGTCCTGCTCTTGGGCGTCATCCATCCCACAGGACAGCAGCCTGCCCTGAAAGAGAGAACAGAAAAATCCACATTTTGTCTCATTTTCTAATCATGTTGAGTCCTTGCATTTGGACAGTAAGGCTGAACGATTTGCAAAAATAATCTAATAGCAATTATTTTTCCCTGTATTGCGATTGCGACATATTGTGGAATTATTGTGCAAGCTACTATGATTCATATGGAATTTTTGATATCACCTGCCATATTGAAGGGGATGATCTTTTTTCTATCTCTAGTTTTGAATAAGAAAAACACACGAGGGAGTAAAGAAATCCACAATTTTTGCCCATTTTAGTCACTTTTCACTCTCATTTTGTTGCTTTTGGACCCATGTTTTGCTACTTTCTGTTTATTTTCCGAGTTTTCTCCCAAATTTTGCTCCTTTTTACCTATTTTGCTGCTTTTTAACCGATTTTTCCTCCTTCAACTTCCTTTAAGTGGTACTTCATGTTCCATGTTTGTTGTTTTTTATTACTTGGATGGTTTCTCTTGCAAAGGTAGTTTCAACATTTAGCTCTTTGGTTGAGCAGGGCTGAGTGACACTAGTGAAGAGCATAAACCATCTACTGCAAAAATATATATATAGTATTTTTGAAACATGCAGCAGCAGATATTTGCAGAATCTTTTGCATATTTAAGAGTCTTGATAGATAATCTGTAGAGAAAGTTTTGGGTTTGATCCAGCTGAATGTGGCCAAGACTGAGGCCACAACGTTGCTGCGTTGTAATCCCTGAAAGTAAATGTATCGGATCAGATTAAGTCCGCAAAGGTAATTGTTTTGGTGACTGAAAAGCTCAGGTTGTTTTTTGAAATGTCTAACAACATTATTCCGAGGATCCCTGTGTGCAAAAACCTTTTTTTGTAAAATGAAAAGATTATTTTGATTCAACAGATTGCATTAAAGAAATTCATGATTTAACCAGGCAGATCATGGGAGTAGCTTGTTTATTACAGCATAAAATTCAGCTCACGTGTGGGTTAGCCCTTGCACTGGTGGAGGTCTTCTGTTTTGTTTCCTTTCTGTCTTTTTAGCTTGTTCTGTGACTGTGTCCCTGCACGCTGTTTGTGGGCGGAGTTTGACTGCACCTTGCAAGAACATGGCCAGTCTCCCAGGTGTACATAAGCATGCTCCACACACATCCTTCCACTCACCAGACAAACCTCATTACCAATTTAGTGACACAAACTCTTGATTATCTCAATGAATCTTGACTTGAGCACCGCCTCCAGTAAATAAAATACTCATTATTTGGTAAACTTTCTTCAGAGAACTGACTGTAAATCTAGGAATTGAAGTAAGACCAGATTTGGAGTTGAAAACAAGGATCTTACCTTCACAAAATCATCCATATCTGTAGAGATCCTTTCTAAACAGACGATAACCACAAAAAAAGTAAACAATCTAAGCCGGTCAGAGGCCAATTTCCACTTTCAGGTAGGTTTTTAAATCAGGCACAGATTCACTGAAAGATTACGCCGCTGAGAAAGCAGTTCATCTTCCGGCTGAGACTATCTACTACAGCAATCCCAAAACTTTTTGACCCCTATAATCATTCGGTCTCTATATAACAAAAGGAGCCTAAACTGGAAAAACTCAGCTTTAAAAGATACTTGCAAAAATGGTAGAAACGTCCATCAGAACAGCGTCGCAGAGTGACAGAGTATCAGCACATTGCTCCTGCGACATTTGCGGTGGAGGCTTTGGTTAATCCAATTAGAAAGATTAGACAATCGGGTAAATTGATAGATGTGGCCAAGTCTGAGACCGCCTCTGACTCTGTTTTTAATGGTTTTAGCAGGGATGCTTCTTGGCTTGTGTAATTTAATCTGAGGACTATGTGAAAGTGAAATTTCACCTTGTACACACAGGTTTGTGTACTCAAAAAACATTAAAGTCATTTTTTCATTATGCCCAAAATCAGCATTTAATCATTTTTGATTGAGTTAAACTGGAAAATAAAAAGAAGCTTGTGTAAATTTTTTAGACTCCTTTAAATTCTGACTTCAGTTTGCAGAGGAAAACCAAGGACGATTCATGAAAGTGGCATTGAACCAAAGGAACAGAGCAGCCAGGGACTGATTGGGAAGGTCACAACAAAGCCTTGAGCCGATATTAACTGATTGGCAGCATCGGTTACAGAGACATGGACAAAGCTGCTACTGCTCAGATTAAAAAACAATGAGAAACGCCAGACAGAGAGCCAGGCCTTTGTGTAACCCCAAATGACATAACTCACATACGCAGGTGCACAGGTCGGCTACTGGAGGCTTAACCAGGCAAAATGTTAGTTAACATGACTGGAAATAGAAATGAAGAAGTAACCTCTATCTGACTAACAAATACTTTCTATAAATTTCATCTCTGTTCGACACACACAACAACCGGGCTGCAATAGATAATCAACTCGTCAGAAATAAACAAATCTTTCCGACCCCTTTAAAGCTCCTCTGAGGAAGTTTCTGTTCAAAATTGAAACACTGCAAGAAGTGAAATATAAGTGTTTATGTCCAATTTTTCTTTTTTTTTCCTAACCCACAAAAGTGGTTACATTAGACTTAATCCGAGCCACACTCAACTGACAAGTCCAATAAATCAAATCTGCCAATGGGGTGAGAAAAATGTGCGTATCAAGCTTCTTGAAATTAAAACAATTTCTAAATTCAAGAAACTCTTTCTTACCTCATTGGCAGATTTTATTGTATTCATTACAAGAAATTCAGACATTACTTTTGTCTTTTAATATAATGAAGTAAGACATTTTACTGAACCTGTCAGTTGAAGGTGGCTCAGATAAAGTCTAATAAATCAAGTTTTTTACTTAAAACAGGGCATAAACACTTATTTAGATTCAAGTTTTCTGCAGTTTAGTGATTCTACTTCATAGCCAACTAAATCAAATGTAAACCAAAGCAACATGGTGATTAATTCCTGTACGGTTATTATAGTGTCAGAAAAAGTTGTGGGAGAGTAAGTTTTAGATTACAAGTCAAACAAACTGTGTAGAAAAGACTATTTCTTTTGTTATGGATATGGGGAGGATTTCATAAAAAATAGTACTTAGTCATACAGAAAACAAAGTGAGTAAAGAAACAAGTGGTGTCCACAGTGGGCGTCAAGATTAATGCAAAGTTAAAGTTCCTCATAGGAGCTTTAAAGTTGAAAACCAATATAATCCAACAGTAGTCGTCCCCCCCCACTTTGGGAACTAAGTGACTTAAAGAAAAACTGTTTTGGAAATGATTTAAGCTGTCAGACATAGAAAAGGGAGTAAAATCAGCCTCCAAATCACCACTTTAGAATTGTCATTATTCTCAAACATGAGTATTCTGCTTTGTTTTGGGCTTTAAGATTGAAGTTCGGGATAAAAAGCCTATCACACCATCCACTAGGACAAAACTTCCTCGCTCAAGTCGACACAAAGAGCCGTCCTGACCCCTGCTTTTCCAGCTGCTCCTCCAAAGATCATCAAGCACCCCAGCCAGGTGTCCCCCACACCCCACAGACTCAGGGTACCCATTCACCAAGCAACAATGGGGACAAAAAACAAATCAGTATTCAGCATCTGCACATTTCAGCAGCTTATGAAATGCAGGAAAATCATTTCTCAGCACTATGGCAGCTTTGGAAAATTTGGAGAAATCTGAAGTAAAATCTGAAAAAGTAAATAAGAGATCACGGCACCCACAGGACTTTGCTCATGCTGTTGCATTGATGCGGTGACTGAGCAGCCTCTGAGCCAATTATCCCAGCAGCCCTCCTGCTCGACCAGGAGGATCACGATGGCTGAGGTTTGACAGCTGCTGCTGCGGCCAAAGAATCACTCAAGACCAGGTCAGAAGAAAGAGGTTAATCCTTCACACTAGAGCAGCACTCACTCACACCAAGGAGAAAATCATTGCGATTCTGATTTATAGTGCAATTATTTTTCCATCTTATGTGTTCTTAACATCAATTCCTATATTGATAATCATTCTTATTCTGAATAAGAAAAGCACATACATAATGGAAAAAAAATAGAATTTTTGTATCAAAAAAATTCACCAAATAAACTGTTTGCAGGGTTGAGAAACACTAGTGCAGAGCAGAAACATCTACTGCAAAAAATTTAATCTGGTATTCTGACTCATTTAAGGTTAAAGAAACATTGCGGTCCGCGATATGAATATTGCCATTTAGACTTATTTGCAATTAATTGCTCAGTCCTAAATACCATCCTATCTATGACGAGATGCACAACTAATTCACTGTAGAAGCAAACAATTTCTTAGTGTATAGAAAAAAAAAGGAAAAACCTTTTTTTGTTCAAAATTTCTGAGGTGTTTTGCATGTTTTTTAATCATATTGTTGTTTTAAATTTGGCCGTTACCATTATGCATTTTTGTTGAGTAAAAAAAAAAATCAATTTTTGCCAGTTTGTCATTCCTGACTATCTGTGATATCGAAGCCCATTTCCACCGGTTAAAAATATAAAATGAAAAACTGGATCTGCTGAGACTTTTTTTGCCCATATTAAGTTGAAAGTTTTAGTAAGAAAAAGTCAAATCAATGAGATAAAAAGTTAAAATGTTGACTATTAATCTCAAATTTCGATTTCTATCCCTAAATTAAGACACACTTTACTAAAATTTCGACTTTTTTTCTTAGAATTCTGACTTTTATCTCAGTATTTAGACCTCTAACCTCAACATTTTGATTTCGTATAAGCAAAAAAATAATAATTTTAATGCTAAGTTTTAGTTTTTATTTTTTAACTGGTGGAAATGGGTTTCCGTACTTATGGAACAATTTTCAAGTCAATGCATTTTGTGAGGACATTTGATGAAACTGGCAGATATATTTGCATGTTTTGGGGTTCTTTCGACAGCAAAACTAATTAAAATGAACTTTAACCGCTTTTTCTCAAAACTAAAACCTTACATTAAATTTCAAACCAACTGTTGACCTTCAGGACAACAGGAGTCAAAAATTCCTATAACCGTTATAGCATCTTTCTACCAAATATTGCATTACTACACAAGAACCCAGCAATGAAACTACTCAAAATGTGGCTAAATGTGATTTCAAAGTTATTTATGGGTGTATTGAAAATGTTAACTATGTTTAAAGCACTAAAACAGTTGAAGAATTTTGGTGAAAAGTGGATTTTAGACGATAGTGATAGAATAAGCTAACTGGGCTAATGCTGCCTTCAGTTGCTGCTCGGATTGTCTAGTTTCCCTCGGAACGCTTTCGTTTTCGGTGTGAAATTGACGCTGCAAAAGTGTCCATTGGTCAGGTCACTGTGTCGTTTCAAATTAATAACCATTTCAGCTTAACAGTAACAGAAAAAATAATGCAAGTCAAAAATCGTATTAAGGAACTAACACGAGGACGCATTTGTGTTACATTTTCAAAGGGGAAGCTCTTTTTTCCGATGAGTTTGACACCACGTGAATGTGAAGTAACATCCTAAAATGTTTCAATCTGAGTCGAAGAAAACACTGAAAGAAAACAACTAAATGTTATCATCTTTAAACACTCACCAAAGTCCCTGAACCTGGACGACACTTGTCTACCTCTCCAGCTGATATTCAGAGATTAAAGCAGGTTGGTAAAATGAACTTTCACTACTGAACATTCATCCCGCTGTCTCGTCGTGGTTCCTCTCTCAGATTCCTTTAGATGGACTGAAGCTGGAAGTTTTGGATGTTTTTATAAGTTAAAATAGCAGCAGAGAGTTTGAGGTAATTCAGATTTGGCTGAAGCTGTTCTGCTGAGCGTCCTCTGTTGTGTATCATCCTCCTCTGGCTCTTGTAGCGGATTTTTGAAAAGTGTCTGAGGGAGGAAGAGGCGGTGACCGGGAGCTGCGTCAGACTGACCGGACACAGTCAGAGCCATCCGGCCCCGTGTGGACCAGAGCAGCAACTTCATCCAACACCTCCACACTTTAATGCACAACCAACTATTCCTGATTTTAGAGAAAATTCACTGAATTCTGACTTTAAAAATAAATATTCTGACTTTTTCCCAAACTGTAGGGGGAAAAAACTATGATTGTGATATCTTTCATCCCAGATTTCTGGGAAATACTTAACCCTCTGATGATGAATTATGAAAGCCAGTGTCAGGATTTTTCCTTTGAGTGTTTTTATTTGTCTTAAGGCATGAAAAAAAGTTTTCCTTTTTTTTTTTTTTTTCAAATATTTGTAACTGAGCATTCAATATAAACAGTGTGAACTTAATGTAAATATGACTTGTTTTTTGTTTGACTTCTTTTCTTTACTTTTTTTATGTTTTGCGAAACATTTTAACTCTCTTTCATCCATTTTAACACTGAATAATTTATAGTTATTACACTGTTTTACCCTCAAAAGTTTGTCTGTAACATTTTCAAAAATATATATGTTTGAAAACACATTTTTTCAATCCCTGAGAAGAATGAAAATATCCTGACACAGGCTTATATGAATTTCCACCACATGAACCACTGAATTTAGGAGTATTGTTAAATAACTTTTAAATAGGTGTCCACTGTAGTGGCCACTATGCACCACAGGGTTAACAAACAACTGTGTTAACGCTTTTTAAACCACAGCAACAACAGAAACTTCAAAAATGACCCTGTTCATTATTTTATACACACACTCATTATGAGCAAATAGATCACAGGTGAGGATGGTTACCTTTAGTAGACATTCAAACACATTAATAGTAACTTTTGTGCATTTATCAGGCCAAAACCACCAGAGTTGCATAAACCTCTTAACAGGGTCATTTTTTAAAAAAAGTTTCTGTTGTCATTATGATTTAAAAAGAGTATTTTTTTTTCAATAAATGTCTTCACCCAACCACGAACCATGAATGATAAAAAGTATTTTGTGTTATTCTTCATATTTTCTGAGAAAAGGCCAAATATCAGAAACTCTGCTTCAACTGTAAATACCCCCTCACAGCATTTTCTTCTTTTTTTCACTTAGATTAAACACACAAATAAATATTTTGCCTTTTCATTAACAAATCTTATTTTGGCTCTTTTAGTCCTCCATATACAGTATGTATCCATCTATAAGTATTTTCTACCCTCTGGGTTCAGCTCATACACAGTCTAATAGTTCAGATAGTTGTAGTTCTCACACTTGTCCAGCAGGTGGCGCTGTTTCGCTGCCCCGCGCATGTCAGTGCAGCCCCGCCCACACCTGACTCTGTTCCGGTCTCCAGCTAAGGACAGATGAGCTAAGCTAACCAGTATTTATTGATCCAAACACTGCGCAGGTTCACTTCTTTTTCTCTGCTGCCAAACAAACTAATGAAATATCCGCGAGAAACCAGTTTGTCTCGTGGTATTTTGACTGAAACCGAGTTGTCTCTTTGCATGTCAGGTAAGGTTCGTCTGACATGTCCCATTGAATGAGGGGATAAGATATGTGGGCTTGATATCTTAACATGTATTCACTGAAAACATTATTATCACTGCAGTATTGTTGCTTTATATATTATTAATAATTATAGGCCATGATGTGAAAATGATTTTCTGTTTTTACCTGAATACATCCGAACTGAAGAGTTTTATAATTCAAAATAAATCAGAAAGTGGATGTTTCATTCTCAGTTATGACTCCAACATAAGGATTTTAATCTAATGCCAAATTCAGTAAAATTATGTCAGTCATGGTAACCAGAAACCTTCATTGCTATGAGAAGATATAACACATTAAAATTGCTCAGTATGAAAATGTTTGCATGTTTTCTGACTGTTCGTGCCAAAGGTTTCTCTCTCTCTGCACCTGGAAGTTGTTTCTGTGCAACAGGAAAGCATCCTGATTTGACTTCCAGAATAAAATGTCTATTTTAATGTGCTTTTTCCTCTCTCTCTGCTCATGAAAACTTATCCACTTCGCTTGATAGTATACAGCAATTTAGTTGTATCAGAGTTGAATATTTGCTGATTTACATCTGTCATCACAGCTACACTCTAATCATAGTGAAATACTTTTGTTTTGAAGTGTTGAAACCAGCTGTTAAAACTGTTGTTGTGCACACTTTCACAGTTTATGTGCTTATTTTTATTGTTTAATCAACATTTTTATCATGCATGTGCTTTTTTTGAATACTCTGCACCCTTTTCTGACTACTTTTATACCGATATTTGTGACCCCAAACATGCTTCCTGGTTCTCTGTTGCCTCATACAGTATCTAATTTATGACATGTATGAATATCTGCATTAGATCTAAACCAATAGTAGCAGAGGACTGGAGTCTTAGTTAGTCTCAGTTGAACGCTGACCTCTTTTCTTGACATATCTCACGAGTCAAGTTGTCAGGGAGCTCTGCAGGATTGTCTCAGAAAACAACTCTTATTTGTTTTGTCTGTAGATTTTGTTCAACTGAGGGGAAATAATCTCACCTGAAGCTGAAATGAAGAAAGTTTTGATGTACCTGATTACTGCATATGCTTCAGTGCCTGTCGTACTCTACCTGTTCCCCTGGATACTGGGCCATGTCATATTTTCTCATCTATGTAAGTAATGCATGTTTGCAGTGTGCAATGTTTGCTGAAGATATTTATGTTTTCTTTAAATGTCTTTGGTTTGCACGAGCAATTTAAAGCTGGTGCTTATTTCTAATTCTTTGAAACAAAAACAAAATCCTCCTACCTTTTGTGTTCTTCTTGGCTGCAGTGAGGTTTCCATTGTTCGTGGATCTGCGCAGACCTGAAGTCGTCCTGAACTACACGTGCAACTTCTACCTCGACACAGAGGACGGCGTTTCAGTGGGTGTGTGGTAGGTCATTTGGTCTCTCTGTGTTGTCCAGTCAATGAATAAGTACTCATGCACTGACTTTTAAGAGAGTGAATGTTGTTGTTTCTGTTGCACAAAACCAACCGTACCTTCAAACAAAGACGTATTTGTTTATGCCACTTATCTCTCGCTCTCTGTCTTTGTCTCCCTCAGGCACACGCTCCCTCGCAGCCAATGGGAGAAGGCCGCGGGGAGAAGCCCTGAGTGGTACTGGGAGACCCTGGGAGACGGCAGCCCTGTTATTATCTATCTCCATGGGAACTTGGGAACCAGGTGGGATGAGAGCGGCAGAGTAGAGGCCCTTGAATTGGCCCTAATGGAGTCTAGTGGGTATCACAGGCACAATGCACAGAGGGGTTTGTGAGTCAGGGTAAATGAGCCACTTGTTTGTTTGTTTGTATTCATTCTTGTGTTATTTCTGCAGAGCCATACATCACAGAGTGGAGCTGGTGAAGGTACTTTAGTTTCTCCAATGCACTCTCAGTTTTCTCTTTTGAGCTATAGGCTTACATTTTGGATTTTATGTGTTGCAGATTTTGAGTGCTGCTGGGTTTCACGTCTTATCTCTAGACTACAGAGGTAAGATCCTCCTCCCCTTGAAAATGAATCAATTTTCACATTCAATAACAATTATGATAATAATAATAACTTAATTTATATAGCACCTTTAAGAAAATTAGTTCCAAAAGTGCTTTTATAACAGAGTCCAACAATAAAAATCATCAAACAAACTATGAATAAAACACCCAGTGAAGGAAACAACTTCAGATTGAATGATACATAAAAACTCAACAGAAGGAGAAGAGAAACCTACAGCATAGACTGAGACCATGAGGACCAGAGGTAATAAGAGTAAAAAAGATGAAAAACAATATAAATAAATAAATAGATAGAGGAAGATAGAGAACAGTAACAGCAAAAGCCAAAAGTTAAAACAAAAATGATGAATAACTACAAATATTCAGTTCATTAAAACAATTTAAGTAAACTGGGAGAAATGATAAGAAACCAATAATAATGAATAAACAGGATACAGCAATGAGATAAACAGTGAATAATTGAATAAGAACATAAGCCGGAAGCCAGTGAAGAGAGGCTGGAATAGGGGAAATGTGGTCATTTTCACTTCCACCGGTTAAAACAAGAACATTTTCAACAAGCTGTAATTGATAAATAGGTTTATCCGGCACCAAAATAAAGAGTATTGGAATAATCAAGAGGAGTTGTGATAAAAACATGCATAACTTTCTCAAAATCATTTTTTATGTTTTTAGGGTGCTTTTATTTTGAGATCACACATCAGGTAAGCTCCTTGTAAGCGTGGAGCTAAGTTTATGGACAGCTTAGAAAAAAATGTTCCCCCTTTCTTGTGGCATGCACCCAACTAGTTCTGCAGGAAAAACTACAAATAAACCAGTTTTAGGAAACACCAAGCCTGTGAGTTTGTGCTTGAAGGGAATTAGTGGTTTTATTTGTTTTTAAGAGGCTTTGAAATAACTTTGACGTGTTTTATTTTGTTTTTATTTTTAAATATGGGAATCTACAAGCCCAGTTTGCAGCATAGGAAAGAAATTAAAGCTTTTGGTTCATCTTTTCATGTATGTTACAGCAGCTTCATGTGTTTTTTTCCATGAGGTTTTGGAGACTCCAGTGGGGAGCCGAGTGAAGCTGGACTGACAGGTGACGCCCTCTACCTGTATCAGTGGGTGAAGAAACAGAACAGAGGGGGGCTGGTCTGTTTGTGGGGACACTCACTTGGCTCTGGGTTTGTTTGTTTCCACACTTTCAAAACTGTAAAACGTCAATCCATGACACTAATATTCAAAAAACAGCCAGTGAGAAGTTATGTGAGTTAACTTTGTTTGTTTGTTTGCAGAGTGGCGACAAATACTGCAGTGAAACTACAAGAGCAAGGTGAGTACAATCTTATAAACAGAAGATTTTAATGTACTCTGACAGGAAAAAAGTGTTGTTTGATTTGCTACTTGATGCTGTGTTTTGTCGTTTTTCCCTTAAACCAGGGTCACATGTGGATGCCATAATCCTTGAGGCTCCGTACACAAAAATAGGAGAAGTCGTACGCATCCATCCTCTCGCTCAGGTGAGGCAAATGTTTACTTTTCAAGATGCGGCACTTAAACGCTTTTACCTGCATTATTAAGCATTATAATCTGGACAGAAATTATCTAAAGAAGCTGTCTTATCCTGAAAGTCTTTGAGTGTTATTAAAATGCAAACATTTCCCTGTGTTTCTGTCAGATTTACATGTTCCTTCCAGGATTTGAGAGCTTGGTCTGGCACATATTGGAAAAGAACAACATTGTGTTCGCTAATGATGATAAGTAAGCACAATTCTGCGTCTTTATTGATTATTATATCCAACTAATGACATCCATGTCTAACTGTAAATGTATATTTTCTTCACAGTTTAGAAACAGTGACCAGTCCACTTCTTGTTCTACATGCAGAGGATGACAACATCGTTCCGTATCACATGGGTTTGAAGGTTCGGATGATCTTTGATAATTCTGGATCATTGTGTGACAAATTCTGCTTGATCATTGCTGGATAACTTTGCATTTTTTTGTCTTCAGCTTTACCAGATATCACTTCAGGCGAAGGAGAAACGTAACTCAGCTGTTAAAGTTGAAATGATCTCCTACAGCGCAAAGCTGGGATTCTCCCACAATAACATCTACTTAGATCCTAATCTGATGAACGTGGTTGAGTAAGTTCTATCAAAATTCAAGTGCACAAGAGAGTTTGAGAACTAGGAAAAACAAAATATCTAGCACTTATTATGACACGAATTTGACTGTGTGTTTATTTTTGTTGCAGGAAATTTCTTCAAAACGTGAGCCAGTGATTCTCTCTCTTTCTTGCAGAGAAGTTTATTGATGTTGTTTTAAATCTGACAAACTGAGTCTTTTTAAGGAAACCATGTGTGGAAGACGGGAAAATCTGGGTGATAGTTTTTTGGTGTTGGGACCAGTCGCTCATTCTCAGCAATTTATCAAAACAGCTTTCCATTTTACCTCTCAGTGAAGGATGACTACTTTTTTTAATTTATGTTTTTGGGGGGTTTTCATGCCCTTAATGGGATAGAGTATGACAATGGATAGAGGAGGATAAATTATTTTTAAAGGTTTTATTTGCTGCCAGCAAAAATAACTGTAACTCAAAAGTTTTGTCTAAAACTGGAGTTATGGAAAGAATATTTTCTTAATAAATCCAAGAGCAGAAAAATGTTTGCAATACCAAAAAAAAAGGATTGTGTAGGGGAGAAAGGGGTTGACTGCCGCATTCATTTTATCTCGCCGTCTCAAATTATGGCCCACCTACATAGTCATCTCTGGAGTAATACAGCTGAACTTTTAAAAAGTAAATATTCAGCTCCTCAGTATTTTTCATCTAGGCTTTTACACAATGGATTTATATTTAAAAAAAAAAACAATAGTTACCCTTGGCTGGGTAGCCTTGATAGCTGGTGAATTAGTTGTTACATGGTTGTTAACCAGGAAGAAATTCCACTTGAGGTTGGTCGTCAACTGTGTGTGTATATGTCTAATACAGTAGACGGGCCAAAAGTTGTATCCTGCTCATGTTCCTTGTTCATTTTGTGCAAAGATGCATTAAGTTGTGTCTTTCTCAACTTGTCAATATGATCATAACTGTCAGCTTTAGCTCCGCCTTCTGACCTTTTTAATAGAGTTTTCCCTCTAAAATAACAACCCTGTACTGGCGTTGGTTATACCAGTGTGTCAGGATGTCTCTGATCATTGATTCATTTCATTTGGCCTTTTGTGAAAATAAGTTGAAAGATGAGCGAGATCCACACTTCAGGTCAACACAATGAGCTTCGGTTTAATGTAGGAACGACTATTGAAGGATTTTTTGATGAAAGGCAATTTACACTAGAGCAGTGTTTCTCGATCTTTCGAACTAAGGGTCCACTTTTGAGTCTAAAAAATTTTGGCGTTTTGATATTCCCTGAGTTCATTGTTAAAAAGATAATAGTGGCTTGGTCACTATTCATGTTTTGTCTTGTGTCTCGAATCTTCATTTGACAGGTTAGCAGATGCACAGCGGTAACAGTTTAGTCACTGTGCCTGTCCAAAAACAGTCCCAGCACTGAACTTTCTCTGACCTGGTCTTTTTTATGTTTAACGGCTTGTAAAAAACCTGTTCATTCACCATTAGTCTCTTGTCTTTCTCTTCAACAAGTTGAGTGCAAGTGGTTCAGCCAACAATAACAAAAATTCCTCTCATTTGCGGGTCACATGACGAATACTTGAAGGAAAAATAAAATAATGAAAAGAATATTTGAGCATTTTGATTGTCCTTTTAAACATAACTGAGTTTTAAAATTTAAACATTCTGTTTCTCTAAAAAGTGTGACAACCAACCTCGTTTCCCTATGTAACACTGAAGGATTAATGAGCTGCTGTATGAACAAACTGTATTTTCATATCTATAAAATGAAGATGCACAAATGCTGTATTGTTTTTGTTCCAAGCAAGCTGCTGTGTTGGGACACATTTACAAAAATAAAGTTGAAAAAGTGTTGGAACAATTGTTTTCAGTGTATTTAAATATGATTGTATAACTTTTCACTTGAATTTAACTTTTAATTGTACAATGTTATCACACTCCTTCTATTTTGTGTTTACTTTTTCTTACTGTGAAGCACTTTGAGCTTCATTTCTTGTTAGAAATGAACTATAAGTCCTCATTCAGTTTTACGACTAAGATTCTTCTTTCACAGGTGAATTTATTTTGCAACAGTGTGTCCGTTATGCATCTGAAAAAAACAGATTTCACAAATCACATATGACATAAGCTTTTATTTCAACACTACTGTAGATCACAGAGATGACACAAGTTTGGTGAAGTTGAACCAAAAACCTCTGCATTAGTCTTCCGTTCAGTCTGTCTGAGAGGAATTGAAGATCAGATTTCATGTCATGTGTTCAAACTGTAAATCGAAAACTGATCTGAGTAAAAAACAACAAATAAAAGCAGATTTGTGCAACTTTTCCCTCCAGTGGCCTGGTTTACTGTGTGTGCTGTTGCTAAAAAGAGCTGTAACAGACTATTTTTGACTCTGACTCTTGTGCTTTTAGAATAAAAAGTCTCAGACGATTAAAAAAAACTGCAGATCTGACGTATGAAAAGTTCCTGAAAACTCAGTGACGTGTGAGTGATGTGTAAACATTAATCCCGAGACTTCCTCACATCTTCTTCAGAGCTCGGGCCGTTTCCTCGATGGCCTCTCGTGGCTCGCTGGGGGGCGGGATCTTCAGGTCTGTGGGCTCCACCCCCCACACCTCGGTGGCGTACTCTGTGATGGTTCTGTCGCTGGAGAACTTTCCTGTGGCGGCGATGTTTTTGATCACCATCTTCGTCCACTCCTTCGGATTCTGTTAGAGACAAAACCATACTATTAAAAATCTTCTACAGATAAAAATGCAGCTGGAAATGGTTCAGACTTCAGAGAGACAGATTTGATGACTCTGACGTTACCTGATACAGCTCACTGACTTTCTCCTGACACGCCATGTAGTCCTCAAAGTCTGCAAACACTTTGAAACTGAGGAGAGCAAACAGGATGAATGAATCTAGTGAGACAATGTGAGCTTGATGAAAGAGCCCAGCAGAAATCTGCCACTGTCAGGCATTAAGCATCGATCATGGATAAACTGATCATGTAATGCAGAAAACATTGGCTGTTTTCCAATCTTAAATCCAATTTAGTAGAGCACTGAAAACAGCTTCATGGACAATAAACTCTTCCAGAAATTAGTTTGCATATCTGTGTGTTTCTCACCGGTCATATTTGAGGAGCATGTCGGTCAAATCTTTGAAGAGATGAGGGTTTTTAGGGCTGAAAAACCCACTGGTGATCTGGTCCATCACTTGTTTGAGCTCTGGAAGTTCCTTGTAGTACGACATGGCATCGTACCTGAGAGAAGAAAAAGAAAAGTTGTAACCAAAGATAAAAGAAGCAGGTAACACTTTAATGGTGGTCTTCTTTACCCCTTTTTGTCCATCTCAGCCACGTCCTCCACCCTCATCCCAAAGATGAAGAGATTCTCCTCTCCAGCCTCTTCGGCCATCTCCACGTTGGCTCCGTCCATGGTGCCGATGGTCAGCGCTCCGTTCAGCATGAACTTCATGTTCCCCGTTCCTGACGCCTCAGTGCCAGCAGTGGAGATCTGCTCTGACAGATCTGTGGCAGGAATCACTGAGGAGGGAAAGAGTTTTACTTTAAGTCTCTGTTAAAGGAAGTTCAAGCGTTTATGATAGAAAGCAAAACAGATCTGAACGGTACCTTTCTCTGCTAAGGAGACTCTGTAGTTCTCCAGAAAGATCACTTTCAGTTTATTTCCCACCACAGGGTCATTATTCACCACGTCAGCCACGGCCGTGATCAGCTTGATGATCATTTTGGCCATGTGGTACCCAGGAGCGGCCTAAAGAGGGCGACAGTGTGTCACTTAAACAAAACGCCATCTCAGTCTTTTTGATTAAAACTCATCTTTGCTGTTTTGTGATGTTTGTACCTTTCCTCCGATGATCACAGTTCGAGGTACAAAAGGTGCCGTGGGGTTCTGTCTAATTCCTGTGGAAACACAAAAAAGTTTGTTTTTCAGTTTCAGGTCTTTCCAGTCAATGAATGAATGCAAGTCAAGCCTTTAGCCTTAAGCTTTATTTTCCATCATTATCTGACTCACTCTATTCCTCTGGTCTTGTTTACGTTTCAGTCAAAGCCTCCTGTGTCTCTGTTTCCTTTGACTGAATTTTTTCCCTCTATGCTTGACCTAGTTTTCCTTAAATTTCCATTGAGGGCCTTTTTGCTTATTTACAAACCAAAAAAGGGAGACTTAGAGTCATCATTACAAAATAAGAGTTTTTTTATTTATCTCAAATAGGTTATCCTATGTTTATGATTTTAGATACCATAAATGTGACCAAGCATCCAAAAAATTTAACTTTTTTCAAAACTTGAACCTCTTAGTGGTTTTGTCTTTCTATCTCTAAATTAAATTCAAACCTGAAAATTTTCATTCCTTTAATTTGGGTTTTAGCTCATCAAGATGATTTTTTTCCCCAATGATCTCATATTTTTATCACATTATTTTACTTCAGTTTTACTTTGTGTCTCGAACTTTAAATTCTTTTCCAAAAAATTATGATTATCTTACAATTTCAAGTTTTATTATTCATACTGGTGACTTTATTTCTCATAATTTCAATTTTCAAACTCATAACTTGGACTTTTCTATCACATAATTTCAGATTTCTTTACGAAAATTAAGCACATCTCATAATTTTTCTCTGTTGATTTCAATGAATTCCATATTTTCTCTTCCTATTTATTTCATAAGTCAAAAATTCAACTTCCATCCCAAAATCATGACTTACTATCCATAAATTATGACACTTAATCCTGGTAACAATGAGCTATTTTCTCATCATTTCAATGTTTAACCTCTTGAGTTCAACTTTTCAACTCATTATTTTGACATTAAACTAATATTTTGTTATATATTTCAAATTCTGACTTATCCTTTTGTCCTGACCTTGTTTGTTTTACTTCTATGACTTTTATTATTTTATTGTTTTATGTTTACTCCATCATTTTACCACATTTCCACTTTCTAATATAACACTTTGACTTGTTAGCTCATTATTTACTTTATGCAGGGGTTTTTGATCTAAAAAAGTCACATTATTATGACTTGATTTCTCCTTATTTATATTTTCATAACAGTTTTGACTATTTATCATTTAACACTTCATGATTGTAAACAATAATTGAAGGCCACCATGTGTTTTCAGCTGTAGGGGGAATAGGCCTCCATACTTTTTAAGCGATGGTTTGATGTTTTGATGTTTTGATGTTTTGCAGTCACACTTTGTTCCTGATCATGTTCTTCACAGGATTTTTCCATGCCGTGCCGTCATGACATTTACATGCCTGTGCTTGACTCAGAAGTTTCGCTGCGGTGTTAATTAACAGCCATAAAATGTGGAGCATTTGTGGTTTGTATTGAATATGCATATTGCTTAAAACCAAAGTGCTGATGCAGATTTCTTCCTGTTTGTCACAGTTCGATGACTGCCTGAAAAATCTCCACTCCTCATTGTAACGTCAGGGTCTGTTTTAACTCGCTGTCAGCGCAGATCGGGTGGAGACTCATTGATTCCCGTCACATCATGTCATGTAACACTGAGCTGTGTGCTGGCGTGTGAAAACCGGCGCTGTGTAATGAGGGATTTCACGTACGGTTGTACATGGCAATGATGTGCAGGCAGTTGAGGAGCTGACGCTTGTACTCATGGATTCTCTTCACGTGGACGTCAAACATGGAGGACGGGTTGATTTTCACTCTGTACTCTTTCTCCAGATACTGAGCGAACTTCAACTTGTTGTCCTGAGAAAATCAGAAATATGAGACAAGGAAATTAAGAAGGTTTTCATTGAGCAAGCTCACAACCTGCGACTTGTCCTGTCACGCTTCGACTATAAAACTACAACACAAGGAAACATCAGGTTGTATAATCTGTAACCTGCAGCGACATGTGGGAATTACACTGGGGAACACAATTTTTGTTGCATTAGGTCTGACAGCTGCTTTTGACAAATTTCTGGGTACAGAATCCAAAAGTGATCTCAGTTTTTTTAACTAGAGGATCCCTATATATACCTAATTATAGGATTTTCCCAAAAAACAATGGAGAACAATTTGAAAAAAAAATTCTGTTGAGTTAGATTTTTATGCTGATTAAAACTAAAATTTTCCACCTGATTCCAAAACTTAAGTCAGTTTTTTTTCTAGTATGACAAGTTTTTTCTCCATAGCTCACCCACTAGACCAGTGATTCTCAACCTTGGGGTCAGACCCCATGTTGGGTCACAAGATGATTTCTGCGGGGTCGCCAAGTCATTTTGGGAAAATTCTGACGAATATGAAACTACAAAATTTCAGGGAGAGTTATTTATGCTGTTTTCTGCTCCATTATTTTTCCAAAATTAGTTGTATCAGCTAAGTTTCTTTAATCTGAACTGTAGTGTTATTCCTGGACAAGTTCAATGAGTGATTGTTCATGAACTCATTTAGATTTTGCACTGCAAAAAAATGAAATTCGAGCAAGTTTTTATGTCTCATTTTAGTAAAAAATGCCTTTTTATTCTGAATATTAGCCACATTCAACTGACCAGTCCAGAAAAATGTCTTATTTCAAATTCTTATGAGACAAAAATGAAGTCTGGATTACTTGTAATAATTTAAAAAAATGGAGCAAGAAAAAAAGCGTCTTGTATTAAGACATTGTTTGCATTTCAAGGAACTTGACGAGCAAACTTTTCTCACTCCATTGGCAGATTTTTCTTTTACTTGTGAACTGAACGTACTGCATTTCTGCCTGATAAGATTTATAAAGACTCCAAAAACTACTTACACAAAAATGGGAAGACAAAAATGTTGATTTGTTCTTTTTCAAGTTCAGAAACATAAACAATCAAAATGAAACATGGGCTGTTTTTCTCTCCACTTTTTTGTTAAGATTTTGGTTGGTTTGTGTTGATTTTTGTACCTGGGGGTCCCAGATACCAGTGTGTGTCAGATTTGGGAATGGCTGCTCTAGATAAGCAAAATTCAATCAGTGGAGTTTTGCTCATCTCAAGGGTGAGCTGTGGAGAAAAAACTTGACATGCTAGAAAAAAACTCGCGACTTTGGAATCAGCACGCCAATTATAATTTTAGTCAGCATACTTTTTTTTCAAATTGTTTCCCAGTGTAATCAACTAAAGGCAAAGAAAAAGACTGGAGAATGTTGCTTTCTTAGTCAGATTCCTCCTCTGCCTGTTGACACTGTGGTAAAAACCTTAGTGTCCATCTCAGGCTGCTCTTAATAGAAGGAAATGAGAGGGAAGAGCCGAAGGAGGTCAGTGTATTTAACGAGGTGAAGTACCTGTTTCACTTTGGAGACATCGCGGATGAACGCAGCATCATCAACAAAGTCGTTCAGCTTCTGCAGCTGGCTCAGGTCCTTCACATAATCCTCCCCAATGACCTGAAAGAGACAGTTTCAGATAAACTCAGATCGTGTAGTAGTCTCCATCTCCTCGTGTGTATTTAAAGAGGCTGAAAACAAATGAGGAGGGGATAAAGTTGAGCCAACATTCAATTGTATGACAGCTGGGGGAGAGTTCACTGAGGATTTAACGGCTACTCTTCCTCCTGGCTCTCCATCTTTGTTTCTTTACCTCAGCGATGAGCTCAGCCAGGCCGGGGTTACACAGCAGCAGCCAGCGTCTGGGAGTGATGCCGTTAGTTTTGTTCTGAAACTTCTCCGGTTCCACTTCACTGAAGTTACGAAACCTGTGGAGAAAGATACAAAATGTTGACAAGGTGAGGAACTTCATGTGTGAGTTGGTGTTTGGTGCCCCCAGTGGACACAGTTGTACATAAGAGGATCATGGCGACTAAAAATTATTTTTTTAATTAGGGCTGGAAAATATAAGACCTTCTTTTTTTAAATTTACCTCTGAAGCCAGACTCAAATCTATAGTCTTGAAATTCTATTATTAAAGTTGAAACTCTATTAAACCAGATTTCAGAGGAAAAAAGTCTTTATGCTGAGAGTTGAGTCAAAATGGAAAAAATTAAAAAATGTACAGTTTACCCTTCAAACGGGTTTTAAATGCTGAGCTTAAAACAATGTCCTAACAATTTTGGGATTTATATTAGAATGTTTTTTCAGGAGGCCCTCTATTGAAAACAACTTTAAACTAAGAATTCTGACTTTTTCCTCAGAATTACTGGATTTAAATAAGAATTTTGATGAAAAGTTCGAATTCCAAAATTAATTCAGACTTTTTCGAGTCAGAACTCTCAGACCAAAAATATGATATTCTTTAAATTGGAGGTTTATAAATAATTAATAATAAAAAAGTAACAGATAAAGGCAAAATTCTCACTTTTCCTCTAAATTGCTGGATTTAGGTAAGAAATGTGATGAAAAGTTAGACTTCCAGAATCATGCAGAATTTATTGCGTTAGAACTCTGACACCAAAAGTGTAAATTTGGATTTTAAAATTTTTAAAATTTTGACTTTTTCCTCAGAATTCTGAGAGTTACATCAGATGTCTGGGAAAAATTTGCTACTAATTCAGAATTTCTTGTTCAGAATTCTTATATTTTTCTAAAGAAGTCTGACAGTAAAATTAGAATTTTGTGATTTACTGGCTCAATATCACTACCATGGTCTTGTAAATGGGTAAGTCTTGAAAAACAAAATTCCTCTGTTCTCTTTTGACTCATGCAAATATCGATCAGTGTGAGTATTTTCATGAAAATGGATCAAATAAAAAAAAACAGGCCTGGTGTGAGTCTTTAAGAGGCATCAGAGTTGACTTCAGCAGTTTTAAAATAATCAATAAATTCTTCACTGGAGCTTTTATACTGTGCATATTTTACTCTGAGACCAAACAAAAAACAACTTACCCATAAGCTCTGTGTTTTTGTTTCTAAAACTTATCGTTCAGTGTGTGTTACTGAGTAGATGATGATTCAATACTGTGGTAATCTGTGAGCACACACACACACACTTCCTGGTCCTGCTCTTTCAAAACGACCGTCTCAGAGTTGAGTTCCTCAGAGTCTAAATTTGCTGCCTCTCTGCGTCTCCCCAATGAGCTCTCATGGTTTTAAAAACATCAGCTGAATTGTATTTGTTATTTCACACACACACAGTGACACGTTTGGCTTACACTTCTGTCTTGATGATGTTGGAGTGAATCTCAGCTACACCATTCACGGCATGAGATCCAACGATGCAGAGATGAGCCATGTTCACCCTCTTACAGCCGTCCTCTTCGATCAGAGACATCGACCTCAGTTTGTCCATGTCGCCTGGAAAGAGGGCGGCGATATTCTGCAAGAACAGGAACAGAAAGTGTGTTTGAGAGAGGGATTTAACAGTTCTGCTTCTCATTCTTTATCCTGCAGGTGAGAACGTACATCCAGGTGGACCTGGTTGATCTGGTAGATGATCTGCAGGTGTCGGGGAAGAAGCGTCTCCAGCAGCTCCACGGGCCAGCGCTCCAGAGCCTCAGGGAGGACGGTGTGGTTGGTGTAGGCAAACGTGCGCTTCGTCAGGTCCCAGGCCTGAAAAGAAGGGAGGGGTTGAGATTTTTAGTGTTTCACTACCAATGTACAATGGGACGTGGAGGATTCGTTCTCATGAACGAATTCACTCACTTACAAGTAAACTATGCCAATTTATGGGTACTGATTTAATAGCTTACTATTAGAGGCCAATAAAGGAATGAAAAAAATATCTAATTGTGTTTCTTCTCACAGCTGACGTAGCTTTTAACAAGCTTGAAAATAAAGACCCTTGAGAGTTTCAGGATCTTGGAAAAGGGACTCTTGAACCTACAGAAGTTTTAAGGGATCTCCCACAAACTGTTTTTGCATATCAAAACATGTTGTAAAAAAACCTCAGAAAAGATCATTGAGTGTGACAAAAAAAATCGACCAGCTGTAAAATAGACCTTTGAGATTTTTTTTTAACTATTTAAGAAAAGCTTTTTTCACAGCTCTTACTTAAGTTTGTGAGGTTTTTTTAAAAAGTTTTTTTTAGGACTTACAGAAGTTTTAATCATCCTATCAAGGATCTTGCAACATTTGTCACTATCTAACACAATATTAAACTTTTTCAGAATCTTATGAAATAATCATAGACTTAAAAACTTTTAATGATCTTGCTAAAAATCGTATCAACTTAAAGAAAGGCAAAGATTTGCATGATTATTTTTAATAGCTTACAAATTAGGTTTTCAGGATCTGTCAAAAAAGAAAAACAATCTGTATTACGAAAGTTTCTGTGAAACTTACAAAAGTTTGTCTGTATCTGCACCACAGTTTTCAGTATTCAACTTAAGTATCTTTTTATCCCAGATTAGTTGCTAAAGATCTTGCTACTGGAGTATGTTATTTTTTTCAGTATCTTACGAGTGTTTTTTAGATTCCATAAAACTGTATTTAGGATCTTTCAGAAGTTGCTTAAGTGGCATTTTGCTTTTTTTTAGTGTCTTATAAAAGTTATACGGCACTCGTAACTTTTTTTGGTGTCAAAGAGAAGTTTTCACAAACCATGTAAAATAGTCAAAGGATCTTGTGAAAGTTTCTAATGTAAACCCAAATTTCCCTGATTTCCTTGTAATGCCCCCAAAACAAAACTAGCTCATAGTCTGGAGTTTATCTATTTTTGAATACGTCTGTCCTTAAACTCAAATGTTTCCACAAGAAACTCTCTGTCATGGACGTACAAACAGATCTTACATTGTCTTCTTTGCACACTTTTGCACAATAAACAAACTACCTCTACCTCTGGATTTCTTCACCTGGCTGAACATTTCACACACAAACATTACGCAACACGCAGATGACGGTTTCATTAGTCAAGACTGTGGTTTTTTCTTTCTTTAACTTCCTGTCTCATCCTGATTTCATAACTTTAGCCTGTTGCACTCGATGTGAACTGCTGTTACACTTTTTATGAGTTTCAAATGGATGAAACTCAATCAAAAAATCACTTCCACCCACCGTGTCCCAGTCGAGTTTTTCGATGTCCACAAAGACCCTCATCAGCTCGGGGATGGCCATGGCGGGATGAGTGTCGTTCAGCTGGATGGCGACCTGGAAACACATGGATGTGAGTCACATAGGTGTCACCTTCTTACTGATTTCACCTGCTTGAATAGCTGCTAAACTTTTCAGCTTCTTTTCAGCCATTTGAATTCATTACTAATAACTCATTTAGAGGTTTACTTTTTCAGGGAAGCTTTCAAAAGAAGTCCGGCCTGGGCCTCCTTTCTTGGTGGTCTTGAAGCGGCGGATGATGTCTTGGAGTGTGGCGGCCACGACAAAGTACTCCTGCTTCAGACGGAGTTCCTTCCCTTCAAAAAACTACACAAAAGAGAGAAAACAGATGCAGTAGAGATGTAGATTTTCCTTAATTGGTAAAGAGTTTATCCAAAATTATTCATCTCCTTATAAAAATCTACTCACATTGTCGTTGGGGTAGAGAACGCGGGAGATGTTTTCTGCCAGATTTCTGTCCAGCACAGCCTGGATGTAATCTCCAACATTGACTACACAAAGGTGACAAACAATCACACATTTAAGTATCTCAAATTCTTCTTATTTCTGCAGAATTAACTCTCTTTTGCAACACAGACTTGTGTTAGCATGGTGTCACTGTTGCAGCAGTTTCCTTTTCTCTTGAAGAGAAAACAAAAAAAAAAGGGAAACTGACTGAAAACTTTGCCAATGTTGTTGCACGTAAAAAGCAGCTTTTTGGAAACTCACAGTCTCTCAGGTTAAAGTCGTTGGGAGCTCGCGCCGACCACAGCCTCATGGTGTTTACAGTGTTGTTCATGTAGCCGGGGATGGGTGTGTCGTACGGCATCGCCAAAACCACCTGCACAAGGACAGAAAAGTAAACAGTGAGACCTGAAGACAAAGTTTTAACAATACATCTGACTCTATTTCGGAATGAAAATAATAATAAACTGTACTTTTAAGTGAAATTGGAGAAGTTTGCATTGACATTGTCACATTACCCCGATGAATTCATGACTTTATTATAAATAAAATAAAATAAAATAAAATAAAAAACAATAAAAATCATCAGAGTCCAGACATGTATAATGTTAGAAGGCTTGAAAAATAATGTGTTGACTCTTCTTGTCTCCATACGGAAGCAGTTAAGAGACTTTCCGCTAAGGGGAAAAGGAAATAACTGCACAAAGTGTCCAAAAAAAAAATGATGTTATGTTTATAAATTGTTTTGTCTCTTCTTCTTCATTTTCTATCGTTTTACTTTGTGATGACATGCTGTTATTTTGTCTCTTTATTGTCTATTTCTCTTTTTTTCGTTATTTAGTGACAATAAGTTGCTGTTTTGCATATTTCACTTGTTATTTTGTGCCAATAATTTGTTATTTTTAATCCCTTTCTTGAAGTTCGGTCTCTTTCTGTTGTTGTTTAGTGTCAACAAGTTGTTATTTTGAACCTTTTTCTTGTTGTTACTGTGTCTTTTTGCAATTTTGCATCAATGAGCACTTACATGTCTTTTTGTTGTCATTTTTTGTCAATAACTTGTTTAATTTTTCTGATTTTTGTTTTTATTTTGTATGTCTTTCTGGTTGTTTTGTGCCTCTGATTTCTTCTTGTGTCTCAATGTTTGTTTTTTGTGTCTCTTTAATGTTTTTTTGTACTTCTTTGTTGTCATTCTGTGTCACTTTTTCAACATGTCTCTTTATTGTAGGACTATTTTTTTTAAGGGGGAAATCTTTTAGGTTTTTGTGTGTCTATTTGTTTTGTTTTGTTTTGTGTACATTTGCTGGCCTTTTTTTCCTTTCACCCACAAAGTAGGTTTGGCTTAAATAAGTACTTTTCTTCTGCCTGTTCTGTCACTGCTAAGTACGCGACTGTTGTTTGTTAAAGTATTTGACAGTATGTTATTAAAGCACATACAGCACAGGCTGAAATAAAACACGTCTCCTCTACCTGAGTGTCGACCCACTTGGATCCGTCTTTCGTCTCCTCCACCCGTCCGTAGAAATGAACCGGCAGCATGTACTCAGGACGCGCTTTCTCCCACGGGTTTCCATGTCTCAGCCAATCATCTGCCTCCTCCACCTGCAGCAGGTCGGCCCCGGAAACAGATAAAAGAGTTCAAGACAAAAGCAAGACACTAAAACTTCACCTCATCTGACCTTTGACCTCTCACTGTTGCCGACTGATCATTAAAAATTTTCCCTTCATTTGAGAAACTGGATTGAATCCAACTAAGTAAAGCAGAGTGTAGATTCATCCCCCTCAGACAGGAAACAGTGAGGTTAGATCCAGTTCAGAGTTCAGATTCATGTTTACCCTGATGGTTCGAACAGCAAATAACCAGACAACTTCAAAAGGGCAAAAGCCTTCAGTTTGAGGATCCCTTATCAAAGGTTTGCTCATGTAAAACCAACCACCTTTTGTCAGGAGCTTGTTGCACCACTGCTGTGTTTCTGCAGGAGTGTAAACTTTTAGTGAAGTTCGTGTTAATCATTAGCTGCTGACGAAATCTGACCTAATTTATTTCTACTTTGGCCCTGCTCCACTTTGAGTCCTTACAGCACAAATACAGGCCGATAATGACTAATGAAATTCTGGCTTTGAGATAAAAAGAAGGATCCAGGAGCTAAAGAGACAGAGGATTAAGTTTATATGACTGTGAAATGAGCAGAAAAGATGTTTTACCTGCCAGCCGTCTCTTATCTTCTGGTTGAATATTCCATATTCATATCTAATGCCATAACCGTATGCTGCAAGACCCAAGGTGGCCATCGAGTCCAGGAAACAAGCTGTGCACAGAAAAACAAGCTGTTAGAGATGAAATATATAAACATATATATGCAAATACATAAAAGATTAAAAAAATGTAGACATCACATTTACACAAGTATTCATCATTCTTACCTTACTGCTATACTGTCTTTCTGTAAACTTATTATTTATTTAGGCTGTTTTAATTTCCTATGTTTCTATTTAATTCGTGTATTTTACTTGATATTTTACCAAAAGTTGAATTTTAATTGCTCTTTCTAATCTTAGTATTTTTATATTTTTACCATTTTTGCAATACTCTCTTACCGTGTACTTACTATACTACTACTACAATAACTGACATTAAGAAATGAGCTCATAGGTGAGTTTGGGCTTGGGTGATAATCATATAAATGAAACTTTATAAAGATTGATGTTTGAATGACGGCCAAATGCTTTGATGTTTTAGAAATTCTTCAATTAATTTTTATCCTGAATGTGTCCACAATCAGTGGTGTGCACAGGGGTGGGGTTGGGGGTGCCCCCCCTTGTGGCCATATTATCAAAAAATATGTGCTAAAGTGTCCTCTTTGGAAGCAAAATGTGAGCTGTATGTGCCTTTTTGTTCCTTTCGCAACTATCCTTATTTCTTTCAACAGTCAGATATATCACTCATGGTAAAGATTTACTAATTCTTTAGTGTTTTGTTGATCACCAGGTCTGACCCTTTCACATCAGATTCAGGAACAAAAAAATAAAACATAGAGATTGTGACTCTTCTTCCCGGTGATGTACTTTGCTTTTGCATTTTATAAACAGCAATCAGCATCAACTTTAATCTTTTAAAAAACGGTTAAAAACTTCTTATACGAGCTTTAACCTCTTAAGACCTGGCGTCCACATATGTGAACATCGCTTTTCTGTCTTTCAGACCCACGAAACTTCATTTTTTAAAACTTTAATCTATTACCCACAGTAAGAGACACTTCTCATGTTATTTTTTGGTGATGTCACAACTATACACCCATTTCAGTGAGAAAGAAAGTGCAGTTATGAACAATAACATTTAAAAATGCACACCAGACAAAAGTTTGGATCTTAAGAGGTTAAAGGTTAAAGGAATTTAAATTACAGCCTGTAACATCAGCTTCAATCTAGATGTTAATTTCCTCAGAGAAAATGTGTACATCTTATTCTTTTTCTTACCTGCCAGTCTCCCCAGACCTCCATTTCCCAGACCGGCATCCTCCTCCATCTCTTCCAGCTCCTCCATGTCCAGCCCCAGCTGCAGCAGAAAGAAACATGATGACCGATGTGTTAACTTTCTGCAGAAATGCATCATCATTTTCTCACATGTGTCTGTGGTTCTGACCTGGTAAATGGCTTCATCGCAGGCGTTCTGCAGCCCCAGATTGATCATGGTGTTCTGTAGCGTGCGGCCCATGTAAAACTCCAGAGACAGATAATAAACCCTCTGGAAACGTGCGGAACAAAGACACGAAATGTCATATTTCTTTGCTCTCATCATTCCAGAGACAAACTCACGTTATAAGGAAACATCTTTGAAGGGCTCAGCTCGGACTGAAAAGGCAGGAAATTAAACGCTGAGCAGCAAAGTAGGTATTTAAGTCACATAAACAATCTTTTCCTGTAGAAGTGTGATGCAATGATTTAGGAAGGGAAGGTTTATGCAACAGGAAAACATGACGCAAATGACTTCATATGAAAATATGAAACGTGCAGAAATGCATTATAAAAGACCAGGGTGCAATTTATGAATTTTGCAAAAGAAAAGTGAAACCATGGCACCAAATACTCCTTAAAAGAAGTCAAAAGTAACCTCTTTTGCCTTTACTTTGTTTTTGATTTCCTTGACTTTATAATTAATATTTCTATGCATCTAATGTGGTTTATTTGTTTGACTGCTCTTTTTATATTATTCTATATATTCTATTCTATATATTGTTATAGATTATTATCATCTATAACATTATTATGACTTTAACAATCTACAGGGTTCCAATCTTCATGTTGCTTTACTGTTAAAAACTTTCAGGTGTATTTCTTGCATAAATGTTGCAAAAAAAACCCATATCCACTCAATGAAACCTCGATAGAAGCCCAACTCTGCCCATATCAGATTTGTTGAAATCTTGCGATAAAAGTCAAATTAATGAGATGAAAGTCAAAATTTCAACGTTTTATCTCAAAATTTTGACATTTATCTGAAAAATTTCAACTCTTTATCCCATAAGCACCATTTATCCCAGAATTTGAACTTTTGATCACATAACTTAGATTATTTATCCTCATAATTTTGACTATATTGTCTCAAAAATTTCACTTCATTATCCTGGCTTGACATTTTATCTCATAAATTTGACTTCTCATCTCATGATTTTGACTGTTTCTTAAAACTTTTACTGAATTATCTCAGACTTTTTGACTTTTTCCTTGACCTTGAGATACTGATTTTTTCTTCTCATGATTTTAATTTTCATCTCATAACTTGAACTTTTTTTTTTTTTTTTTTTTTTTTTTTTTTTTTTTTTTTTTTTTTTTTTTTTTTTTTTTTTTTTTTTTTTTTTTTTTTTTTTTTTTTTTTTTTTTTTTTTTTTTTTTTTTTTTTTTTTTTTTTTTTTTTTTTTTTTTTTTTTTTTTTTTTTTTTTTTTTTTTTTTAATTTTCTTTTTTTTCCTGCATAATTTTGACTCTATAATTTCAAAAAATGTGTCTCTATTATCTTAAAATTTCAACTTTCTATCTCAGGATTTTCACTTTATATCTTAAAATTTCAACTTTTTATCTCAAAGTTTTGACTTTTGTTCAGAATATTTTGACATAACATGGGCCAAAATAAATCCCAACAAAGCCAAATTTCATTTTTTTTTCTAACTGGGTGTAAGAAGCTTCAATAAACCCCAGTTTTGAGTTTATGTACTGTAATTTTTCATGTAGGACAACTTTTTCACTTATTTTCCAGAGTCTCAAACATGATAAAACGCCATTTTTAGGAAAGTCTTTTTAGCCCAAGAGAAGTTTTGTCATCTTTTGCACACTTCATGGTGTAACTATGTGACTGTGGAGCCTCTTTACCTTTGGGTCAGCTTCATAGTAAAACTGCTGCGTCCTGATCCACCTCCCCACCAGGTGATCTCTCACTGTGTGCGCCAGGGCGAAGTAATAATCCCTGGGTGTCGCGATGTTCCTGTCTTTCACCAGAGTGAAGTGCAAGTGTCGGTTGAAGCCTTTCTTCAGCTCGGCCACATTCTCCACTCCTGCGATCCCTCTGATGCTGATCTGTTTGCGCTTCTCCTGGTCGGTGAGGGGGGTCGCCATCCTGGTGCTGACGGGGGCAGGTCTCTGTCCTGACTGACCTGAGACTGAGCAGGCAGGAGGGAAGTTAAAGGCATGAGGCGCTGTCACTTTTTCATGCACGAGTCTCCTCCTTTCTCTAGGTTTGATTGGTGAGTGTGAGAGGGAGGGTGTTTCTGCAGCCAGCCCCCCCGGAGCTGCACAGAGAGGAAGAAAAACTTATACGCAGAGAAAGAGCACAGAACTGCAGGGTTGGTGCAGGATAGGTCAGATATAAACTCCAGGACAAACTCTTATAGGTCACATTCAATCAAACTTAAAAGAAGAATTGTTGTATGAAAAACTTAGACTCAAACTTCAAGAAGTGTCTACAAGTTTGGTAATTTTCATGGTGCAATAACCCTCATTTCCATCTGTTTTATAGATAAGTGGTTTTTTTTTTTTTTTTTTTTNCCCCCTTCAAATACTTGTAACTAAGCATTCATCATAAAACAGTGTGAACTTAATGTAAATATGACTTGTTTTTTATTTGACTTCTTTTTTTTTTTTTTTGGTAATTTCATGAATAATATGTTTTTAATGCTTTGCGAAACATTTTAACTCTTTTTCATCCATTTTAACACTGAATAATTTATAGTTATTACACTGTTTTACCCTCAAATTTCTGGTTTTAACTTTAAAATTTTTTTTTTTAAATATATATGTGGAAAAAGAATTGAAAACATTTTTTAAGGCCCTAAGAAGAATAAAAATATCCTGACACAGGCTAATATGAATTTCCACCACATTAACCATTTAATTTAGGAGTAAATAAGTTTTAAATAGGTGTCAACTGTAGTGACCGCTATGCACCACAGGGTTAAAGGAAGAATTGTTGAATGTTATGACTTTACATCAGCTACTGAAAAAACCCCCACATTTGTTATGTTAGCTCTTAAACCACCTCCTCGACTAGACGGTCCCTAACTTAACTCAAACTGATTTAACCATCTCTACCACTGAGTAGAGATGGTTAAATGAGCCTCAGAAATATTTATTTTTTATTTCATTTAGTATAGCACTTTCCATGAAAATGTGCTTCACAGGAAACATAATATAATTATAAAATTAAAATTAAATCATAAAGCATAAAAAATAAGACCTGTTTGAATAAATGTGCCTTTAAAAGCTTTATAAAGGTAACAACAGAGTCAGTCGGAAAGAATATTTACTGGAAGTTTGTTCCTTAATGTTGAAGCCACATTATCAAAAACAGTCAAAATTCTTGCTGTGCATGCAAAATATAATATGTGTAATTCCTTTTTCTGCTTTAACAATTTATCTGTTGTTTTTTTTTTCATTTTCACAGAGCATTCTTTTTCCTATATATTTTTTTTCATTTATGTTTTTATCTTTTTTTCATTGGGCATTATATTTAAGAGGTTTAGTTTGCTGTTTAATTTCTTTTTTATCTTACGGCACACATTTATTATAAAGTATATCCATTATATTCTAACATGATTATTTTTCCATGTACAATAAAAAGCTTAAGTGAATATAAATTTACAGTATATCGATATATTGAAAGACAGTTTCCTTGTTAACATCTATTTATTGAATATCCACACATACAAAAACACACAGAGGCTCATGTTACACTTCAGATCATCATAATAATAGCAGTAATGATAGACATATAATAATCATAATAATAACAATCATAATAATCATACTTTGTTCAAATGATGTTTACTTTATAGTCATACAATTCTCCATAGACATATTTCAGTATCAGTGTAAATAATATTCATATAGAGATGACATTCTAGCTCAGGTCAAACAGGGAAAAGAATCACTTTGGAGTTAAAATGAGGTTATAATGCAGATACTCACACACTCACACACACTCACACACTCACACACACTCACACACACACACACACACTCATACACACACTACAGTATGTATGTACATTTGGAGATAACACCCAGGGTCGCACAGCGACAGTGTGTAACTTTGTTTTCATAAAGTTTGACGAGGCTGTGATAGACTTTGAATTAAATTGTTTTTGGTTCATAAATAACTTTTCTCTCAATCACACACTTTGTAACGTGGGCACTCGCCTGTGAGCAGCAAAGAAACACACATTTGTTGTTATTTCTCAAACAAAGACGTCGGTCAGACTCCACAGACTCACACTCGGGATGATCCAGGAACTTTTTGAAAAGTAACAGACGTGTTTCTTCTGCCAGTCGTTAAAGAAAACCTCTTTAATTAAATGTTTTTCTGAGTTGAAGTTATTTTTGTGAATCTGTCCTGGTTTCTGAGGTTGTGTAATTCTGTGATAATACTGTCTCTGTGCTGGGTCAGAGGAAGTTCTTGATGCTCACTGACCCTCTGCTGAATGTCTCATTGTTTCATAATGAAGACCGGACAAAAACGCTCACAAAGAAAAAGAAAACGCTGGTTTAATTTGGCCTGTGATAAAGCTGGGATCCTTTCTTACAGTAAATGTTTTGCAAACTGCTGAACTCATCAGATGTCAGCTTCAGTTTTTCATGCACATGTCAAAGTGAAAGAGCAGTCAGCAGAGGATTTACAATCAATATGACCCCGAGGGAAGAGAGCAGAAGAGAATCAGTGAAGGCGAAGTCAAGAAAACAGCTTCCACCCCGACTGTAAGATGCTCTGTAACACCATGGGTATTATATTCAGAACAAACAGGAGCTTTGTGGAGTTTGCCCTTTGCTGAGAGTTAAAAATGTGTAGCAGCAGGTGAAGTCAGGCATCACAGATGTTACAGTTGACTCTGCTGAGGTGATACTTAGAGTTTGTAGCAAAGTTTCATAAATCTTTTGGGTCTTTGAGGGGGAAAAGGCACACCCATGACGCTCAAACACAGGATAGCACCTTAATGTGAATGTTCGACATGTTCTGATGCACAGAGGACGATTTTTGGGCGATCACGTGAAGAAGCAACAGTTTCCTCAAACTGACCACACAGGCTAAAGGCTGGGCTTCATTTCTTTATTCCAAACAGGGATAACTCCTTTTCTTTTAGATGGTTTGGGAAGAAACTTTATAATATAAATACATAAAGAGAAATTAGATTATCAAATCTGGTTTTAATCTGATTAAGACCGCCAGTTTAACTTTCCATACTTTTGAGAAGTTTGGGATAACTTTGGTAGAAAAATCAGGATAATTCTGACTCCAGTATATGAGCTGCTTTAGAGGAAATAAACGTCTTACAATTTATGAAAAGCTCAGACAGAACAAAAGCTTTACAGTGATGTTGAAACTCAAGACTATTAAGTTAAAAAAAAGAGTTAAGATTTTAAAGTTTTGCTCTAAAATTGCTTTATTCCCCCTATGGTGATATTTAAGTAGGTATGGTGGCCCATAAGGTCAACCGCAAAAATAATTAAAGAGCACAAATAATGTTTCTCTGAACTTCAATACCACTTTGCAAAATGTAAAAAAAGTAAAATTAATGCAAATAAGTAAACAAATAAAGACTGAAAAAAGTAAAAATAAAAATTAAAAAAAATGGCACAATATAAAAAGTTTTACAAAATATTTCAAAATTTGAAAAAATGAATTATCTTAAGATGTAAAATAATTTTAAAAAATTAAATTAAGTCAAAATACATGAAACTTAAAAAATATTTTACAATGCATCAAAGGTTTCACCAAGGAATTGAATCATTTTTTTTTTATTTTTAGCAGCTTTTTGTTACCAAACTAAATTTTTTTTTGTTTTGAGAGAGAATAGTATGCTTTGAAATTATTTTTTAAATCTGGGATAAACATTTTTCATCCATTGTTGTTCTTTTGAAGTTTTGTAATTTTTTCGTTTCATTGAAAGTTGATGCAATTTAAGAATTATTTCTTATTCATTTTTGATGTGCATTTACATTTTGTTCTGCCCATGAAAGGTTTATGCAGCTGACCCTGAAGACCAATTTACACTTGGATTGTAAAATACAACAATCCACATTACGCTTGTATTAAGTTTGTCAGACGGAGCTTTCAGTTTGTGTGGACTTTTGCACCCCTTTTGCGTGAACATGTTAAGGATGCTGTTGCCTAAACGTGGCGCCACAAAAACCTCCTCGTGCGTCATTATTTCCCGTAGGACACAAACATTTCTCTCAAATTTTGAAAAGCCTCCAAAGAACTTTTTAAAGCGACAAAAAGATTCGTTTTCCTCCTTTCTGTGTTAACTATACATCAAATAAACAAACAATGTTGAACTCTGATTGAAAAACTCTTCACATCAATAACTTATTTATCTATACACATCTCTGCAATAGATCATTTCAATAACAAGATTACAAAACTACCAGGATTCAGTCGACTACGGTAAAAAACCCAGAAAGAAGCGAGCTGCTGTAGCACCTTATTCCAGCAGCTTCACAGTCGTCGTTTTCAACACGCTGCAACACACAAGTTTCTGTTATTATGATACACAATCCACGTCTCTGTCTTTATCTTAGAGAGCTGCACCAAGTCTTGGCTTCCAGTAAAATTCTTATATGCAGAATATTATTACTTTTTTTTTACAGACGACACAGGAGGATCACATGAGC
Organism: Thalassoma bifasciatum; assembly: GCA_008086565.1. Taxonomy (NCBI): domain Eukaryota; kingdom Metazoa; phylum Chordata; class Actinopteri; order Labriformes; family Labridae; genus Thalassoma; species Thalassoma bifasciatum. Next base: position 24,445 of record RPOG01000425.1, on the reverse strand, counting down.
AAAGCGAATAAGAAAAGCGTCTCATGAACACAGACGGGGAAACTTCAGCTGAGAGTCCAGAGATCATTTCAACTGCTGCCAGTTTCAACCAGTCACCCCTTCACACACATTTTATCACACACACACTCACTCACACACACAGAGGACGACCCTCATGCTCCCCCTTGTGTTCTACATGTGTAAAGATGTTCAGGAAAAAGAAATGTACAGAATATTTGAAGTTTTCAAAGACAGAATGATAACGATGGAAATGATAAGGGACATTTTTTCTACGTCGATTCGTTTACAAAACAGACTCGCTCTCTTCAGCAGATGCAGTTTGAAGTCTCAGTTCAAAAAGCTTAACAGCTTTCTTGTAGAGTTACATACAAAGAGTGTTTTTCATTTGTGTCTTTGCTAAATATGAAGCTGTGGACTATTAGCTTAGCTTAGCTACGTGACCGGAAAGAGAGGAAACCGCTCCTGTGAGGGTCAAGTCTTGGAGCTGAACTGAAGAAAGAGAGAAGGGCTCAGTTTTTTCATACTGTTTGTCGTGACCTTATTTGTTGAACTTGTTTCATTCAGTCATTCATTTATTCATTTTGCAGCCCCCACATACACATGTGTGTTTACCAAGGGGCAATATTCTGAGCTAAAAAGTTCAAGAATCACCAAGAATTCACTGCAGAAAGATTGGAAACCACATACAGACCCGGAGAAAACAAAACAAAACAAAATAAACATATTTACAGCCTGGTTGAAAAGATGGCTTGGGTCTTGTTGGCTTATCTTGCTATTGGCACAGACTAAACGTGGGTGTTTTTTTTTCTCTAACTCTGTGGTTTTAAAAGATATCAAGGTCATGAGTTGTCCAATCAGAGGCTAACGTAGCTGACTTATAAGCTCAAAGCCTACATCACATCCAATATGGCCCCCTGCATAAAATCAGCTTCATTTCATAGACTGTAAAAATCGCGGATGCCATAACACTTGGCTCAAACTGAGGTCGCCACAAAACCTGCTCCCCCTGGTGGCTGGTTGCAGTATAGGTCAGAAGCTCTGTCTCCCCATTCATTCCAGATGAGAGGTGGTAAAACTTAAAAAAAATGGTTTCACCTCGTAGAAATGTTTCTCACATCCTCATGCTACATAGATAAGAAGATATAATTTGGCTGCAGTGTGTTCAAAGTTATCCATCCTCATATAGATTTGTATGTGTGCGTGTGTGTGTGTGTGTGTGGGTTGGGGGGCCATGTGGAATTATTTTGAAATCAATTGTAAAGAACTTAGTGTTACTTTTTCCTAAGAGAAAGTGCTTTCTAAATAAAATTTGATTGATTTATTGATTAGAATAGCAGGGGGGCTATTAGACAGTTGACTTGCACGTATTTGGCATCTCTAATTTCCTTAAAAATGTGCTCATGCAAGGCTGTCACAAGTGTTTTTGGATCACGAATTCAGCTTAAGAAGTAGTGTACGTCAATTTCTGTCTCTGTTTTTTGTGCGCGCAATGTTTATAAATCTTATCAAATCCAATCCAAGAGGAAGTCCTTAAATATTTCTGTGGTTTTGCGTCCATATTTAATCAAATGCCTCTGTAGCTTAAATATTACTGTGAGCGTCTCAAAAATCTTCATTTAGCTGAGACTCCACTTGGACTCCGACTTCGACTTGTGGTTAATTGATGACAACACTCATCCACTGGTGATAAAATCTGCCCAACAACACGTCAAAAAGTTCACGTATTAACACATTTATGTGCTAGAGAACGTCTTGTGCTTGTGAAACCTCTACATTTGTTTTATGTACATTCAAAAAATCAAATCATGGTTCAATAAATGAGCTCTTGAGGTGTTGGTGGGCAAATTTACAAACTTTGTTCCCTTGATTTGAGTCGTTATGCTGAGCTAAGCTAAGGTCAGCAACATATTTAGGTTAGAGGTTAAGATCTCATTCATCTCAAGTTCTTTCTTCATGTTATTTCTCTGCAGGATTTCTTTCCGTCAGGTACAGATTACTCAATGTTTCATCCTTCAGTTGGTTCATGTGTTCAAGGTTTAGGCATGATAAAGGCATGGCTCAGCGCTGGATGGGGCCCCTTGTAGAGAGTCACGGGGTCAGTCGGGCAGAAGGAGGAGGAGGAGGAGAGGGGTGGGTGAGGGTGGGATCATAGTTATTGGCTGGCTGTATGAATCCTGGAAAACCCTGGAGAGGTTTTCCAAACATTCAGGAGTGCTGGAGAGTCTTTAGCACACAGAGCCGGTGGGATCTGCCTCCCCTGGCGTGTAGAAATCAGGGATTGGGAGTCCAGTGTGGAGCGTAACCTGAGGAGAAAGACATTTACATACAAATGAATGAGTCAGTGAATCCTGGTGGAGGTGTTTCTGCCTGCAGGTGGAGCTGTTGAGCTGTTTCCTTTCTGCTTTCTTCACCCAGAAACAGCAACAAAAATGAGAGAAGTCGCTGAGAGCAATCAGAAATTCAAAGCTGTTAAGTGTTGTTGAGTCTTTGATGCTTTCTCTTTCAAGGTTTAATCCTCTGAGTCTCTATTTGTTCGTCTTAAAAAAGCACTTTTAATAAATAATGACTGTTCTGCAATGATACTTCATTAACCTACATGTTAAAGGCTCCTGTTTGTGCCTGCAGCGCTGCTCAGGGGAGGAAGAATCTCAAGCTCAATGAGCCAGTTTAAGCTAAAAAAACAGCACCACCCGGAGCTATTTGAAAGGCTTTCATCTTGATGTTATTAGAAATAAAATGTGATTCTGGAAAGTCATTTACATGCTGTTCAAGAGGAACAAGATAGCTGCAGGAAATGCTTTGATTTAACACATGAGGTGCAGATTTATCTTCATGAGGAGAGCGACTGTGAGTGTTTGTAGTCCATTATGATGTCTTTAATTTCCCTCCTAAGACAGAAGGAAGCTTTAAACGACCTCAGGCTGCAAAGTTCTGCAATATATCAGGCAATTTAGACCTAACTTCACATACTGAGATCTATTTAAGAAAATGCAGCATCCAATTTTTGTTTTATAAGTGCACTGTGCCAGCAACACTACAGTTTTCATAAGTTTATTTGAAAGCAAAAAAGAGAGAATTCTTCAAAACTTTCACAAAAATAAATGAATTCTAAAATTAGTATTTTTAACACATACCTGGACGTTTCGGTTGATGCTGATTGCCGGGTAATAGGCGCCCTCCAGGCCCTCGAAAGCAACAGGACCCTGCTGCTCGTCGTTGAGGAGGAAGATGAGGATCCCACGGGTGAAGTCCAGCAGAACGCCTATCGTGGCGCCTTTAGCGATGCCTCCATCCGTCCTGAATCAACACACAAACGCACATAGGTATTTATCTTTTCCTGCTACAACTCCATAAGAGTTTGCATCGGTGCAATATGTTTAAAAAGCAGTTTTAAAACCTTCATTTCATAACATAACAGTTACCAGTTTGTATAGATACAAAAAATGTAGAAAAAAATGATAAAAAGCTTAGGAAAAAAAAGTGGACCATCTCAAGCAGAGCAGACATGACTCTGCAGTGGAAGTCACCGCATGGGCTCCAATATCACTCAAAATACATGATCTGTGAACTACAAGTGCAGGTTGTGCCATCAAAAGATGAAACCAGATAAACATGTGTACAGCTGTGCCCAAAAGTTTACACCCCCCAGCAGAATTTCTGATTTTTAGGCCTTTTCTCAGAAAATATGAATGGTAGCACAAAAAGCTTTCTATCACTTATGGTTAGTGGTTGGGTGAAGACATTTATTGAAAAAAAAAAAACTCTTTTTAAATCATTATGACAACAGAAACTTCAAAAATGACCCTGTTAAGACGTTTACACAACTCTGGTGGTTTTGGCCTGATAAATGTACAAAAGTGAACACAAATGTGTTTGAGTGTCTACTAAAGGTAACCATCCTCACCTGTGATCTATTTGATTGTAATCAGTGTGTGCATATTAAAAAATGAACAGGGTCATTTTTAAAGTCTCTGTTCTCATTATGATTTAAAAGAGTAAACAGTTGTTTGTTAATAAATGTCTTCACCCAACCTCTAACCATGGGTGATAGAAAGATTTCTGTGTTATCATTCATATTTTCTGAGAAAAATGCCAAAAAATCAGAAATTCTACTGGAGGGGGTGGAAACTTTTAGGCACAACTGTAAATACATGATCTAGAACCATCAGAAACTTCTCTAGAGGCTGTTTATGACCCAGGAAGAACTGCACGGCTTGTTATCAGCTCACATTTTAAAGATGGATGCAGGAACTGACGTTCTCACCTGTTGGTGTGTGAGTTGTTGTGCATGAACCAGGAGCGGTTGTTGTCCACGTACATTGCCCAGGCCTTGTCGTCCTTCCCCAGCATCACATCCTTCAGGACGTCACCCCGAGCGATCCCGAAGGCCGGGTCGGGGTGGTTGTCGTAGCGGTCGACGGTCATCTCCCAGTAGTGAACACCGCGGGAGAAAGAGGAGTTACCCATCACCACCCTGTCGTCGTAGCTGTTGCACGTCACCGTCAGGTTGTCGTTGGAGAGGATGATGTCAGGATGAGCCGAGGCGGGGTCGAAGGTGAACCAGGCGACTGTGCACGGACATGGAAAGAGTGGCCACATGTTTTTTTTAAGCACAAAAGTGTCAGTGTGAGTAAGAGTGAACAAAAGGATCGTGATGTTACGGAGAAGGACATGAGAGTGGAGGCTGCAGGTTAGATGAGGAGATGAGACACTGTAAAAACAACTCAATGAGAAGAATGATAACCCCTGAGAGAAAATGAGATGATTCTCCATCAGTTTCATCATCACTTAGTTCTTATAGATCATATTTCTTAACATCACTACACTTAACTTAATCTTACTTTATCCTTATTGTCTCACAGACTCTCTCACTTGCTTTGGCTCAAACCTTTGGTGACACAACATTTCTACAATTTTGAATAAAAGAAAAAAATACAACAGCACTCTCTTTTTATAGAATAACAACACATTTTGTAGCAAATCCCTTCTTCTCTTCTGACCCCTTTTTATCCTTAATGTTTACAGATCAGACCAGATTATGCTGTGCTTTTTCTTTTTGATTTATTCAGTAGTAATAGTGGACACTCGAGCTGGACTGTCTGACAGAAACGGGACAAAAGAGCAGAATAAAGCTAAAAGGGAGCGTGATAGAGCACAGGCTAAAGGCTAAAACATGGGTAAAACTGTAATTTTGTTCATTACAACCCACATGCAGAAGTTAAACTGCAGTGATCTGTTCGAGCCTGAGAGTCTCTCAATGAAATAAAGAGCCAGGTTGACTGACAGGACATAACTAGGATTTACTTATGTTACATGGTACCGATACAGATGACTGGGATGTGATGTAGCTGGCTATTAAACGACAATACATACTCACAAATTCTGCTTTTTGTCATGTTTCATACAACAGCACTATGCAACTGTTGTTAAATGTATTACCTTGTCGTGTTATATCCAGTAAAAAGCTGTCTTGAACTAAGAAAAGTAGAGTTAAAAAGAAGATGTGCTTTCCATTCTCTCTTTCTTTCAAAACAAAAAAATTGCGACAGTTTGCGCTAGTTCTTTTGCCAACGGAGTCACACCGATTCTCCTCACAGCCACTTTAAAAAATTTTGTTAATGTTTTTGCATTCTTAAAGATGCTAAACTGAGTTGAAATTGTACATTTGAATCCAACACATGATGTACAAGATCTGACATTGCACAACAGATATGTCCCTTCCTGACAACTGTCATCAAGATGTTCAGAGTCCTGTCTCCCAAGATTTTAAAATAGTTTAAGACCTTAGAGTAATTGAGTGTTCTTTTTGAGACATTTTTAGAGGAGATGCTAACAGCTCATCTCCACAATCAGACACAAAACAAGAGTAAACTGCACAAAGCTGGAAAATCTTAAAAATTGAGCCAAAGTAGTTGAGAAAAACTGTGATTATTATAGTTTATAACTTATCGTATCAAGCCTTTGTCAGCCAGTCTGCAGATTAAACATGGGATTTGTTTTTTTGCTGCTCAAGGTGAGCCAGCAAAGTCAGAGCTGCATCAGCCCCAGAAAAAAAGAAGAAATATCTGGACCCTCAGTGTCACCTGAGCTTGTGGAACAAATGACACTGAGAGCAAAAACTAGTTCTGAAGACTGTTTGACTCAGGTTAGAGCTCTGTACAGAGAAACATGGGCGAGTAACAGATGGGATGTTTGCGCTTTTCATGGGCTCCACACAGCTGTCAGGTGTCACTATCTGCAGTCAAGTTTCATCACATAGCTTTATTTCCCACAGGAAATAAAAACCAGGTCCTTCATCAAACCTGTGCTGAACCTTTAATAAGTGCAGCCCACAGAGCAGCAAACTGCCCACCTGCTGGGTCGGGGAGTGAACACGGTACTGATGGAAGGAGAGGAAACATTCAGCAATGAGAGCGGTTCATACCTGTGCCTATAGACTGAATATCGCATGGAGGGAGTCCAGCTGAAACGTGAAATGAAAGGGGAGAAAAGAAAGAGGGAGAAAGCAAAAAGGGAGAGGAGAGCGAAGTGAAGCGGTGAGGCAGACAGCAGGGAGGAGGAGGAGGAGGAGGAGGAGGGGAGAAGCAGGTTTGATCAGGGAAGCTGGTTCAACACAGAGGCCGAAAACACCAGAGAGAAAAAAAACCCCAAAACAAAAGTAACAAGTCCCTGGAAACAAATCAGAGAGAGAAAAAGAACAAGCAAAGAGAAAACAAAGAGGAAGATGGAGGAATTCACACTTTTCTATTGCTACAAACAGAATCGGTCTGCTCAGGGTGAAGTGTGTCTCTTAGATCACCGGGTCCAGACAAGCTTCCCCATCTATGCAGAGCAGCTTTAACTAATGGGAGAGCGAGCACGTGGGAGGATTAACACAAACCAGCTGCTACTAGATGTACCTGGGTTAAAAGCTCAAACAAACCCTTCAAACAGAATTCACATCCTGCTGCGGCTGTTCAGGGTCAGAACATCCTGATCGAACATTTGGAGAGTCGCTGTTATCGTTTGTGTGTTAACTGAAAGATAAAAGAGGATGAGGACGTTTGATGGCCTTTAATTAGAAGCTCAAACCGGATGGTTTTTAGCTGGAAATGAGACAAACTTTTGCCAGAGATGAAGCCAAATAAATCATCTTTTTTCAAGTATTCATAAGAACACGATCTGTGGGTTCAGCCGTCAGATTTTTTGGTATCATTTGAATATTTTTTGCTGTTAATGAACTCAAAATCTTTGAGAGAAAAATAAAAAAGGAGCTGACTCTTGTCTAAAACATGCTGTCACAGTAATAAGGAAGAGCAGAGAAATCACTTTGTATTAAGTTTAGTCAAAACTTTCTCCAACCCAATCGCACAAGATCAGAAAAATAAAAGATTGAATTCTGTTTCAAGAGTTTGTTTTTCCTTAAAGATGACTTAAACATATTTCTAATTAAGAAGGAAGAAGAGGAAGTGATGATGTTGGACGTACTCTCAGAGGTCTGCATGATCAGAGTCTTGCTGTATTGGCCCACTCCACTGGCGTTAAAGGCCTTCACTCTCGATTTGTACGTGCTGTTGAAGTGGAGTCCGTCCACGGTGCAGATGGTTTCAGACCCCACGTACACTTCCTGTTAAAGACAAAACAGAGTGCGTTGTTATGACACAGAAACTAACAGACACACACACACGTCTGTTCCTTCACCTTTTGAAGGAATGTCTCTTTTGGAAAACGGCGGTGATAGTAAGCAAAGGTTTGAGTTTGTACAACCGAGCGTGGGCGAGTCGGCCTACGCTGGAGTATAAATAGACACGGGGACACAACTCGCCGAGCTCAGCATGGAGCTGCGTTGGCAAACCTCAATGAGTCAGTGAAAGGAGAGAAAGAAAAAAGAGAAACAAAATTTGGTTCAAGAGTTTTCGGACAAAGGAAAGATAAAAAAAAAATCCAAAACTGTATTCCACTGGCACTGCTATTCCTGAAAACGATGGAGCGTTCAGAAAAAAGTGACTTCATGGGCATGACAACAAGGTGAGGCGTTTATCGTCTCTTCTCGACATTCTTTGCGACATTCAAAGAGTTCATCTTTTTCTAGACACTCATATGTTCTTCAAGCCTGACCAGCTATTTTAAACACCAAAGTCTAGAAAGCTTGAATAAACAACTGAACCAGGTAAGGAAGCTGTCAGAATAACAATCTGAGTCTTTTGGTGACAAAGAAGAGTATTCTGTCAGGAACCCAAATCAAAGAACTATCTATATTCAATAGGTCCGAATTGGTGATTTGGTTCTGATATTGGTTGTTAATGGAGCTCCCTTCCCTTCTCAGACCCATGTGGAATTATAAAGTTTAATAAATAAAATATATAAAGAGAGCAAACCTTTTATCTTTTCCATGTGCATACATTAAACGCCAAGTACTGGGGTGGCATCAAAGCTCCTTAGAGTACAGAACCCAACGAGCATCAGTAAGCGAGTGCTGAAGTGCTCTCTTTGAAACCAAACGTGTACTTAAGTGCCTCCTTGGAGCCAGAGACATGCTAAACTGCCCTAAAATGTTCTTTCAGGAGCCAAAACACATGCTAAAGTGCCTTTTTGGGAGCAAAACACTTGTATAAGTTCCCAATCTGGGTGCCAAACTTGCTAAAGTGTCTTTCTGGGAGTCAAAACATGCACTGAAGTCCTGGTTAGTGAACCACACTAATCTTCCCCTTTGGCTGGTTAAAACATGATTCACTGCCCTCTAAGGGAGCCAAAACATCTGCCACAGTGCCTTTTCAGGGGCTAAAACTTGCACTATATGTTCTGTTTCTTTCTTTCGCCCCCACCTCTCAAAATGTCTCTGCATGCCACTGCAATACACTGAATGCAAAAAGGAGGAGCTGGTGTGGAGGTAGGTTGTGAAAAAGGTTTGAATCTGAAGTAGAAAAAGCAGGCAGAATTAAGAGGTGGAAATTGAACAACAATTTTACTGTTCATCTCTTTGTTTTGTGCTCAACGGTACAAGAATTGAGATAATTATTCTCAAGGATTACAGACCATTTTTAGTCACTGCCTGCAGAGATTTACTGGAGCATCTTAAACATGTCTGCTTCTCTTTGTCAAAACCCTAAATTTGCAACAAAAGGTTGAACTGATTGTTTTGAGACCCAGCAGGTCACCTGGACTGCAAAGAGGAACTTTAAATGCTCTGAGGTCAGACTCATATTTCTCTGTTATTGTGCTGAGAGGTTTAGGTTGCCGTTATAACAAAGCGGAGGCCTCCGCCTATAGAGCAGCGACGGGGGTTTAGGTGGATGGGTTACATACTGGGGGTTTGAATACTGCTTTGATGCCAGATCACGCTTCCTGCAGGATCATCCCAGCTGACAGCTGCATTACAGAGCCTTTCTCCTGATGGCGTGTCATTCAATGCCTCCCTACAGTGTGTCACATGACTCTCGGTATTGCCGTCACACATATACAGTCGAGGGATTTCAGCGACAATGAGCTGCTTTCACATTCCCTTGGCTGAGCTGGTGTCCTCCCTGGCACCAGCTGAAGGAGTCTTTGTGGAGAGAGAGTGGGGGTGGTGTTCTGTAAAGGTGAGTTATTACTTTAACTGGTCCTGTTTTGCACTTTTTGTCTCAAGATGTTAACATAACCCCGACAAAGATTCCCCCCTAAAGGGACTTTACGAGTAAAACCGTTAGCATTTTAATAAAGCAGCCGTAAATCCTCACCAGCAGAGCAACATAAAGCACCTGCAGAGGGGGGGAAACGTACCCTGAACGGCCCCATGTTCCCGTCGTCGAGCTCCAGGATGTATCCGTCCACGGTGATGGTGGAGAGTGGTGGCTGTTTCCATGACAACGTGGCGCTGTTGTTCTGAGTGCAGCATTCCTCCAGCTGGAGCATCGGAGCAGCCGGGACTGAGAGGGAGGAGGAGAAAGCAGGACAGGTTACAGGAGACACCGAGAGGCACGTGTACGGACCCTATAAGTATCTGCAATGCGTTTAGATATTCTGCAGTATTCATCATTAACATCATGAAACAAGAACAATTCTGATTACTCTTCAAGACTGATGTTTTCTTCCTGTTCTGCAAGAATGCCAATGAAGCCAGACACCAGTAACAGCCTCCAGTTCACTCATTTTCTTGGGTTTGCATGCTGAAACTTTCTTGTGGTTCAAGTACCATCAAGTAAACTTTGATGCATTGGATCTTAAATTTTGTTGCATTGGATAATTGGCCTTTAAGAAGATTCAACAACATCCAAGCTCACAGACGGCACAACATTTTTTCCAAGGATGCCCTGATACTTGATTGAACCCATCTTGCGCCTCCACATGTTGCAGATTTCCAGAAGCAGAGCAGCCCCAGAGCATCTCTCAGGCACCGCCATGCTTCACTGCACACAGGTTGTTCCATTCAACACATGCTTCATTCTTTCTCCAGACTAACCACTAGTCACAGTTTTTCTACAGCTTATTTCTACAGTTTTGAGCAAATATGAAGCAACTTTCTTATGCTTGTTGGTCACAACAGTGTGTATCTTGGAGTTCCTTGGACTTTTTTGCTGCAGGTCTTCTTAAAATAATAATGATATGTTTTATTTCAGGCACCTTTAAAGGCACCTTTCAAGGATGTCGTACCAAACATTATAAAAAAACCCTTCAACAATTGTCTCAAAATATATAAGTTTCACAGAAATAAATTCAAAAACATGGTATGAATGACAGTCAGAGTGAGTAAGCTCGGCTGAATAGATTAGTTTTGACGCAGGACATCTTTCCCTGTATATATTCCATGTTACAACTTGGACACTTGTGGCTTGTAGACCAGTGTTGCCTATAAATATGTACAAATTTTCTTTCCTTTTTAAATGTAGTGGGTGCTGCTTATATTCAGGTGCGCCCAATAGTCCAGAAATCACCTTAAGCTTCCATCTTTATTTCGAGTAACATTCGGAGACAAGACAATGATCTAATGATGTGTACAATGTGAAATACATCTGATAAAGTGACATTTTGTGTTGACAGTGGAATTGTCAATATTATATTATATAGTGAGCTATTGATATTAATCCTGTTTGATCTGAATGTCTGAAAGTTTGCAATTAAAACTATTTGTATTAGAGGTTGAATAGTTTCGCTGTTGTTCAAAAAGCTTCTCATAGGAGGGAACATTTTTTGCAGAAAGGTTTTTAATAAGATACTCTCAGTCCTCTCCCTTTTACCTTTCATCTGCACAAAGTCCAGCTGGTGGATGGTCTGCAGGAGGGGTCCACTGTCCAGAGTGAGGTCAAAGTCGCTGGTCATCCTCGGGGTGAGGGTTCCCTTCCCCCACTGACCCTCTGTCATGTGAACCCTCCGGATGAGAGCGTCCGAGATCTGAGAACAGGTGAAGTCATCAGGAAAATTCTGCTGCAGAGTCTTTTCTTATTGTAACTTTGCACTTTTTTAAAGCGTCGCTGTACCTGCAGGAATCCACTGGGATCGTTCTCCTTGATGACCTCCATACAGTACTCCATCAGCCCCGTGGTCTGACGCAACTTCACCGTGCAGTGGGAGATCTGATCCCGAACCACCTAAAGGAAACGACAACAAAGGGAAGAGGAATATGAAACAGAAGTTCTGCAAGTCTAAGTCTGCAGAAGATAATCGTATGTTAATCATCAGCCTCTTTGTGTGATGAGCTGTGGAGCGGAGAGAGGATAACTGGGTCAAGATTACAAAAAAAGGAAGGACAGGAAGACGAAAGAGTGGAGCGGCAGAAAGGAAAGAATATGAAAAATAAAACTGGAGGTGGAAAGAACAAAGCTGTTAACACCAAAGTGACTGAGTGAGTCATTGTTTTCCTTACTCAGGTCTGCGCTCAGATCACAAGAGGAAGAGGAGTTTGACGGGACGGCTGATCCTGTTACTGACGTTCACAGAAGCAAAGTGACATTTTGTTTTAACAGACTGGCAGTGTGAACAGCCGTTAGTGTTGCCGGGTACATGAGAGATGACACAAGATGACACAAGACAAACAAACACACCGAAGTCTGTAAATCAACATCCCTGAGTCCAAAATAATCTGAACACAAGCTCAAAAAGAGTCAAGCTGCACCAGATCCACCTCACATGGCTGCAGCAGTAAAAACTCCTCACTGTGGTTTCAAAAATGTCCACAGTCATTGTGAAAATGTTGTTTTGTTCGTCCTCTTTAAAAGTTTTCTGACATTTTGTTCCTGTAATCCAGTCTGAATCCAGGCCCCTGCTGGGATCAGGATAATCCTGAGCTTTTATTCCAATCCCTCTGAAAAAGTTTCAGCACAGACTTGAAGTCTCATCAGACACAAACTGAATCACTCCAATGAATCTGTTTTTTTTTAACCCTTTGTTTGTTTGTTTTTTAAAGAAAAAACATGATCATTTCTCATATTTATAATCTGATTGGATTAAAAAAATGTGTAATCCCTTATCAATAACTTGAGACATTTGATAAACTATATTCAATGTGATGTTTGATTGCAGGAGGAGATTCCCCCTTTCCTGCACAGCTGATGTCCACACGGCCTCCTGCAGCAGTGTGCAGTAAATGAAGGTGCCGGACCGCCGGTTGCTAGGTAACAGAAACTTCACTGCTGCTATCCGAGGGGCGGTGAGGCTGAATGGAGAGGAAAACCCTCTCTGCAGCCCCTTCGAGACCGACAGTATACATGAAGATGATTTACCGATGAGTGCAGACACAGAGCGTCAGTATGCATGAAACGTGACAAACAGGACAGACGTTCAGATCATGGAGGGAAGAATAACTGTAAGACACGAGCTTTAGAGAGGATTAGAGCAGAGCCCGGCTTCAGGGGGGGCTCACTGAAGAGCATCAATGCTTTTATGGATCAGATATTTGATAACAGCAGGGATGGTTTTCATGCAAACTGCGACAAAGGGGAATATAAACTGCATCGATTGCTTCTTTTCTTCCTGGATTCTGTTTAACACACATGCAGCTCTCATGTCTGATGTTTGCACGTATAAGACGACTCAGATAAAGTCAAGAAAACATCTCTTTCTGACCTTCACATTTCAGCACCATGGACAACAAAAATACAGTGGCTTTGTAACATAATGATTTGCAAAATATAAACTGCAGTTCCTCGTGTGTCCACTAAAGGCTGAGACTGAAAGCGAGTCAATCCGTGTTCGGCCTCATTTTCAAAACGCCAAATATTACTTGTTTCCCTAGCTTGTACTGAACAAAAACAGTTTAAGTCTCCACCATGTATTTCTCTTGGTATGATAAAGAGATACTGATATTTTCAAATACTTAGCTTTCATTCATTCAAGGGCACTTTTGCACATATTTTGGCTCCCTAGAGTTTATCGGTTAATCATGTTATAACCAGCCAACAGGGCAGATAGTGGTTAAAAGAATTAAGGGGTGCACTTTAGTATGTGTTTTGGCTCCCAGGACGCCAGTTCATCATGTTTTAGAAAAGAATAGTATAGAAAAATCTTTATTGATCCCCCATGGAGGAAATTTCAAAGTCACAGCAGCTCAGCAACATTCCAAGTGCAAAAGATGCAACAATAAAATAATAAAATAGAATTAAGTATAAGAGAAGAAAAATAAAAAAACCAATAAGATAAAAAAATAAGCGAAAGAATTAGCTGTAGTAATGATTATAATAATAATAACAATAACAACAACAACAACAGCAATCATTATTATTATTATTATTATTACCCTACCATTATCATTCTTACTATAATAATGAAGACTTAAAATAGTTATTAGAAATAGCAATTTAGAAAAAACATATAAAAAACTTGCACTATTTACGAAGAATAAAAATAACACTATTCATAAAGAATGATGGTACACAATCCCAAAAGGGAAGAACAATGAAAATTGGCCAGTGAAGTGATGTGCAGAATTTTTTTTTTTTTTTATCTAACCAGAAAAAAGGATGGATTAGTGTAATTCCCCAAACAAGAGGGCACTTAAGAAATGTTTTGGCTCCAAAGAAAGAACTATAGCGCAAATATTGTCTCCAAAATGGTTACATTAGCTGGTGTCTTCCAACAATTGGGCCACAAGGGGGGTTGACAACCCTTCCATCCACACCATGAATCTGCAGAAACTCCAGCAGTTTAATCTTACAGCCTTTATTTCTTCTGCCCCGTGGTTGCTTCGACCAAACTGCAGCAACACTAAAACCCTCAGAGCAGCAGGGAGGGTCAATTCAGGCAAAGTCCTGAGTCGCATTTGTTCAATTCGTCTGCAGCTCCAGGTCCTTGTGGCTGCAGAGATATTGGACTTGAGGTTAGTGCCTTTGTGCTTTCACTAAAACGACCTCTTCCTCCCTGTGTTTAAACCCCACAAATCAACTCGAGGACTTTAAATGCATTAAATTTGTTTGCATTTCACCTCTAGGTAAACACGCCTTCGTTTAGTCCACGTTTTTATTACTGTAATCAATCAGCCAGAGGATGTGGAGCCCCTCCTCTCAAACAGACAGAGCTGATCTCATTCCAGCTCTGATGATTGGGTCTATATTTCTCTGGCTGACGTCCAAACTCTCTGTGCTGTGTCACGCCGGGAACATCGACTGCAGTGGCCTGGCAGCGCTCCAGGAAGAGTTCCTCGCTTCTGTCGCTGCCTGTCCGACAGTCAGACTGGCTGTCCCTCTCCTGTACGCTGCCTGAATCACAATCAAGAGTACAATACACAGGGTGGCGTCTCAGATTTGGTGCTGTTTCTTTCAGCATTGCAGGTGTGCTTTCCAGAAATTAAAGTTGCCATTTGAAACACTGCTCTGCCAGCTGATGAGTGTAAAGTAAGTGTTGGACAAACAAATGCTGATAGAGCTAATAAACAAGTTAAATAGTGTAAAACAAGAGGGTCACTCACAGCAAAAGCTATGGCCCTGCACTTGGTTTCACCAGCTAAAGAGAATGAATCAGTGCAGGTTCACAACAAAGTGCAGAGCTGCTTTGTAAGTGGGCCACAGTTTCTGCAGCGGCAGAGATGAAGCAGCTCAGGGCAGAGACTAACCTCGTCCTCTTAGACATATGTGGCTGTCATGGTGATTAAACACAGCGTCACACAGAGTCACGGCAGCTCAACACGCTGTGAAAAAGGCTCCAAACACAGAGAGGGCAAAGTGAACAAGAACTGGTGCTCAGAGTGACAAAATGTCCTTTTCATCCCTTAAAAACATGCTATTTAAAGATGGGGATGCAACAGTTGGTAAAGAAAACTACAATTAAGTTTTGTACATAGACTCCTTTACGACCAAGTTGTGCAATGGAAGCAGCATCTAGCTTTCCTCATTAGTTCAAACCTCAGTGACATGTCTGTTTGTCAGAAACTATATTACACGACGACTCAAGTTTTATCATGTTCTGAAAAGATTACAATAAGTACAAAGCGACCGCTGTTTTGGATTTATGAGTGACAATTCTGACTGGGGACCTTCTGCTGATAGTCATAAAATGGACGCCATCTTGTTTGGCTCGAAGTAAAACTGCTCCCCCTTGTGACTGGCTACAATATAGGTTGAAAAATCTGTCACCTCCATTCATTTGAATGGGACTTGGTCAAACTTGAGAAATGAATTAACTTTGTAGAAATGATTCTCACATCCAAATGCTGTGGTGATATGATGCTATTGTTCAGCTACATTGTGTGCAAGTCCTATTTTTTTCCGAAAAGTTTCTTTTTCATTAGTTATTAAACGTGAACAACAGGGTTTTACATCACATTTAATGATGATTTATTGCTTCTGTTTTTGTGTAGATTTTTCAGGAACAGTGAGATATGTCAGGATGAAGAGATGAGACTTCAATTGTTGGTTTCTTTCTAGTATCAAATTGAGTTTCTTGAGATATTTCACTGTGATACAGCAAAAAAAAAAGCCATTTTCAGCTAACCAAGTTTGATCATGAATAAATCAGATTAACTGCTGATATGCTAAATCCAGTTTCAACTTTGTGTATGTTATAAAAAAAATTGGTTTTGAAAAGTAATATAACCAAATACAACACGCAGGACTCAATATTTGTGAATTTCCCTCGAGATCAATAAAGTATCTATCTATCTATCTATCTATCTATCTATCTATCTATCTATCTATCTATCTATCTATCTATCTATCTATCTATCTATCTATCGAGAGAGTAAATTATTAGACAGTGATTCATGAAAACAGATTTCATGTTGACATTTAAACTACTATTACCAAACTTAACCATATATTAATACTAAGATACTAAATCATTATTTTTATGATATTTGTTTTAGTTCTTTGCAGATTTAGTTCTTTGGCTCCGGAGAGTGTCTTGTTTTATTACACATTTGTCTCCTGTGTCACAAAAATTAGAACGAAGTCTTCTGTTATTGCTGTTTTTAATACTTTCACAACCAAGCAAGTGGCATGCAATTAAGGTTTCATGGTAAAAAGTTCAACCAGTCCCTGTCCCTTTTTGCTTCTTCGTTGGTCTCCACCAGAGGATGAATCTGTTGCTTCTGTCTAGCTCTCAATTCTGTTTTTTGTCTGGTTTTTGGTTCAGCTCAAAACCTTTAGAGCTTTTTCATCACTGAATAACTTTCTACTTTGATGCAAAATGATTGTATGAGACGAGGTGAAAGAAATCTGTCAGCTTTTAGTCTGTGGAAGACAAATTTTCAAACTAGAGTTGCGATAAAACAGATCAAGCTGGGTTCAGCGCTTTAAGCAACTTCCCTTCACATCCCATGTTTGATCCATCGTTATAAGAATTTTTCTGCAGCAGCTTCTCATAAACTAGTTATCTTGTTTCTTCTCAGCTGCATGAGCGAGTCTGCAGTAGCTGCTGCCCGTGTGTGTGAAATAAATGATCTGTTTGTGTGGGAGTTATGAGGCCACTGCGGCACTGCTGGCCTTGTAACACGCTGTGGCTGCAGTCCTCACCTGTCCCCCTGCAGCAGGAGCACACAGAGTCATGAAAAATGTAAAAACAGTTTGACATTGTGGACATGCACAAAGATGATTTAATGATAGTGACATGCTGTAGTAGGCTCTCAGCAGAAAGGGGAGTACGAGGGGCGAGTGAGGACAGAGCGGTGGGAGGAGAAAGATGGTTGGAGGCAGTAGAGGAGAGGAAGAAAGGAGGTTAAGGACCAGATGGGGACGGTTGGAGAGGTAGAAACAAGAGAAAGAGGAGCAGTGATGAGAAACATTACATCAAACTGATGCCAGGATAAAAGGAGAGTGAATAAAAAGATTAAAATCACCTCCTGCTGTTTTGTGTGTGCTACACGCTGCGGTGATGGTCAGAGAAAGTGAAAAGTGTGATGTCCACAGACACTGAGCTGTCAGGGAGGATCAATGCTCCACAGAGGAAACACAACACAGCAAGAAATCCAATGGAGAGTTAGAAAAGACTCTGATTTGTCAGTAACGTCTTCATTTAGTCAGCCATTGTGTCATTGCTTGGTCTAAAAATCATGGAAGACCAAAAGAGGTGGATTTGACAATTTCAAGCTCATCAAACCATCAAACTAGGATGACAAAATAATGATAAAATATAATAATCATCACCAGTTTCAAAAAGGGTACATGTCAT
This sequence comes from Thalassoma bifasciatum, assembly GCA_008086565.1. NCBI lineage: Eukaryota > Metazoa > Chordata > Actinopteri > Labriformes > Labridae > Thalassoma > Thalassoma bifasciatum. The sequence goes on along the minus strand of RPOG01000425.1, from coordinate 6,892 downwards.
TTTCTCTCTCTTACAGATTCTGACAATAAAAACTGAATTAATCATTGATTTTTTTACCCACAGCAGTTGTGTGCACAGATGGGAGGCAGAGATGTTGTCAGACCTGCAGTGAAGTTCCCTCTTGGGATCCAAAATAAGCAGAAGTGCACTTTGGGGTGTCAAGACACATGCTAAAGTGCCTTCTTGGGAACCAAAATGAGTGCTGAAGTGCCCTCCTATTTGGCAAACCACACCAATCTGCCCCTTTAGCAGGGTAAAACATAATAAACTACCCTCCTAGGACCAAAATATGGGTTCAAGTGCTATGTTGTCTGCCCAGCTTGTGCTTAAGTGCCCTCTCGGGAGCCAAAACGTGTACTAGAGTGCCCACTTGTATGACAAAACACTTGCTAAAGCGTCCTCCTGGGAGCCAAAACATGAGCTAAAGTGCCCTCCTGTTTGGGAAACCACACTTATCTGCCCTTTTGACAGGTCAAAACATGACGGACTGCCCTCCTGAGATCCAAAACACATGCTAAGTGCTCTCTTGGAGTCCAAAACATGTGCTAAAGTGCCCTTTCAGAAGCCATTAAGCAGATTAAAATGCCTTTTTGGAAACAAAACACACGCTCAAGTGCCTTTTTTTGGGAGCCAAAATATGCAAAAGTGCCATCTTGGAAGTCAAACTGAATGCTGAAATGATCTCCTGGTTGGCAAACTACATGTATCTTCCCCTTTGGCTTGTTTAAACATGATAAACTGCCAGCAATGCCTTCTTGGGAGGCAAAACATGCTAAACTGCCCTGTTGGAGGCTAAAATGCATGCTTTATGAGCACCCCCTGCTTTAAAATGTCTGTGCATGCCACTGGCCCACAGCTTTCCCTAAACTTTTTGACTCCACCAACAGTGAATCACCACGGGGAGTCAGGGACCCCACAGCAGCTCTCACAGTCACAGGACGAGGACTCACCACTCACTACAGTGGAAACAGAAATAGCCTCACTGTGCTCATCGAACAACTCGCTCAAAGAGCCCAGAGCACGAAGCATCTGGTGACAAACTTTGTAAGGGAGCGGAAGAAGATTGAGTTTGACTTAGTTTGTGATTCACTTTGTGTTTCTCTGATCAGCCTTCAGAAGAATCCACCATCAGATCTCAGCCGACGCTCGGCGCTCACCGCTCCCTCATGAGGAACAGAAAGAGGGGCTGACAGAGTCCCCGTGTTTGATCATATTTAATCAATTTTCCACATCAAGTTACAGCTCCATGCTGGAGCCTAGCTTAGCATAAAGACGACTTTATCTGAAGGAAACAGAAACTCTTGGTTTCTTCAATTAGACCAACAGAGACACAACAAACAAGCGCAGATACTAGGGCAGTGGATTTCCTCTGTGCCTGGTCTTGATGCTCAGTTAGGCTAACTATGCTTGAGGAATAAATCTGCTGATGTAAAAAAAAAAAAAAGTTAATCAACCCCTCTAAACTCTAAATTTTTTATTTTCACAAAAACAAGAATCGTTATTGGACACATTTTCCTCAATTGATGTCTTACAGGAAAACATTTGAAGGCTGCTGGGTTCATTTTTATACCTTACAGTCATCTAAGTCCCAAAGTAAGAGAGAAAATACATTTCTTTCTTGAGTTTAGTCAAAGTGCAGCCAGAATCAAGTTTTCTGTGAAGACTTCAGGGCAGCATCTGGGTCGATAAGGTGCAACAAACATCAAATCGTTTTTTTTTTTGGATTTTTGAGTGAAGCAGCTCCTCCATCAGCAGAGTGAAAGCTCCCCTCCACCTACCTGTCCTCTCTCTAAATAAACACACAGGGGTCAGTCCTTTTCATGTGTGAGGACCTGAATCATACTTTCAAGGACTACTTCTCGCCTCCGCAGCTCCACACAACAAGCTCTACATGTGCCGGTTACCACGGCAACTGAGACCCGGCGTCGGGAGCAGCGGGGAGCTCTGTAGGAGACGATTCTGCTGCAGAAGCTTCTGCGTTCTGTGATTTTTAGCGTTGGGAGCTTCATGTGTGCGAAACAGTGGGGTTAATCACAGGGCTTCATTAGTGACTGAATCTGACATGAAAAATGCAAAGCTGGCATTTTGTTTGAGGCAACAATCAGCTTTCATATGGAAATAAATCCAGGCTGAGATGATGCATGAGGCAAAGGACGACATAATCAGCAGGAGAGCACAAGAATAGACTTCAGACTCATTCAGTTACAGCTGCAGGACGTCTTTCACTGCTGAGCCACTCGATAATGACAAAGAAAAATTTCCTGCTCAAGTCCAAGAGGTAACACTCATTTCTTCACAGAAAACCTGAATAAAAACCTGATTTCAGCATCAGGACGTCATGACGTTTGTTTCCTGGATCTAAAGAGACTGAAATTTAAGAGCAGCTCCAAAGTTTTAATCTGCTCTGACTGTTGGTGTCTTAAGAACTCCACACATCTATCTCTCCACCCATCCACCTAACAATCCTTTCTATCCATCTAATGTCCATCTATCCATCCATGGTATCATCTATCAATATGTGATTCTATTCATCATCCATTTGTCCATGTATTCAACCATTTGTTTATCAAATCTTCTAAAAATCCCTCCCTCCATTCCTCTATCTCTGCATCCATCCATCCATTTAACCATCCATCTATTTGCCCATCCAATCATCCATCCGTTCAAAAGTTGATCCATCTAAGAAACAATCCATCCCTCGAACATCCCTCTTTCACTTAGTCCTTTTGTCTATCTATCTATCTATCTATCTATCTATCTATCTATCTATCTATCTATCTATCTATCTATCTATCTATCATCCAATGTTTCATCCATCTTCTCCTCTGATCATCATCCATTCATCCATCCATCTAGCCATCCATCCATCCATCCATTCATCCATCCATCCATCCATCCATCCATCCATCCACCTAGCCATCCATCCATCCACCCAGCCATCCATCCATCCATCCATCCATCCATCCATCCATCCATCCATCCATCCACCCACCCATCTCCCCCTCTGATCATCCATCCATCCATCCATCCAATGTCTCATCCATCTCCCCTTTTGATCATCTATCCATCCATCCACCCACCATCCTAGCCATCCCTCTAACATCCCTCTTTTTCTAATTCCTTTCATCCATCTAATGTCCATCTCTCCAATGGTTCATCTATCTATCCACCCATCCACCTATCCATCTTTCCATCTTCCCCTTTAACCATCCCTCTTTGTCTGACTCCTTCCATCTGTCCATTCAATGTCCATTCATCTATTTGTCCATCTTTCCGTCATCATGCATTCTTTTTTAATCAGTCATCTTTCCATTGGTCTTTCTGCCAAACATACATCAGTCTTTCGGTTAGTCCATCCGTCCATCCATCCATAATTCCTCCTTTCATCCGACTGGTGATCTGTCCATCAGTTTATCAGACAAACCATTTGTCTGTCTGTTGTTTGTTCGTCCAAACATTCATCAGACCTTGAGTTTGATGTTTGGACTGATTCACTGTCCCTGAGTCTTTGCTGCCCAAAGATTTCAACATGAAAATCAGATCAGTCATGCTTCTCAGCATTAGGATTCAACACATGGAGGCGCTGATCTGGGAGCTGACAGGAGGGATCAGATTTACAAATTTACATTCCTACATATGGATGTTTCTGGGCTCCTCGATAAACACCCATCCATCACTTAGCATCCATCGATCATTCACAGAAACACATATTGAATTTTAGGCTCTGCAGAGGAGCTGTTTCAGTTTCAAGCTGGTTAAAGACACCAGATCCTGAGTCCAAGTCCAAGATGTGAGAGAGAAACACTCAAGATTATAGAGTTAGAAATTGATTAAAAAAACTAGGACACCAGTAGAATCCAAAACAACTAAACAAAAGAAAGCAGTCTTTCTACCGTGGAGTGATTTCTGAAATGCATCAGATTGAAGTGCTATGGACAAAAGAACATGTGGCCATTATGTACAGCATGTAAGTGCTCACACGTTTTCATGCCCAGGCTGTTTCTCAAACACTCGACATGTGTGAAACCTTGATTCTACAGAGCAGCCAGGCGTGAAATTGGATGCTGTACGGCACAAATGTATCTCTGTCTCAGTCCTCCTCCTCTCTCTCTCTGTTATGTCTCCTGTTGAGCGTGTTGTGGATAGTTTAAAGACAAATGTGGCATTTTGTGTCTCTGAAATTACGGTAACCATCTCCCTGCAACATGTCGTTAGACTCACAGATTGTCGCTGCAAGCAGAAACATTTAAATTTGCAGTGAGTCATATTAATATTCCTCCAGCTTCTTTGTTACCCTCTCAGTGTACTTCAGCATGAGCAGATATGTCTTTCTCACTCACCTTCAGCTTGTGTTCGTGCTCTTTGTTCACTCGAGCCAGCAGCTGAGCTTTACGTCGGTTCAAGGCATCGATGAGGGCGTCGCACTGCGCCACCAAACAGGCCTCAAACTCCACGCCGTTCTCCTGGGAGACGAGATGGAGGCGAAAAGTTTAGTATCTTAGAGAGTGCAAGAGTGTAAGTTTAAAATATACAAAGGCATAAATAAAGGATGTGGGAAAATAGAGAAACTTTGCAGACTTTCTCCAAGATAAGAAATAAAAGTACATTATTTACTCAAAGTTGTGACAAGACTCATAATAAAATACCAAACTGCTGTCCCCATATAGCACCTTGGATTGTCAGAACTATGACTAGATCACAGGAGTTTTCAGAGTCCTACTGATGTTTTGATTTTGGCGTCTGGTGGTTTGAAATTACCTGGATGTGCTGCACCATGTTTCTCAGCTGGACCAGGAACTCTTTGGCCTCAGTTGCTCGGTCTGACAGGCCCGTAAGAGCCTGAGAAAGCTGACCCTGAGGAAAACAAAGAGACAAAGAGAGGGAGGTTAGAACTGCAGTTGTACAGTTTCCAAAAAAACGATTTTCCAATCACCTGTTCCTCTGTTTCTGTGTAGTCTCAGTTTCACTGTAAAGAGTGAAATACTCAGAGGCTTTTCTAGATGATCCCAAATCCAGATGTCCAGCTTTTCCTGTCAGTGTCAGTCAGCCTGTAACATTATCCCAATATCTGACAAAATGCTGTTTGAATGAGTCTCAGTTTCACTGTAAAGATTAAGATACACATGGGCTCCTCTGTATAATTCCTCCTTGCCTTGATATTTGTATCTGGTTAGTCCTAGTATCCCTTTAACATAACTTTTACATCTACTGTATTCCAACATCTGTCCATCTTATTTCATGTGAGTCTCAGATTCACTGTACGGACTAAAATAGGCAAAGGCGTTGTTTGCCTTGTACCAGCAAATGTAATCTGACATCTGTCTGTCTGTTTTGACAGAGTCTTAGTTTCATTGTAAATAGTAAATAAGACAGAGGCCTTGCCCTGCAATCTGACCCCCATTCATCTATTTCTAGTAGGTCCCAGTTTCCCTGTAAAAAGCAAATTATATCGTAGCTATTCAAATGTATTGCAAATCCATGTGTACAACTATTTGTGGTCAGTGACAGTTAGCCTCTAAGAGAATCCCATATCCATTTTATGTTTTCCTGGTGAGTCTTAGCTTCACTGTAATTAAATAATTATACAGAGGCTCCCTGACTCTACCCCAAAACCTGATTTCCAGCTTTTTTCAGGCAAGTTAGACTGTAAAATAATCCCATTGTCTGGCTATAATAGTGTATGTTTTCTTGTCAGTCTCAGCTTCACTGTAAAGAGTAAATTACATAGAGACTTTCCAAATGTTTTCAATGTCAGTACACAGTGACAAAATAATCCCATCATTTAATGCAATCTGACATCCACTCATCAGTTTCTGGTGAGTCTCAGTTTTACTGTAAAGATTAAGGTTTTCAAAGGCTGCCTCTATCATCTGTTTCTATTGAGTCTTAGTTTCAGTTTTGCTTTCAATAGTCAGCTACACAGAGGCTTCAAAAAGGTTATTCTTTTTTTGAAGTTTTCTTTGTTCATTCACTTAAATAACATCACAATAAAGATTGTAAGCTGCACTTGCATGTAGATATCTATTTGTAGAGAAGAAAAACTTAGTCAGATGAATTTCAACAGTACCCAGAATTTGATGCTCAAGTCTAGTATTGTTATTTATTACCTATAAGAAGCAAAGTCTCTAACATGATTCTGCATCTTTGTAAAATAGAAACTCTGAGATATACAAAACACAGATGGAAGCATGAGATCCAGAGCAGCCTCAGTTATTTTGGAGGTCCCTGCCCTGTTTGACCTTCCCAGTACAGACATGCCCTCCCTATATATGGCCCACATGCTGTGAAAAATCCCTGACCCCAAAATTTGCTGCTTTTCACATTTGGAGTATCCCAAAATGCTCACTTGGTTGATTAGGGAACAAGGCAGCTTTTCATTTGTTTCTGAGAAACTGACATTTTAACATGTCAAAGTTTTCACCCTGACACAGAAAGCACAGTCAGACTTCACGAGTAGTGAACAGGAAATGCCTGTTTTGAACGTGCGATGACACACGAATGCTCCTGTTTGGACAGCAGCGGGAAGATCGGGGTGTTCATGTATGTGCGGCGAGGTTGTGTGAACAAGAGGGTGACAGAGCGAGAGGACACGTTCTGACCCGTGGGAACCTCCTTCTGGTCGGGTGAACAACCGTCAACTTGGGGAGCGTATTGTCTTCTGGGAGGAAAAGAAAGGGTGGGGGTGTTGTGTGGAAAAAAAAAGAAAGAACTCAGGAAGAGAGCGATAAAACCTGGAATAAGCTGATACAGTGAAAAAGGCTGTGAAAACAACGCTGTGTCAACCCCGCTCCTGGCATCTGACGTTAGCTGGTCAAACGGGAATCTGTCTGCGGGGGCCACCAGCTGACCTTTGACCTCAGCGTTTGGGAAACCATGACAGCTGCGGCTAAAA